>SZWC01000401.1:384715-396153 GCA_023375785.1 Penium margaritaceum
ATAATGCGGTCGCAAATCTGTCCTCCAGGTCGTCCACGGAACATCCCTCTATGTGTGTGGGAGGGAGTATTCCAGTGAAGGCACCTACGCGTAACAAATAAACAAAAACCGACCTGGTGTCAAATGGAGAAACCAAAGCAGGCATATGTCACTGACCATGACCAAATAATGTCACTAAGTGTGGTAAACTTTGACAACTCATAACACGAGTCACAAATCATCAGGGTGGGAGATACTGGTTTATGAATACTATTTATCAACTAGCAAGTAAAATTACCTTCAATATGTAGTGGCACAGTGTGGCTACAATGCATAGTGACCAACCAAAGTATGCATATGTCACTGAACATGAACAAAGAATTCCACTTCATGTGGTCAACATTACAATTCACAACACGAGTCACAGATAGTCAGAGGGGGCTTACAATGGTTTGGGAGCCCTAGCTGTCAACAAGAAAGCACAAATACATTCGATACGTAATGACACGGCGTGGGAACCATGTACAGTGACAAAACAAAGTAGGCATATGTCACAAACCATGACCAAACGGATTTCACAGTGTGTCGTCAACGTTGAAAACTCATAACACAAGTCACAAATGGTCAGTGGGGGAAACTATGGGTCGGGAACACTAGTTATCAAATAGCAAGGAGAAAGATTTTCAACAAGTAGTGGCACGGTGTGGCTAGCGTGCACAGTGACCAACCAAAGGATGCATACGTCACTGACGAAGAAGTCCATTGTGTGTGGTCAACATTGACAACTCATAACACGAGTCACAAATGGTCAGAGGGAGTGACAATGGTTTGGGAACCCTATGTGTTGACTATAAAAGACAAACAACTTCGATACGTAGTGGCACGGGGTGGCTTATATGCACACCAAACTACCAAACTAGGCATATGTCACTGACCATGACCAGTGAATTTCAATATGGGTGGTCACCGTTGACCAACCATAACACGAGTCACAAACGGTCAAGGGAGGAAACAATGCTATGGGAGTATCAGTTCTCAACTAGCAAGTACAACGACCTTCAGTCAGTAGTAGCACGGTGTGGCTACCACGCACAATGACCGACCAAAGTAGGCATTTGTACTGCCTTTGACCAAAGAAATCTGCTGTGTGTGGTCAACGTTGACAACTCATAATACAAGTCACAAATGGTGAGAGGGGGAAACAATGGTTTGGGAACACAAAGTATCAAATAGCAAGCACAAGGAGATTCAATACGTTGTGGCACAGCGTGCATACCATGCACGATAACCAACCAAAGTAGGCATGTGTCACTGATCATGACCAAATAATGTCACTAAGTGTGGTCAACTTTGACAACTCATAGCACGAGTCACAAATGGTCAGGGTGGAAGATAATGGTTTGTGAATAATATTTTTGGACTAGCAAGTACAAATAAATTCAATATGTAGTGGCACAGTGTGGCTACAATGCACAGTGACCAACCAAAGTATGCATATGTCACTGACCATGAACAAAGAATTTCACTTCATGTGGTCAACATGTACAACTCACAACACGAGTCACCGATAGTCAGAGGGGGCTAAAAATGGTTTGGGAATACTAGCTGTCAACAAGAAAGGACAAAGACCTTCGATACGCAATGACACGGCGTGGTAACCATGTAGAGTGACAGACCAAAGTAGGCATGTGTCCCAAACCATGACCAAACGGATTTCAAAGTGTGTGGTCAAAGTTGAAATCTCATAACACGAGTCACAAATGGTCAGTGGGGGAAACAATGGGTTGGGAACACTAGTTATAAACTAGCAAGTAGAAAGATTTTCAACAAGTAGTGGCACGGTGTGGCTAGCGTGTACAGTGACCAACCAAGGGATGCACATGTCACTCACTACGACCGAAGAAGTCCACAATGTATGGTCAACGTTGACAACTCATAAGACGAGTCACAATTGGTCAGAGGGAGAGACAATGGTTTGGGAACCCTATGTGTCGACTAGAAAGGACAAAGAACTTCAATAGGTAGTGGCACAGTGTGGCTACTGTTTACACCAAACAGCCAAACTAGGCATATGTCACCAACCATGATGAAATAATTTCAATATGGTTGGTCAACAGTCACCAACCATAACACGAGTCACAAACGGTCAGAGGGGGAAACAATGGTCTGTGAATATCAGTTATCAATTAGCAAGTAAAGCGACCTTCAATCAGTATAAGCACGGCGTGGCTACCATGCACAGTGCCCAACCAAAGTAGGCATATGTACAACCTTTGACCAAAGAAATCCGCTTTGTCTGGTCAGCGTTGACAACTCATAATAGGAGTCACAAACGGTCAGAGGGGGAGATAATGGTTTGGGAACACCAGGTATCATCTAGCAAGCACAAGGACCTTCAATGAGTTGTGGCACGGTGTGGATACCATGCTCGATGACCAACCAAAGTAGGCATATGTCACTGACCATGACCGAAGAAGTCCACTATGTGTGGTGAACATTAACATCTCAAAACACAAGCCACAACTGGTCAGATGGAGAGACAATGGTTTGGGAACCCTATGTGCCGGCTACAAAGGACAAAGAACTTCGATACGTAGTGGCACGGTGTGGCTACTATGCACACCAAACAACCAAAGTAGGCATATGTCGCTGAACATGACCAAATAATTTCAATATGGGTGGTCACCATTCACCGACCATAACACAAGTCACAAATGGTCAGAGGGGGAAACGATGGTCTGGGAATATCAGTTCTCAACTAGCAAGTACAGGGACCTTCAATCAGTATAATCATGGTGTGGCTACCATGCACAATGACCGACCAAAGTAGGCATATGTATTGCCTTTGACCAAAGAAATCCGATGTGTGTGCACAGCGTTGAAAACTCATAATACAAATCACAAATGGTCAGAGGGGGAAACAACGGTCTGGGAACATCAGGTTTCAACTAGCAAGCACAAGGACCTTCAACAAGTTGTGGCACGGTGTGGATACCATGCTCGATGACCAACCAAAGTAGGCATATGTCACTGATCATGACCAAATAATGTCACTAAGTGTGGTAAACTTTGACAGCTCATAACACGAGTCACAAATGGTCAGAGTGGAAGACAATGGTTTGTGAATACTTGTTATTGAGTAGCAAGTAAGAATACCTTCAACCTGTAGTGGCATAGCGGGGCTACCATGCACAGTGACCAACCAAAGTATGCATATGTCACTGACCATGACGAACGAATTTCCCTTGATGTGGTCAGCGTTGACAACTCACAACACAAGTCACAGATAGTCAAGGGCGGATAACAATGGGTTGGGAACACTAGCTATCAACTAGAAAGCACAAATACCTTTAATATGTAGTGACACGGTGTGGTAACCATGTACAGTGACAACCCAAAGTAGGCATATGTCAGTAACCATGACCAAACGATTTAACACGATTCACAAATGGTTATAGGGGGGGAACAATGGGTTGGGAACACTACTTGTCAACGAGCAAGTACGAAGAACTTCAACAAGTAGTGGCACGGTTTGGCTAGCGTGCACAGTGACCAACCAAAGGATGAATACGTCACTGAATATGACCGAAGAAATCCAGTGTGTGTTGTCAACATTGACAACTCATAACACAAGTCACAAATGGTTCGAGGGAGAGACAATGGTTCAGGAACCCTATGCATTGACTAGAAAGGACTAATAACCTAAATACGTAGTGGCACAGTGTGGCTACTATGCACACCAAACAACCAAACTAGGCATATGTCACTGACCATGACCAAAGAATTTCAATATGTGTGGTCAACGTTCACCAACCATAACACGAGTCACAAACGGTCAGAGGGGGAAACAATGGTCCGGGAACATCAGTTCCCAAATAGAAAGTACAATGCCCTTCAACCAGTAGTAGCACGAGGTGGCTACCATGCACAATGACCGACCAAAGTAGGCATATGTATTGCCTTTGACCAAAGAATTCCACTGTGTGTGGTCAACGTTGACAACTCATACGAGTCACAAACAGTAAGAGGGGGAAAACATTAATTGGGAACACCAGGTATCAACTAGGAAGCACGATGACCTCCAATACGTTGTGGCATGGTGTGGATACCATGCACGTTCACCAACCAAGGTATGCATATGTCACTGACCATGACCAAAGAATGCCACCATGTGTGGTAAACTTTGACAGCTCATACCACGAGTCACAAATGGTCAGAGTGGAAGATAATGGTTCTAACTACTAGTTATCGACTAGCAAGTACAAATACCTTCAATATGTTGTGGCACGGTGTGGCTACAATACACAGTGACCAACCAAAGTATGCATGTGTCACTGACCATGACCAAAGAATTTTACTTCATGTGGTCAAAGTTGACAACTCACAACACGAGTCACAGATATTCAGAGGGGCTAACAACGGTTTGGGAACACTAGCTATCAACTATAAAGCACAAAGACCTTTGATACTTAGTGACACGGTGTGGTAACCATGTACACAAACAAACCAAAGAAGGCATATCTCACTAACCATGACTAAACGGATTTCACTGTGTGTGCTCAACGTTGAAAACTCATAACACGAGTCAAAAATGGTCAGTGGGGGAAACCATGGGTTGGGAACACTAGTTATCAACTAGCCAGTAGAAAGATTTTCAACAAGCAGTGGCACAGTGTGGCTAGCCTGCACAGTGACCAACCAAAGGATGCATATGTCACTGACTATGACTCAAGAAGTCCACTATGTGTGGTCAACATTGACAACTCATAACACGAGTCACAAATGGTGAGAGGGAGAGACAATGGTTTGGGGACCCTATGTATCCGCTAGAAAGGACAAACAACTTCGATACGTATAGGCACGGTGTGGCTAATATGCACACCAAACAACCAAACTAGGCATATGTCATTGACCATGACCAGAGAATTTCAATGTGGGTCGTCAATGTGACCAACCATAACACGAGTCACAAACAGTCATGGGAGGAAACAATGCTATGGGAATATTAGTTACCAAATAGCAAGTACAAGGACCTTCAGTTAGTAGTAGCACGGTGTGGCTACCATGCAAAATGACCGACCAAAGTAGACATATGTACTGCCTTTGACCAAAGAAATCCGCTATGTGTGGTCAATGTTTAAAACTCATAATACAAGTCACAAATGGTCAGAGGGGGAAACAATGGTTTGGGAACACCAAGAACCAAATAGCAAGCACAAGGAGCTGCTAACGGTGTGGCACGGTGTGGATACCATGCATGATGACCAACCCAAGTAGGCATATGTCACTGACGATGACCAAATAATGTCACTAAATGTGGTAAACTTGAACAACTCATAACACGGGTCACAAATGGTCAGGGTGGAAGATAATGGTGTGTGAATACTAGTTATCGACTAGCAAGTACAAACAACTTCAATTTGTAGTGGCACAGTGTGGCTACAATGCATAGTGACCAACCAAAGTATGCATATGTCACTAACCATGAACAAATAATTTCACTTCATGTGGTCATTATTTACAACTCACAACACGAGTCACAGATAGTCAGAGGGGGCTAACAATGGTTTGGGAACACTAGCTGTCAACGAGATAGCACAAAGACCTTCAATATGTAATGACACGGCGTGATAACCATGTACAGTGACAAACCAAAGTAGGCATATGTCACAAACCATGATCAAACGGATTTCACAGTGTGTGGTTAACGTTGAAAACTCATAACACTGATGGCGGTAGATGAGGATGATGTGAGGAGAGAGGAATGATGATGGTGATGAAGGTGGAGATCGTGGTGAGTGGAGAATTGGAGGATGATGCGGCAGAGAGGCTGGGCGAGACAACCACATCCTCTGCTTTCAGGAGAGTGATGGCTTGTTCCCCAGTTGGCCCTTCGTTGGGCAGGAAGACTGGTGGTGTCTGATATCCTAGCAGCTAGAGGAAGTTGGTTTGCAGGAGAGCAAGTCAGGGAGCGAGTAGAGGCACTGGTTTGCTGACATCAGGAGAGTGACGGCTTGTTCCCCAGTTGGCCCGGAAGTGGGAGCAGGAATACTGGTGGTGTCCGATGTCCTGACAGCGGGAGGTACACTGCTGCGTCTGACGAGGCGGTGCGAGACTGCAGCGCGAGGCAATGGATGTGAGGGAGCTGTTGTGGATGACGAGAATGGAGTATATGTGGCTGATGAGGGACAGGAGAAGGGCGGGATTGCTTGCGAGGTTGACGAGATGAGAGGCAGCGGGTGACGAGCGGCAGGAAGCTTCTAGGAAGTTGATGGTAAGCGGCGGCTCGGGAACTGCTGGCAGCTGTTGTTGACAACAGGTCACCAATTATTGGCCAGGGGCGCGGAATGGGGAGAGGGCTTTCTTAGAATGACAATGCGTAGCTTCAGCGTGAGGAGCTCTTCAAGAGGGGCTGCTGATGTCAGCTGCTGATGAAGCGGAGAGGCACGAAGTGGCGGTGACGGCGGCGGAGTGCAGGCTCGAGGAGGGATGCAATGGTACCGACAGAGCGATGACTTGGTGATGATGCACCAGATGATGTTGCCTGATGCTCTGAAACCATGTCAGAAGAATGCAATGAGTGAGGATGGCATGAGCAAAAGTAAGCAGAAGCACGGAACCAGGCAGAAGTGACGTAGGGAAGTGGCGGAACCTGAGCAGTGAGATTCGGCCCAAGAAGTTAGTTCGAGGGTCGCGAGAGGACGCGAGGAATTGAAGCTCCAATGTAGACAGAGCGCAGATGAGAGAACGCGAGAGAGGAACAAGGAGGGCGGTGGAAGTGAAAGGTTGAGGATGGCGAAGCGAAGAGTCATGAGGACGCAGTGATAGGAGAAGCCAATGGGAGTGAGATGCAAGCAGAGCTAGAACACGGCGGCTTAGCCGCGGAACCAAAGGGAACATGATGAATAGAGCTGTTCTGGTTAACTGGAGGGAATAAACATCCTCCGTATATATACACAACAGAGCAAGGCAAAATAAGCAACGGCTTCTTGAGCACTAGCCGGACGCACGTGCGTGGTGACCGTTTATTTGGTGATCACTCGGTCCAATAGCCGTTTTACTAGCTAAGGCACTTACAACGGTCAGTGCATTGACAACGGCTAGTATGTCGACCGAGGTAATTCAGGCCAGAGCTGAACCGTTTAATGAGAATTTCTTTTCCAGCTGGTGGGAGTCATGTCAGTTTTACAGAAATTATTCTGACACGTCCACCATTCCATTTACGAGGAGCTTGCCGACATATGTAGGGAGCACCGGCTGCCAGTGCAGGCGGAACATGATGGGATCCTGCCGTTGCCGGGGGGCGTGGGGGAGCTGTGGTCTGACCTGTCGCCGGAGGATCGGAAGACTGGCACATTTTGTCTGATCGACGTCACAACAGTGGACGTGCACCAAGCGAGGGCCACGGAACCTGAAAGGTGAAAGAGGCGGCCGAGGCGGCGCAGTGCGCCAAGTATGGCGAGACTCCACGGTGTGGGTACTTTCTCCGCCCCCAGGCGTGGGAAACTCTGGGCGGCCTGGGGGACCGGTCTTGAGTCTTCCTCGCCCGGCTGGCTATAATTTGCCCGGCTCAGGGCCCACGCCGCTGCTCAGCCGAGGCGCAAGAGAGCTGGGCCTAGCGGGCGGTAGCTGTGTTGGCGCAGAAGGTGTCCACAGTGGGCATCTGCAGCTAGTGTGCGGTCATGCGGCTCTTCACCATTTCACACGGGGAGGCTCGGGAGTTACGTCCGTAACAAAGGCGCAACTAGGGCACAACTAGGACGCAAGTAGGGCGCAAGTAGGATGCAAATAGGTTGCAACTAGGGTGCAACTAGGGCTTAACTAGGGTGCAAGTAGGGCGCAAATAGGGTTCAAGTAGGGCGCAACTAGACTGCTACTTGGGCGCAACTAGGACGCAAGTAGGGCACAAGTGGGGCGCAACTAGGGCACAACTAGGGTACAACTAGGGCGCAAGTAAGGCGCAAGTAGGGCACAACTAGGATGTAACTAGGGCGCAACTACGGCACAACTAGCGCGCAGCTAGGGCGTAGCTAGTGCCGAACTGAGACGCAACCAGGACGCAAGTTGGGCGCAACTAGGGCGTAAGTAGGGCACAACTAGGGCACAAGTAGGGCGCAAGTAGGGTACAATTAGGCACAAGTAGGGTCCAACTAGGGCGCAACTAGGGTGTAGCTAGTGCCCAGCTGCGATGCAACTAGGGCGCAACTAGGGCGCAAGTAGGGCATAACTAGGGCGCAAGTAGGACGCAACTAGGGAGCAATAGAGCGCAAGTAGGACGCAAGTACGGCGTAACGAAGGCACAACTAGGGCGCAAGTAGGGCGAAAGTAGGACGCAAGTAGGGCGCAACCAGGGCGCAACTAGGGCGCAACTAGGATACAACCATGGCGCAAGTAGGGCAAAAGTAGGACGCAAGTAGGGTGCAACTAGGGCGCAACTATGACGCAACTAGGGTGTAAGCAGGGCGCAACTAGGGCGCAACAAGGGTGCAACTAGGACGCAAGTAGGGCGCAGCTAGGGCGCAAATTGGGCACAACACGGACGCTACTAGGGTGCAACTAGGGCGTACCTACTGCCCAGTTGAGGCGCAACTTGGACGTAACTAGGGCGCAAGTCCGGTGCCACTAGGGTGCAAGTACGGCACAAGTAGGGTGCAAGTAGGGTGTAAGAAGGACACAAGTAGGGCGGAAGTAGGGCACAACTAGGGTGCAACTAGGGCGCAACTAGGACGTAGATAGTGCCCAATTGAGGTACAAATAGGGCGCAACTTGGGTGCAAGTAGGGCACAAATAGGGCGCAAAGAGGGCGCAACTATGGCGCGAATAGGGCGCAAATAGGGTACAAATAGGGTACAATTAGGGCGCAACTAGAGCGCAAGTATGACGCAAGTAGGGCGCAAGTATGACGCAAGTAGAGCACATGTAGAGCGCAAGTCTATGTTGCTCTTGACTTTCGACCCCGCGTGCTGGGTCGAGGGTCGGCGTGTCGACCTCAACCTGGTGTCGAGGTCGGCCGACACATCCCCTCCGCCGATACTTAGCAAATTTCTCTGTCGCGCTTTCTTCTGCATTGGACTTCAAAACCTTTGTTTTTTTTTTTTTTTTTGCTGTTCTTTAGGCCCTGCAAACTGAAAACGGTTCGCCGGCAAACCTGGTCTATCATCCCCTCCCTTCTTTCTTCTCTTCTGTCAACCGCTAAATGGTGGACGCTTGACGGTAGAGGATGGACGGAAGAGGATGGACGGTAGATGATGGACGATAGAGGCTGGACTGCTGACCTTGNTTTTTTTTTTTTTTTTTGCTGTTCTTTAGGCCCTGCAAACTGAAAACGGTTCGCCGGCAAACCTGGTCTATCATCCCCTCCCTTCTTTCTTCTCTTCTGTCAACCGCTAAATGGTGGACGCTTGACGGTAGAGGATGGACGGAAGAGGATGGACGGTAGATGGTGGACAATAGAGGTTGGACTGCTGACCTTGGACAGTAGACGCGCTAGACGCTGGACAATAGACGCACTAGATGTTGGACAGTAGACGCGCTAGACGCTAGACATCTGACACGCTAGACGCCGGACAGCAAACACGACGACGGTGGACAGTAGACGCGGTGACGGTGGACAAAAAATGGTGGACAAGAGGTGCTGAACACGAGCAGCAATATTTTATCTGTCACACGTGGCGGCAGGGAGCCTGTCATGACCTATCCTTTTTTTTCGGGGTTGGGGACTGGCATCGAAGCAAGATAGGCTATGGACCTAGGAAAAAGTGCAATCAACAGATTAAAGGCCGTGATACTGTAAGTTACCTGAGGAGTGAATGGAAAAGAAACTGGTTGGGGAGTGGTGCAAACTGTTTGCGGAGTGGTGCAAACTCGTTGCGGAGTGGTGCGAACTCGTTGCGGAGTGGTCAAACTGGTTGCGGAGTGGAGCAAACTGGTTGCGGAGTGGTGCGAACTGGTTGCAGAGTGGCGGGAACTGGCTGCGGAGTGGTGCAAACTAGTCGCAGATTGGTGCGAACTGGTTGCAGAGTGGCGGGAACTGGCTGCGGAGTGGTGCAAACTAGTCGCAGATTGGTGCGAACTGGTCGCGACTGGTGCGAACTGGTCGCAAAGTGGTGCGAACTTGTCGCGGAGTGGAGCGAACTGGTTACGGAGTGGTGCGTTCGGTTTGCGGTGTGGTGCGAACGGTTTGCGAATAGGTGCGAACTGGTTGCACAGTGGTGCGAACTGGTTGCGGAGTGGTGCGAACTGGATGCGGAGTAGTGCGAAATGATTGGGGAGTGGTGCGAACTGGTTGCGGAGTGGTGCTAACTGGTTGCGGAGTGGTGCGAACTGGTTGCGGAGTTGTGCGAACTGGTTGCGGTGTGGTGCAAACTGGCTGCGGAGTGGTGCAAACTGGTTGCGGAGTGGTGCAAACTGGCTGCCGAGTGGTGCGAACTGGTTGCATAGGAGTGAGAACTGGTTGCGGAGTGGTGCAAACTGGTTGCGGAGTGGCCAAACTGGTTGCAGAGTGGTGCAAACTGGTTACGGAGTGGTTTTTACTCGTTGCAGAGTGGTGCGAACTGTTTGCGGCGTCGTGCGAACTGGCTGCGAAGTGGTGTGAACTGGTTGCGGAGTGGTGCAAAAGGGCTGCGGAGTGGTGCGAACTGGTTGTCGAGTGGTGCGAATGGCTCGCGGAATGGTGCACACTGGTTGCAAAGTGGTGTGAACTGGGTTGTGGAGTGGTGCAAACCTGTTGCGGAGTGGTCAGAACTGGTTGCAGAATGGTGCAAACTGGTTGCAGAGTGGTGCGAACTGGTTGCGGAGTGGTGCGAACTGGTTGCGGAGTGGTGCGAACTGGTAGCGGAGTGGTGCGAACTGGTTCCAGAGTGGTGCGAACTGGGTGCGGAGTGGTGCGAACTGGTTGCAGAGTGGTGCGAACTGGTTGCGGAGTGGTGCGAACGTGCAGCGGAGAGGTGCGACTTGGTTGCGGAGTGGTGCGAACTGGTTGCAGAGTGTTGCGAACTGGTTGTGGAGTGGTGCGCACTGGCTGCGGAGTGGTGTGAACTGGTTGCGGAGTGGTGCGAACTGGTTGCGGAGTGGTTTGAATTGGTTGCCGAGTGGTGCGAACTGGTTGCGGTGTGGTGCGAACTGGTTGCCGAGTGGTGCAAACTGGTCGCGGAGTGGTGCCAACTGGTCGCGGACTGGTACGAACTGGTCGTGGAGTGGTGCAAATGGGTTCCAGAGTGGTGTGACCAGGTTGCGTAATGGTGTGAACTAGCTGCGGAGTGGTGCGAACTGGTTGCGGAGTCGTGGGAACTGGCTGTGGAGTGGTGCGAACTGGTTGCGGAGTGGTGCCAACTGGTTGCGGTACGATGCGCACTGGTTGCGGAGTGGTGTGAACTGGTTGCGGAGTGGTGCGCACTGGTTGCGGAGTGGTGCGAACTGGTTGCAGAGTGGTGCGAACTGGTTGCGGAGTGGTGCGAACG
>SZWC01000401.1:407677-419411 GCA_023375785.1 Penium margaritaceum
AGTGGTGCGAACTGGTCGCGGAGTGGTGCGAACTGGTTGCGGAGTGGTGCGAACTGGTTGCGGAGTGGTCAAACGGGTTGCGGAGTGGTCAAACTGGTTGCGGAGTGGAGCGAACAGGTTGCGGAGTGGTGCGAACTGGTTGCAAAGTGGTGGGAACTGGCTGCGGAGTGGTGCGAACTGGTCGCAGAGTGGTGCGAACTGGTCGCAGAGTGGTGCGAACCGGTTGCGCAGTGGTGCGAACTGCTCGCGGAGTGGTGCGAACTGGTTACTGATGGTGCGTTCGGGTTGCGGTGTGGTGCGAACGGTTTGCAAAGAGGTGTGAACTGGTTGCGGAGTGGTGCAAACTGGTTGCGGAGTGGTGCGAACTGGTTGCGGAGTGGTGTGCAATGATTGCGGAGTGGTGCGAACTGGTTACGGAGTGGTGCGAACTGGTTGCGGAGAGGTGCGAACTGGTCGCGGAGTGGTGCGAACGGGTTGCGGAGAGGTGCGAACTGGTCGCGGAGTGGTGCGAACGGGTTGCGGAGAGGTGCGAACTGGTCGCGGAGTGGTGCGAACGGGTTGCGGAGAGGTGCGAACTGGTCGCGGAGTGGTGCGAACGGGTTGCGGAGAGGTGCGAACTGGTCGCGGAGTGGTGCGAACGGGTTGCGGAGAGGTGCGAACTGGTCGCGGAGTGGTGCGAACGGGTTGCGGAGAGGTGCGAACTGGTCGCGGAGTGGTGCGAACGGGTTGCGGAGAGGTGCGAACTGGTCGCGGAGTGGTGCGAACGGGTTGCGGAGAGGTGCGAACTGGTCGCGGAGTGGTGCGAACGGGTTGCGGAGAGGTGCGAACTGGTCGCGGAGTGGTGCGAACGGGTTGCGGAGAGGTGCGAACTGGTCGCGGAGTGGTGCGAACGGGTTGCGGAGAGGTGCGAACTGGTCGCGGAGTGGTGCGAACGGGTTGCGGAGAGGTGCGAACTGGTCGCGGAGTGGTGCGAACGGGTTGCGGAGAGGTGCGAACTGGTCGCGGAGTGGTGCGAACGGGTTGCGGAGAGGTGCGAACTGGTCGCGGAGTGGTGCGAACGGGTTGCGGAGAGGTGCGAACTGGTCGCGGAGTGGTGCGAACGGGTTGCGGAGAGGTGCGAACTGGTCGCGGAGTGGTGCGAACGGGTTGCGGAGAGGTGCGAACTGGTCGCGGAGTGGTGCGAACGGGTTGCGGAGAGGTGCGAACTGGTCGCGGAGTGGTGCGAACGGGTTGCGGAGAGGTGCGAACTGGTCGCGGAGTGGTGCGAACGGGTTGCGGAGAGGTGCGAACTGGTCGCGGAGTGGTGCGAACGGGTTGCGGAGAGGTGCGAACTGGTCGCGGAGTGGTGCGAACGGGTTGCGGAGAGGTGCGAACTGGTCGCGGAGTGGTGCGAACGGGTTGCGGAGAGGTGCGAACTGGTCGCGGAGTGGTGCGAACGGGTTGCGGAGAGGTGCGAACTGGTCGCGGAGTGGTGCGAACGGGTTGCGGAGAGGTGCGAACTGGTCGCGGAGTGGTGCGAACGGGTTGCGGAGAGGTGCGAACTGGTCGCGGAGTGGTGCGAACGGGTTGCGGAGAGGTGCGAACTGGTCGCGGAGTGGTGCGAACGGGTTGCGGAGAGGTGCGAACTGGTCGCGGAGTGGTGCGAACGGGTTGCGGAGAGGTGCGAACTGGTCGCGGAGTGGTGCGAACGGGTTGCGGAGAGGTGCGAACTGGTCGCGGAGTGGTGCGAACGGGTTGCGGAGAGGTGCGAACTGGTCGCGGAGTGGTGCGAACGGGTTGCGGAGAGGTGCGAACTGGTCGCGGAGTGGTGCGAACGGGTTGCGGAGAGGTGCGAACTGGTCGCGGAGTGGTGCGAACGGGTTGCGGAGAGGTGCGAACTGGTCGCGGAGTGGTGCGAACGGGTTGCGGAGAGGTGCGAACTGGTCGCGGAGTGGTGCGAACGGGTTGCGGAGAGGTGCGAACTGGTCGCGGAGTGGTGCGAACGGGTTGCGGAGAGGTGCGAACTGGTCGCGGAGTGGTGCGAACGGGTTGCGGAGAGGTGCGAACTGGTCGCGGAGTGGTGCGAACGGGTTGCGGAGAGGTGCGAACTGGTCGCGGAGTGGTGCGAACGGGTTGCGGAGAGGTGCGAACTGGTCGCGGAGTGGTGCGAACGGGTTGCGGAGAGGTGCGAACTGGTCGCGGAGTGGTGCGAACGGGTTGCGGAGAGGTGCGAACTGGTCGCGGAGTGGTGCGAACGGGTTGCGGAGAGGTGCGAACTGGTCGCGGAGTGGTGCGAACGGGTTGCGGAGAGGTGCGAACTGGTCGCGGAGTGGTGCGAACGGGTTGCGGAGAGGTGCGAACTGGTCGCGGAGTGGTGCGAACGGGTTGCGGAGAGGTGCGAACTGGTCGCGGAGTGGTGCGAACGGGTTGCGGAGAGGTGCGAACTGGTCGCGGAGTGGTGCGAACGGGTTGCGGAGAGGTGCGAACTGGTCGCGGAGTGGTGCGAACGGGTTGCGGAGAGGTGCGAACTGGTCGCGGAGTGGTGCGAACGGGTTGCGGAGAGGTGCGAACTGGTCGCGGAGTGGTGCGAACGGGTTGCGGAGAGGTGCGAACTGGTCGCGGAGTGGTGCGAACGGGTTGCGGAGAGGTGCGAACTGGTCGCGGAGTGGTGCGAACGGGTTGCGGAGAGGTGCGAACTGGTCGCGGAGTGGTGCGAACGGGTTGCGGAGAGGTGCGAACTGGTCGCGGAGTGGTGCGAACGGGTTGCGGAGAGGTGCGAACTGGTCGCGGAGTGGTGCGAACGGGTTGCGGAGAGGTGCGAACTGGTCGCGGAGTGGTGCGAACGGGTTGCGGAGAGGTGCGAACTGGTCGCGGAGTGGTGCGAACGGGTTGCGGAGAGGTGCGAACTGGTCGCGGAGTGGTGCGAACGGGTTGCGGAGAGGTGCGAACTGGTCGCGGAGTGGTGCGAACGGGTTGCGGAGAGGTGCGAACTGGTCGCGGAGTGGTGCGAACGGGTTGCGGAGAGGTGCGAACTGGTCGCGGAGTGGTGCGAACGGGTTGCGGAGAGGTGCGAACTGGTCGCGGAGTGGTGCGAACGGGTTGCGGAGAGGTGCGAACTGGTCGCGGAGTGGTGCGAACGGGTTGCGGAGAGGTGCGAACTGGTCGCGGAGTGGTGCGAACGGGTTGCGGAGAGGTGCGAACTGGTCGCGGAGTGGTGCGAACGGGTTGCGGAGAGGTGCGAACTGGTCGCGGAGTGGTGCGAACGGGTTGCGGAGAGGTGCGAACTGGTCGCGGAGTGGTGCGAACGGGTTGCGGAGAGGTGCGAACTGGTCGCGGAGTGGTGCGAACGGGTTGCGGAGAGGTGCGAACTGGTCGCGGAGTGGTGCGAACGGGTTGCGGAGAGGTGCGAACTGGTCGCGGAGTGGTGCGAACGGGTTGCGGAGAGGTGCGAACTGGTCGCGGAGTGGTGCGAACGGGTTGCGGAGAGGTGCGAACTGGTCGCGGAGTGGTGCGAACGGGTTGCGGAGAGGTGCGAACTGGTCGCGGAGTGGTGCGAACGGGTTGCGGAGAGGTGCGAACTGGTCGCGGAGTGGTGCGAACGGGTTGCGGAGAGGTGCGAACTGGTCGCGGAGTGGTGCGAACGGGTTGCGGAGAGGTGCGAACTGGTCGCGGAGTGGTGCGAACGGGTTGCGGAGAGGTGCGAACTGGTCGCGGAGTGGTGCGAACGGGTTGCGGAGAGGTGCGAACTGGTCGCGGAGTGGTGCGAACGGGTTGCGGAGAGGTGCGAACTGGTCGCGGAGTGGTGCGAACGGGTTGCGGAGAGGTGCGAACTGGTCGCGGAGTGGTGCGAACGGGTTGCGGAGAGGTGCGAACTGGTCGCGGAGTGGTGCGAACGGGTTGCGGAGAGGTGCGAACTGGTCGCGGAGTGGTGCGAACGGGTTGCGGAGAGGTGCGAACTGGTCGCGGAGTGGTGCGAACGGGTTGCGGAGAGGTGCGAACTGGTCGCGGAGTGGTGCGAACGGGTTGCGGAGAGGTGCGAACTGGTCGCGGAGTGGTGCGAACGGGTTGCGGAGAGGTGCGAACTGGTCGCGGAGTGGTGCGAACGGGTTGCGGAGAGGTGCGAACTGGTCGCGGAGTGGTGCGAACGGGTTGCGGAGAGGTGCGAACTGGTCGCGGAGTGGTGCGAACGGGTTGCGGAGAGGTGCGAACTGGTCGCGGAGTGGTGCGAACGGGTTGCGGAGAGGTGCGAACTGGTCGCGGAGTGGTGCGAACGGGTTGCGGAGAGGTGCGAACTGGTCGCGGAGTGGTGCGAACGGGTTGCGGAGAGGTGCGAACTGGTCGCGGAGTGGTGCGAACGGGTTGCGGAGAGGTGCGAACTGGTCGCGGAGTGGTGCGAACGGGTTGCGGAGAGGTGCGAACTGGTCGCGGAGTGGTGCGAACGGGTTGCGGAGAGGTGCGAACTGGTCGCGGAGTGGTGCGAACGGGTTGCGGAGAGGTGCGAACTGGTCGCGGAGTGGTGCGAACGGGTTGCGGAGAGGTGCGAACTGGTCGCGGAGTGGTGCGAACGGGTTGCGGAGAGGTGCGAACTGGTCGCGGAGTGGTGCGAACGGGTTGCGGAGAGGTGCGAACTGGTCGCGGAGTGGTGCGAACGGGTTGCGGAGAGGTGCGAACTGGTCGCGGAGTGGTGCGAACGGGTTGCGGAGAGGTGCGAACTGGTCGCGGAGTGGTGCGAACGGGTTGCGGAGAGGTGCGAACTGGTCGCGGAGTGGTGCGAACGGGTTGCGGAGAGGTGCGAACTGGTCGCGGAGTGGTGCGAACGGGTTGCGGAGAGGTGCGAACTGGTCGCGGAGTGGTGCGAACGGGTTGCGGAGAGGTGCGAACTGGTCGCGGAGTGGTGCGAACGGGTTGCGGAGAGGTGCGAACTGGTCGCGGAGTGGTGCGAACGGGTTGCGGAGAGGTGCGAACTGGTCGCGGAGTGGTGCGAACGGGTTGCGGAGAGGTGCGAACTGGTCGCGGAGTGGTGCGAACGGGTTGCGGAGAGGTGCGAACTGGTCGCGGAGTGGTGCGAACGGGTTGCGGAGAGGTGCGAACTGGTCGCGGAGTGGTGCGAACGGGTTGCGGAGAGGTGCGAACTGGTCGCGGAGTGGTGCGAACGGGTTGCGGAGAGGTGCGAACTGGTCGCGGAGTGGTGCGAACGGGTTGCGGAGAGGTGCGAACTGGTCGCGGAGTGGTGCGAACGGGTTGCGGAGAGGTGCGAACTGGTCGCGGAGTGGTGCGAACGGGTTGCGGAGAGGTGCGAACTGGTTGCGGAGTGGTGCGAACTGGTTGCAGAGTGGTGCAACCGGGTTGCGGAGTGGTGCGAACTGGTTGGGGAGTGGTACGAACTGGTTGCGGAGTGGTTCGAACTAGTAACCGAGTGGTGTGAACTGGTTGGGGAGTGGTACGAACTGGTTGCGGAGTTCTGCGGACTGGGTGCATTGTGGTGCGAACTTGCTGCGGAGTGGTGCGAACTGGTTGCGGAGTGGTCCGAACAAGTTGCGGAGTGGTGTGAGCTGGTTGCGGAGTGGTGCGAACTGGTCGCGAATTGGTGCGAACTGGTAGCGGAGTGGTGCAGACTGGTTGCGAAGTGGGGTGAACGGGTTGAAGAGTGGTGGGAACTGGTTGCGCAGTGGTCCAAACTGGTTGCGGAGTGGTGCAAACTGGTTGCGGAGTGGTGCGAACTGGTTGCGCAGTGGTGCGAACTAGTTGCGGAGTGATGCGAACTGGCTGCGGAGTGGTGCGAACTGGTTGCGGAGTCGTGCGAACTGGTTGTGGAGTGGTGCAAACTGGTTGTGGAGTGGCGAGAACGGGTTGCGCAGTTGTGCGAACTCGGTGCGGAGTGGTGCCAACTGGTTGCGGAGTGGTGAGAACTGGTTTCGGTGTGGTGCGAACTGGTTGCGGATTGGTGCAAACTGGTTGCGGAGTGGTGAGTCCTGGTGGCCGACTGGTGCGAACTGGTCGGGGTGTGGTGCGAATAGGTTGCAGAGTGGTGTGAACGGGTTGCAAAGTGGTGCGAACTGGCTGCAGAGTGGTTTGAACTGGTTGCGGATAGGTGCGGATTGGTTGCGGAGTGGTGCGAACTGGTTGCAGAGTGGTGCAAACTGGTTACGGAGTGGTTTGAACTGGTTGCGGAATGGTGCCAACTTGTTGTGGAGTGGTGCAAACTGGTTGCAGAGTGGTGGGAACTGGCTGTGGAGTGGTGCGAACTGGTTGCGGAATGGTGCGAACTGGTTGCGGAGTGGTGCGAACTGGTTGTGGAGTGGTGCAAACTGGTTTCGGAGTGGTGCGAACTGGTCGCGCAGTGGTGCGAACTGGAAGCGGAGTGGTGCGAACTGGCTGCGGAGTGGTGTGAACTGATTGCGAAGTGGTGCGAACTGGTTGCGCAGTGGTGGGAACTGGTTGCGCAGTGGTGGGAACTGGTTGCGCAGTGGTGGGAACTGGTTGCGCAGTGGTGGGAACTGGTTGCGCAGTGGTGGGAACTGGTTGCGCAGTGGTGGGAACTGGTTGCGCAGTGGTGGGAACTGGTTGCGCAGTGGTGGGAACTGGTTGCGCAGTGGTGGGAACTGGTTGCGCAGTGGTGGGAACTGGTTGCGCAGTGGTGGGAACTGGTTGCGCAGTGGTGGGAACTGGTTGCGCAGTGGTGGGAACTGGTTGCGCAGTGGTGGGAACTGGTTGCGCAGTGGTGGGAACTGGTTGCGCAGTGGTGGGAACTGGTTGCGCAGTGGTGGGAACTGGTTGCGCAGTGGTGGGAACTGGTTGCGCAGTGGTGGGAACTGGTTGCGCAGTGGTGGGAACTGGTTGCGCAGTGGTGGGAACTGGTTGCGCAGTGGTGGGAACTGGTTGCGCAGTGGTGGGAACTGGTTGCGCAGTGGTGGGAACTGGTTGCGCAGTGGTGGGAACTGGTTGCGCAGTGGTGGGAACTGGTTGCGCAGTGGTGGGAACTGGTTGCGCAGTGGTGGGAACTGGTTGCGCAGTGGTGGGAACTGGTTGCGCAGTGGTGGGAACTGGTTGCGCAGTGGTGGGAACTGGTTGCGCAGTGGTGGGAACTGGTTGCGCAGTGGTGGGAACTGGTTGCGCAGTGGTGGGAACTGGTTGCGCAGTGGTGGGAACTGGTTGCGCAGTGGTGGGAACTGGTTGCGCAGTGGTGGGAACTGGTTGCGCAGTGGTGGGAACTGGTTGCGCAGTGGTGGGAACTGGTTGCGCAGTGGTGGGAACTGGTTGCGCAGTGGTGGGAACTGGTTGCGCAGTGGTGGGAACTGGTTGCGCAGTGGTGGGAACTGGTTGCGCAGTGGTGGGAACTGGTTGCGCAGTGGTGGGAACTGGTTGCGCAGTGGTGGGAACTGGTTGCGCAGTGGTGGGAACTGGTTGCGCAGTGGTGGGAACTGGTTGCGCAGTGGTGGGAACTGGTTGCGCAGTGGTGGGAACTGGTTGCGCAGTGGTGGGAACTGGTTGCGCAGTGGTGGGAACTGGTTGCGCAGTGGTGGGAACTGGTTGCGCAGTGGTGGGAACTGGTTGCGCAGTGGTGGGAACTGGTTGCGCAGTGGTGGGAACTGGTTGCGCAGTGGTGGGAACTGGTTGCGCAGTGGTGGGAACTGGTTGCGCAGTGGTGGGAACTGGTTGCGCAGTGGTGGGAACTGGTTGCGCAGTGGTGGGAACTGGTTGCGCAGTGGTGGGAACTGGTTGCGCAGTGGTGGGAACTGGTTGCGCAGTGGTGGGAACTGGTTGCGCAGTGGTGGGAACTGGTTGCGCAGTGGTGGGAACTGGTTGCGCAGTGGTGGGAACTGGTTGCGCAGTGGTGGGAACTGGTTGCGCAGTGGTGGGAACTGGTTGCGCAGTGGTGGGAACTGGTTGCGCAGTGGTGGGAACTGGTTGCGCAGTGGTGGGAACTGGTTGCGCAGTGGTGGGAACTGGTTGCGCAGTGGTGGGAACTGGTTGCGCAGTGGTGGGAACTGGTTGCGCAGTGGTGGGAACTGGTTGCGCAGTGGTGGGAACTGGTTGCGCAGTGGTGGGAACTGGTTGCGCAGTGGTGGGAACTGGTTGCGCAGTGGTGGGAACTGGTTGCGCAGTGGTGGGAACTGGTTGCGCAGTGGTGGGAACTGGTTGCGCAGTGGTGGGAACTGGTTGCGCAGTGGTGGGAACTGGTTGCGCAGTGGTGGGAACTGGTTGCGCAGTGGTGGGAACTGGTTGCGCAGTGGTGGGAACTGGTTGCGCAGTGGTGGGAACTGGTTGCGCAGTGGTGGGAACTGGTTGCGCAGTGGTGGGAACTGGTTGCGCAGTGGTGGGAACTGGTTGCGCAGTGGTGGGAACTGGTTGCGCAGTGGTGGGAACTGGTTGCGCAGTGGTGGGAACTGGTTGCGCAGTGGTGGGAACTGGTTGCGCAGTGGTGGGAACTGGTTGCGCAGTGGTGGGAACTGGTTGCGCAGTGGTGGGAA
Source organism: Penium margaritaceum (assembly GCA_023375785.1). NCBI lineage: Eukaryota > Viridiplantae > Streptophyta > Zygnematophyceae > Desmidiales > Peniaceae > Penium > Penium margaritaceum. The sequence continues at coordinate 416,128 of SZWC01000401.1, forward strand.
CTGGTTGCGCAGTGGTGGGAACTGGTTGCGCAGTGGTGGGAACTGGTTGCGCAGTGGTGGGAACTGGTTGCGCAGTGGTGGGAACTGGTTGCGCAGTGGTGGGAACTGGTTGCGCAGTGGTGGGAACTGGTTGCGCAGTGGTGGGAACTGGTTGCGCAGTGGTGGGAACTGGTTGCGCAGTGGTGGGAACTGGTTGCGCAGTGGTGGGAACTGGTTGCGCAGTGGTGGGAACTGGTTGCGCAGTGGTGGGAACTGGTTGCGCAGTGGTGGGAACTGGTTGCGCAGTGGTGGGAACTGGTTGCGCAGTGGTGGGAACTGGTTGCGCAGTGGTGGGAACTGGTTGCGCAGTGGTGGGAACTGGTTGCGCAGTGGTGGGAACTGGTTGCGCAGTGGTGGGAACTGGTTGCGCAGTGGTGGGAACTGGTTGCGCAGTGGTGGGAACTGGTTGCGCAGTGGTGGGAACTGGTTGCGCAGTGGTGGGAACTGGTTGCGCAGTGGTGGGAACTGGTTGCGCAGTGGTGGGAACTGGTTGCGCAGTGGTGGGAACTGGTTGCGCAGTGGTGGGAACTGGTTGCGCAGTGGTGGGAACTGGTTGCGCAGTGGTGGGAACTGGTTGCGCAGTGGTGGGAACTGGTTGCGCAGTGGTGGGAACTGGTTGCGCAGTGGTGGGAACTGGTTGCGCAGTGGTGGGAACTGGTTGCGCAGTGGTGGGAACTGGTTGCGCAGTGGTGGGAACTGGTTGCGCAGTGGTGGGAACTGGTTGCGCAGTGGTGGGAACTGGTTGCGCAGTGGTGGGAACTGGTTGCGCAGTGGTGGGAACTGGTTGCGCAGTGGTGGGAACTGGTTGCGCAGTGGTGGGAACTGGTTGCGCAGTGGTGGGAACTGGTTGCGCAGTGGTGGGAACTGGTTGCGCAGTGGTGGGAACTGGTTGCGCAGTGGTGGGAACTGGTTGCGCAGTGGTGGGAACTGGTTGCGCAGTGGTGGGAACTGGTTGCGCAGTGGTGGGAACTGGTTGCGCAGTGGTGGGAACTGGTTGCGCAGTGGTGGGAACTGGTTGCGCAGTGGTGGGAACTGGTTGCGCAGTGGTGGGAACTGGTTGCGCAGTGGTGGGAACTGGTTGCGCAGTGGTGGGAACTGGTTGCGCAGTGGTGGGAACTGGTTGCGCAGTGGTGGGAACTGGTTGCGCAGTGGTGGGAACTGGTTGCGCAGTGGTGGGAACTGGTTGCGCAGTGGTGGGAACTGGTTGCGCAGTGGTGGGAACTGGTTGCGCAGTGGTGGGAACTGGTTGCGCAGTGGTGGGAACTGGTTGCGCAGTGGTGGGAACTGGTTGCGCAGTGGTGGGAACTGGTTGCGCAGTGGTGGGAACTGGTTGCGCAGTGGTGGGAACTGGTTGCGCAGTGGTGGGAACTGGTTGCGCAGTGGTGGGAACTGGTTGCGCAGTGGTGGGAACTGGTTGCGCAGTGGTGGGAACTGGTTGCGCAGTGGTGGGAACTGGTTGCGCAGTGGTGGGAACTGGTTGCGCAGTGGTGGGAACTGGTTGCGCAGTGGTGGGAACTGGTTGCGCAGTGGTGGGAACTGGTTGCGCAGTGGTGGGAACTGGTTGCGCAGTGGTGGGAACTGGTTGCGCAGTGGTGGGAACTGGTTGCGCAGTGGTGGGAACTGGTTGCGCAGTGGTGGGAACTGGTTGCGCAGTGGTGGGAACTGGTTGCGCAGTGGTGGGAACTGGTTGCGCAGTGGTGGGAACTGGTTGCGCAGTGGTGGGAACTGGTTGCGCAGTGGTGGGAACTGGTTGCGCAGTGGTGGGAACTGGTTGCGCAGTGGTGGGAACTGGTTGCGCAGTGGTGGGAACTGGTTGCGCAGTGGTGGGAACTGGTTGCGCAGTGGTGGGAACTGGTTGCGCAGTGGTGGGAACTGGTTGCGCAGTGGTGGGAACTGGTTGCGCAGTGGTGGGAACTGGTTGCGCAGTGGTGGGAACTGGTTGCGCAGTGGTGGGAACTGGTTGCGCAGTGGTGGGAACTGGTTGCGCAGTGGTGGGAACTGGTTGCGCAGTGGTGGGAACTGGTTGCGCAGTGGTGGGAACTGGTTGCGCAGTGGTGGGAACTGGTTGCGCAGTGGTGGGAACTGGTTGCGTAGTGGTGCAAACTGGTTGCGGAGTGGTGTGAACTGGTTGCGGAGTGGTGCGAACTGGTTGCGGAGAGGTGCGAACTGGTTGCGGATTGGTTTGAATTGGTTGCGGAGTGGTGCAATCTGGTAACGGAGTGGAGCGAACTGGTTGCAGATTGGTGCAAACCGGTTGCGGGGTTGTCAAACTGGTTGCGGAATGGTGCGAACTGGTTGCAAAGTGGTGCAAACTGGTTGCGGGGTGGTGCAAACAGGTTGCGGGGTGGTGCGAACTGGTTGCACAGTGGTGCGAACAGGTTGTGGAGTGGTGCAAACTGGTTGCGGGATGGTACGAACTGGTTGCGGAGTGTTACGAACTGGTTGCGGACTGGTGCGAACTGGTTGCGGAGTGGTGCAAACCGGTTGCGGAGTTGTGCAAACCGGTTGCGGAGTGGTGCGAACCGGTTGCGGAGTGTTACGAACTGGTTGCGGAGTGGTGCGAACTGGTTGCGGAGTGGTGCGAACTGGTTGCGGAGTGGTGTGAACTGGTTGGGGAGTGGTGCGAACGGGTTGTGGAGTGGTGCGAATTAGTTGTGGAGTGGTGCAGACTGGTTACGGAGTAGTGTGAACAGGTTGCAGAGTGGAGCGAACTGGTTGCGGAGTGGTGCAAACTGGATGCGGAGTGGTGCGAACCGGTTGCGGAGTGGTGCGAACAGGTTGCGGAGCGGTGCGAACGGGTTGCGGAGTGGTGCAAATCGGTTGCGGAGTGGTGCAAACCGGTTGCGGAGTAGTGCAAACTGGTTGCGGAGTGGTGCGAACTGGTTGTAGAGTGGTACAAAATGGTTGCGGAGTGGTGCGAACTGGTTCCGGTGTAGTGCAAACTGGTTGTGGAGTGGTGTCAACTGGTTGCAAAGGGGTGCGATCGGGTCGCGGAGTGGTGCGGACTGGTTGCAAAGTGGTAAGAACTGGTTACAGAATGGTGCCAACTGCTTGCGGAGTGGTGCGAACTGGTTGCAGAGTGGTGCGAACTGGTTGCGGAGTGGTGCGAACTGGTTGCAGAGAGGTGCGAACTGGTTGCGGAGTGGTTCCAACTGGTTTCGGAGGGGTGCAAAGTAGTAACGGAGTGGTGCGAACTGGTTGCGGAGTGGTGCGAACTGGTTGCGGAGTGGTACGAACTGGTTGCG
>SZWC01000401.1:421513-438629 GCA_023375785.1 Penium margaritaceum
GTGGTGCGGACTGGTTGCGGAGTGGTGCGAACTGGTTGCGGAGTGGTGCGAACTGGTTGCAGAGAGGTGCAAACTGGTTGCGGAGTGGTTCAAACTGGTTGCAAAGTGGTGTGAACTGGTAACGGACTGGTGCGAACTAGTTGCGGAGTTGTGCGAACTGGTTCAGAGTGGTGCAAACCGGTTGCAGAGTGGTGCGAACTGGTTGTGGAGTGGTGATAACTGGTTGCGGAGTGGTGCGAACCGGTTGCGGAGTGATGCGAACTGTTTGCGGAGTAGTGCAAACTGGTTGCAGAGAGGTGCAAACTGGTTGCGGAGTGGTTCGAACTGGTTGCGGAGTGGTGGAAACTGGTTGTTGAGTTGTGCGAACCGGTTGCGGAGTGGTGCAAACCGGTTGCGGGGTGGTGCAAACTGGTTGTGGAGTGGTGCGAACTGGTTGCGGAGTGGTGTGAACTGGTCGCGGAGTGGTGCAAACTGGTTGCGAAGTGGTGCGAACTGGTTGCAGAGTGGTGCGAACTAGTTGCGGAGTGGTGCTAACTGGTTGCGGAGTGGTGCGAACTGGTCGCGGAGTGGTGCAAACTGGTTGCGAAGTGGTGCGAACTGGTTGCAGAGTGGTGCGAACTAGTTGCGGAGTGGTGCTAACTGGTTGCGGAGTGGTGCGAACTGGTCGCGGAGTGGTGCAAACTGGTTGCGAAGTGGTGCGAACTGGTTGCAGAGTGGTGCGAACTAGTTGCGGAGTGGTGCTAACTGGTTGCGGAGTGGTGCGAACTGGTCGCGGAGTGGTGCAAACTGGTTGCGAAGTGGTGCGAACTGGTTGCAGAGTGGTGCGAACTAGTTGCGGAGTGGTGCTAACTGGTTGCGGAGTGGTGCGAACTGGTCGCGGAGTGGTGCAAACTGGTTGCGAAGTGGTGCGAACTGGTTGCAGAGTGGTGCGAACTAGTTGCGGAGTGGTGCTAACTGGTTGCGGAGTGGTGCGAACTGGTCGCGGAGTGGTGCAAACTGGTTGCGAAGTGGTGCGAACTGGTTGCAGAGTGGTGCGAACTAGTTGCGGAGTGGTGCTAACTGGTTGCGGAGTGGTGCGAACTGGTCGCGGAGTGGTGCAAACTGGTTGCGAAGTGGTGCGAACTGGTTGCAGAGTGGTGCGAACTAGTTGCGGAGTGGTGCTAACTGGTTGCGGAGTGGTGCGAACTGGTCGCGGAGTGGTGCAAACTGGTTGCGAAGTGGTGCGAACTGGTTGCAGAGTGGTGCGAACTAGTTGCGGAGTGGTGCTAACTGGTTGCGGAGTGGTGCGAACTGGTCGCGGAGTGGTGCAAACTGGTTGCGAAGTGGTGCGAACTGGTTGCAGAGTGGTGCGAACTAGTTGCGGAGTGGTGCTAACTGGTTGCGGAGTGGTGCGAACTGGTCGCGGAGTGGTGCAAACTGGTTGCGAAGTGGTGCGAACTGGTTGCAGAGTGGTGCGAACTAGTTGCGGAGTGGTGCTAACTGGTTGCGGAGTGGTGCGAACTGGTCGCGGAGTGGTGCAAACTGGTTGCGAAGTGGTGCGAACTGGTTGCAGAGTGGTGCGAACTAGTTGCGGAGTGGTGCTAACTGGTTGCGGAGTGGTGCGAACTGGTCGCGGAGTGGTGCAAACTGGTTGCGAAGTGGTGCGAACTGGTTGCAGAGTGGTGCGAACTAGTTGCGGAGTGGTGCTAACTGGTTGCGGAGTGGTGCGAACTGGTCGCGGAGTGGTGCAAACTGGTTGCGAAGTGGTGCGAACTGGTTGCAGAGTGGTGCGAACTAGTTGCGGAGTGGTGCTAACTGGTTGCGGAGTGGTGCGAACTGGTCGCGGAGTGGTGCAAACTGGTTGCGAAGTGGTGCGAACTGGTTGCAGAGTGGTGCGAACTAGTTGCGGAGTGGTGCTAACTGGTTGCGGAGTGGTGCGAACTGGTCGCGGAGTGGTGCAAACTGGTTGCGAAGTGGTGCGAACTGGTTGCAGAGTGGTGCGAACTAGTTGCGGAGTGGTGCTAACTGGTTGCGGAGTGGTGCGAACTGGTCGCGGAGTGGTGCAAACTGGTTGCGAAGTGGTGCGAACTGGTTGCAGAGTGGTGCGAACTAGTTGCGGAGTGGTGCTAACTGGTTGCGGAGTGGTGCGAACTGGTTACGGAGTGGTGCGAACTGGTTGCACGGTGGTGCGAACTGGCTGCGGAGTGGTGCAAACGTATTGCGGAGTGGTGCGAACTGGATGCGGAGTGGTGCGAACTGGCTGCGGAGTTCTGTGATCTGGTTGCGGAGTGGTGCAAACTGGTTGCAGAGTGGTGTGAACTGGTTGCGGAGTGGTGCAAACTGGTTGCTGAGTGGTGCGAACTGGTTGCGGGGTGGTAAGAAATGGTTGCGTAGTTGTGCGAACTGGTTGCCGTGTGGTGCAAACTGGTTGTGGAGTGGTGTCAACTGGTTGCGAAGGAGTACGAACGGGTTTCGGAGTGGTGCGAACTGGCGGCGGAGTGGTGCCAACTGGTTGCGGAGTGGTGCGAACTGGTTGCAGAGTGGTGCAAACCGGTTGCAGAGTGGTGCGAACCGGTTGCGCAGTGGTGCGAACCGGTTGCGGAGTGGTGCGAACTGATTGCAGAGTGGTGCGAACCGGTTGCTGAGTGGTGCAAACTGGTTGCAGAGTGGTGCTAACGGGTTGCGGAGTGGTACAAACCGGTTGCGGAGTGGTGCGGAATGGTTGTGGTGTGGTGCAAACGGGTTGCCGGGTGGTGTCAACTGGTTGCAAAGGGGTGCGAACAGGTTACAGAGTGGTGCGAACGGGTTGCGAAGTGGTGCAAACTGGTTGCGGAGTGGTGCGAACTGGTTGCGGAGTGGTGTGAACTGGTTGCGGAGTGGTGGAAGCCGGTTGCGGAGTGGTGCAAACTGGTTGCGGAGTGGTGCGAACGGGTTGCAGAGTGGTGCAAACCGGTTGCAGAGTGGTGCGAACTGGTTGCGGACTGGTGCGAACTGGTTGCGGAGTGCTGCAAACTGGTTGCGGAGTGGTCGAACTGGTTGCGGAGTGGTGCGGACTGGTTGTAGAGTTGTGCAAACTGGCTGCGGAGTGGTGCCAACGTGTTGCGGAGTGGTGCGAACTGGATGCGGAGTGGTGCGAACTGGCTGCCGAGTGGTGCGAACTGGTTGCAGAGTGGTGCCAACTGGTTGCGGAGTGGTGCGAACGGGTTGCAGAGTGGTGCAAACCGGTTGCAGAGTGGTGCGAACTGGTTGCGGACTGGTGCGAACTGGTTGCGGAGTGCTGCAAACTGGTTGCGGAGTGGTCGAACTGGTTGCGGAGTGGTGCGGACTGGTTGTAGAGTTGTGCAAACTGGCTGCGGAGTGGTGCCAACGTGTTGCGGAGTGGTGCGAACTGGATGCGGAGTGGTGCGAACTGGCTGCCGAGTGGTGCGAACTGGTTGCAGAGTGGTGCCAACTGGTTGCGGAGTGGTGCGAACGGGTTGCAGAGTGGTGCAAACCGGTTGCAGAGTGGTGCGAACTGGTTGCGGACTGGTGCGAACTGGTTGCGGAGTGCTGCAAACTGGTTGCGGAGTGGTCGAACTGGTTGCGGAGTGGTGCGGACTGGTTGTAGAGTTGTGCAAACTGGCTGCGGAGTGGTGCCAACGTGTTGCGGAGTGGTGCGAACTGGATGCGGAGTGGTGCGAACTGGCTGCCGAGTGGTGCGAACTGGTTGCAGAGTGGTGCCAACTGGTTGCGGAGTGGTGCGAACGGGTTGCAGAGTGGTGCAAACCGGTTGCAGAGTGGTGCGAACTGGTTGCGGACTGGTGCGAACTGGTTGCGGAGTGCTGCAAACTGGTTGCGGAGTGGTCGAACTGGTTGCGGAGTGGTGCGGACTGGTTGTAGAGTTGTGCAAACTGGCTGCGGAGTGGTGCCAACGTGTTGCGGAGTGGTGCGAACTGGATGCGGAGTGGTGCGAACTGGCTGCCGAGTGGTGCGAACTGGTTGCAGAGTGGTGCCAACTGGTTGCGGAGTGGTGCGAACGGGTTGCAGAGTGGTGCAAACCGGTTGCAGAGTGGTGCGAACTGGTTGCGGACTGGTGCGAACTGGTTGCGGAGTGCTGCAAACTGGTTGCGGAGTGGTCGAACTGGTTGCGGAGTGGTGCGGACTGGTTGTAGAGTTGTGCAAACTGGCTGCGGAGTGGTGCCAACGTGTTGCGGAGTGGTGCGAACTGGATGCGGAGTGGTGCGAACTGGCTGCCGAGTGGTGCGAACTGGTTGCAGAGTGGTGCCAACTGGTTGCGGAGTGGTGCGAACGGGTTGCAGAGTGGTGCAAACCGGTTGCAGAGTGGTGCGAACTGGTTGCGGACTGGTGCGAACTGGTTGCGGAGTGCTGCAAACTGGTTGCGGAGTGGTCGAACTGGTTGCGGAGTGGTGCGGACTGGTTGTAGAGTTGTGCAAACTGGCTGCGGAGTGGTGCCAACGTGTTGCGGAGTGGTGCGAACTGGATGCGGAGTGGTGCGAACTGGCTGCCGAGTGGTGCGAACTGGTTGCAGAGTGGTGCCAACTGGTTGCGGAGTGGTGCGAACGGGTTGCAGAGTGGTGCAAACCGGTTGCAGAGTGGTGCGAACTGGTTGCGGACTGGTGCGAACTGGTTGCGGAGTGCTGCAAACTGGTTGCGGAGTGGTCGAACTGGTTGCGGAGTGGTGCGGACTGGTTGTAGAGTTGTGCAAACTGGCTGCGGAGTGGTGCCAACGTGTTGCGGAGTGGTGCGAACTGGATGCGGAGTGGTGCGAACTGGCTGCCGAGTGGTGCGAACTGGTTGCAGAGTGGTGCCAACTGGTTGCGGAGTGGTGCGAACGGGTTGCAGAGTGGTGCAAACCGGTTGCAGAGTGGTGCGAACTGGTTGCGGACTGGTGCGAACTGGTTGCGGAGTGCTGCAAACTGGTTGCGGAGTGGTCGAACTGGTTGCGGAGTGGTGCGGACTGGTTGTAGAGTTGTGCAAACTGGCTGCGGAGTGGTGCCAACGTGTTGCGGAGTGGTGCGAACTGGATGCGGAGTGGTGCGAACTGGCTGCCGAGTGGTGCGAACTGGTTGCAGAGTGGTGCCAACTGGTTGCGGAGTGGTGCGAACGGGTTGCAGAGTGGTGCAAACCGGTTGCAGAGTGGTGCGAACTGGTTGCGGACTGGTGCGAACTGGTTGCGGAGTGCTGCAAACTGGTTGCGGAGTGGTCGAACTGGTTGCGGAGTGGTGCGGACTGGTTGTAGAGTTGTGCAAACTGGCTGCGGAGTGGTGCCAACGTGTTGCGGAGTGGTGCGAACTGGATGCGGAGTGGTGCGAACTGGCTGCCGAGTGGTGCGAACTGGTTGCAGAGTGGTGCCAACTGGTTGCGGAGTGGTGCGAACGGGTTGCAGAGTGGTGCAAACCGGTTGCAGAGTGGTGCGAACTGGTTGCGGACTGGTGCGAACTGGTTGCGGAGTGCTGCAAACTGGTTGCGGAGTGGTCGAACTGGTTGCGGAGTGGTGCGGACTGGTTGTACAGTGGTGCAAACTGGCTGGGGAGTGGTGCCAACGTATTGCGGAGTGGTGCGAACTGGTTGCGGAGTGGTGCGCCTGGTTGCGGAGTGGTGCGAACTGGTTGCGGAGTGGTGTGAACTGGCTGCCGAGTGGTGCGAACTGGTTGCGGAGTGGTGTGAACTGGTTGCGGAGTGGTGCGAACCGGTTGCGGTGTGGTACAAACCGGTTTCAGAGTGGTGCGACCCGATTGCGGAGTGGTGCAAACTTGTTGCGGAGTGGTGCGAACTGGTTGCCGAGTGGTACAAACTGGTTGCTGTGTGGTGCAAACCGGTTGCGGTGTGGTAAAAAATGGTTGCGTGGTGGTGCAAACTGGTTGCGGTGTGCTGCAAACTGGTTGTAGAGTGGTGTCAACTGGTTGCGAAGGAGTACGAATGGGTTTCGGAGTGGTGCGAACTGGCTGCAGACTGGTGCCAACTGGTTGCGGAGTGGAGCGGACTGGTTGTGGTGTGGTGTAAACGGGTTGCCGAGTGATGTCAACTGGTTGCAAAGGGGTGCGAACAGGTTACTTGTGTGAACGGATTGCGGAGTGGTGCGAACTGGTTGCGGACTGGTGCGAACTGGTTGCGGAGTGGTGCGAACTGGTTGCAGAGTGGTGCGAACTGGTAACGGAGAGTTGCGAACTGGTTGCGGAGTAGTGCGAACTGGTTGCAGAGTGGTGCGAACCGGTTGCGGAGTGGTGCAAACTGGTTGCACAGTGGTGCGAACTAGTTGCGGAGTGGTGCGAACGCGTTGCGGATTGGTGCGAACTTGTTGCGGAGTGGTGCAAACTGGTTGCAGAGTGGTGCAGACTGGTTGCGGAGTGGTGCGAACTAGTTGCGGAGTGGTGCGAACGCGTTGCGGATTGGTGCGAACTTGTTGCGGAGTGGTGCAAACTGGTTGCAGAGTGGTGCAGACTGGTTGCGGAGTGGTGCGAACTAGTTGCGGAGTGGTGCGAACGCGTTGCGGATTGGTGCGAACTTGTTGCGGAGTGGTGCAAACTGGTTGCAGAGTGGTGCAGACTGGTTGCGGAGTGGTGCGAACTAGTTGCGGAGTGGTGCGAACGCGTTGCGGATTGGTGCGAACTTGTTGCGGAGTGGTGCAAACTGGTTGCAGAGTGGTGCAGACTGGTTGCGGAGTGGTGCGAACTAGTTGCGGAGTGGTGCGAACGCGTTGCGGATTGGTGCGAACTTGTTGCGGAGTGGTGCAAACTGGTTGCAGAGTGGTGCAGACTGGTTGCGGAGTGGTGCGAACTAGTTGCGGAGTGGTGCGAACGCGTTGCGGATTGGTGCGAACTTGTTGCGGAGTGGTGCAAACTGGTTGCAGAGTGGTGCAGACTGGTTGCGGAGTGGTGCGAACTAGTTGCGGAGTGGTGCGAACGCGTTGCGGATTGGTGCGAACTTGTTGCGGAGTGGTGCAAACTGGTTGCAGAGTGGTGCAGACTGGTTGCGGAGTGGTGCGAACTAGTTGCGGAGTGGTGCGAACGCGTTGCGGATTGGTGCGAACTTGTTGCGGAGTGGTGCAAACTGGTTGCAGAGTGGTGCAGACTGGTTGCGGAGTGGTGCGAACTAGTTGCGGAGTGGTGCGAACGCGTTGCGGATTGGTGCGAACTTGTTGCGGAGTGGTGCAAACTGGTTGCAGAGTGGTGCAGACTGGTTGCGGAGTGGTGCGAACTAGTTGCGGAGTGGTGCGAACGCGTTGCGGATTGGTGCGAACTTGTTGCGGAGTGGTGCAAACTGGTTGCAGAGTGGTGCAGACTGGTTGCGGAGTGGTGCGAACTAGTTGCGGAGTGGTGCGAACGCGTTGCGGATTGGTGCGAACTTGTTGCGGAGTGGTGCGAACTGGATGCGGAGTGGTGCGAACTGGTTGCGGAGTGGTGCGAACTGGATGTGGAGTGGTGCGAACTGGTTGCGGAGTGGTACGAACTGGTTGCGCAGTGGTGCAAACTGGTTGCCGAGTGGTGCAAACGCGTTGCGGAGTGGTGCGAACTGGTTGCGGAGTGGTGCGAACCGGTTGTGGAGTGGTGCAAACTGGTTGCACAGTGGTGCGAACTAGTTGCGGAGTGGTGCGAACGCGTTGCGGATTGGTGCGAACTTGTTGCGGAGTGGTGCAAACTGGTTGCAGAGTGGTGCAGACTGGTTGCGGAGTGGTGCGAACTGGTTGCAAAGTGGTGCAAACTGGCTGTGCAGTGGTGCAAACGTATTACGGAGTGGTGCGAACTGGTTGCGGAGTGGTGCGAACTGGTTGCAGGGTGGTGCGAACTGGTTGTGGAGTGGAGCGAACTGGTTGCGAAGTGGTGCGATGAGGTTGCGGAGTGGTGCGAACTAGTTGCGGAGTGGTGCGAACGCGTTGCGGAGTGGTGCGAACTGGTTGCAGGGTGGAGTGGTGCAAACGGGTTGTGGTGCGAACTGGTTGCCGAGTGGTGCGAACTGGTTGCGGAGTGGTGCAAACTGGTTGCGCAGCGGTGCGAACTGGTTGCGGAGTGGTGCGGACGTATTGTGGAGTGGTATGAACTGGTTGTGGAGCGGTGCGAACTAGTTGCAGAGTGGTCCGAACTGGCTGCGGAGTGGTTTGAACGGGTTGCGGAGTTGTGCGAACTGGTTGCGGAGTGGTGCAAACTGGTTGCAGAGTGGTGCGAACCGGTTGTGGAGTGGTACGAACCGGTTGCGGAGTGGTGCGAACCGCTGCAGAGTGGTGCAAACTGGTTGCGGATTAGTGCGAACCGGCTGCGGAGTGGTGCAAACTGGTTGCGGAGTGGTGCAAACTGGTTGCAGAGTGGTAAAAAATGGTTGCGGAGTGGTGCGAACTGGTTGCGATGTGGTGCAAACTGGTTGTGGAGTGGTGTCAACTGGTTGCGAAGGGGTATGAACCGGTTTGGGAGTGATGCAAACTGGTTGCGGTGTGGTGCGAGCTGGTTGCGGAGTGTTGCAAAGTGGTTGCGGAGTGGTACAAACCAGTTGCGGAGTGGTGCGGACTAGTTGTGGTGTGGTGCAAACGGGTTGCCAAGTGGTGTCAACTGGTTGCAAAGGGGTGCGAACGGGTTGTGGAGTGGTGCGAACGGGTAACGGAGTGGTGCGAACTGGTTGCGGAGTGGTGCAAACGGGTTGCGGAGTGGTGCGAACTGGTTGCGGAGTGGTAGGAACTGGTTGTGGAGTGGTGCGAACTAGTTGTAGAGTGGTCCGAACTGGCTGCGGAGAGGTTTGAACGGGTTGTGGAGTGGTGCAAACGGGTTGCGGAGTGGTGCGAACTGGTTGCGGAGTGGTAGGAACTGGTTGTGGAGTGGTGCGAACTAGTTGTAGAGTGGTCCGAACTGGCTGCGGAGAGGTTTGAACGGGTTGTGGAGTGGTGCAAACGGGTTGCGGAGTGGTGCGAACTGGTTGCGGAGTGGTAGGAACTGGTTGTGGAGTGGTGCGAACTAGTTGTAGAGTGGTCCGAACTGGCTGCGGAGAGGTTTGAACGGGTTGTGGAGTGGTGCAAACGGGTTGCGGAGTGGTGCGAACTGGTTGCGGAGTGGTAGGAACTGGTTGTGGAGTGGTGCGAACTAGTTGTAGAGTGGTCCGAACTGGCTGCGGAGAGGTTTGAACGGGTTGTGGAGTGGTGCAAACGGGTTGCGGAGTGGTGCGAACTGGTTGCGGAGTGGTAGGAACTGGTTGTGGAGTGGTGCGAACTAGTTGTAGAGTGGTCCGAACTGGCTGCGGAGAGGTTTGAACGGGTTGTGGAGTGGTGCAAACGGGTTGCGGAGTGGTGCGAACTGGTTGCGGAGTGGTAGGAACTGGTTGTGGAGTGGTGCGAACTAGTTGTAGAGTGGTCCGAACTGGCTGCGGAGAGGTTTGAACGGGTTGTGGAGTGGTGCAAACGGGTTGCGGAGTGGTGCGAACTGGTTGCGGAGTGGTAGGAACTGGTTGTGGAGTGGTGCGAACTAGTTGTAGAGTGGTCCGAACTGGCTGCGGAGAGGTTTGAACGGGTTGTGGAGTGGTGCAAACGGGTTGCGGAGTGGTGCGAACTGGTTGCGGAGTGGTAGGAACTGGTTGTGGAGTGGTGCGAACTAGTTGTAGAGTGGTCCGAACTGGCTGCGGAGTGGTTTGAACGGGTTGTGGAGTGGTGCAAACGGGTTGCGGAGTGGTGCGAACTGGTTGCAGAGTGGTGCGAACCGGTTGCGGAGTGGTAGGAACCGGTTGCGGAGTGGTGCAAACCGCTACGGAGTGGTGCCAACTGGTTGCGGATTGGTGCGAACCGGATATGGAGTGGTGCAAACTGGTTGCGGAGTGGTGCAAACTGGTTGCGGAGTGGTAAAAAATGGTTGTGGAGTGGTGCGAACTGGTTGCGATGTGGTGCAAGCTGGTTGTGGAGTTGTGTCAACTGGTTGCGAAGGGGTATGAACGGGTTTGGGAGTGTTTCAAACTGGTTGCGGTGTGGTGCCAGCTGGTTGCGGAGTGTTGCGAAGTGGTTGCGGAGTGGTACAAACCAGTTCCGGAGTGGTGCGGACTAGTTGTGGTGTGGTGCAAACGGGTTGCCAAGTGGTGTCAACTGGTTGCAAAGGGGTGCGAACGGGTTGTGGAGTGGTGCGAACGGGTAACGGAGTGGTGCGAACTGGTTGCCGAGTGGTGCTAACTGGTTGTGGAGTGGTTCCAACTGGTTGCGGAGTGGTGCGGACTGGTTGTGGTGTGGTGCAAACGGGTTGCCGAGTGGTGTCAACTGGTTGCAAAGGGGTGCGAACGGGTTGTGGAGTGGTGCGAACGGGTAACGGAGTGGTGCGAACTGGTTGCCGAGTGGTGCTAACTGGTTGTGGAGTGGTTCCAACTGGTTGCGGAGTGGTGCGGACTGGTTGTGGTGTGGTGCAAACGGGTTGCCGAGTGGTGTCAACTGGTTGCAAAGGGGTGCGAACGGGTTGTGGAGTGGTGCGAACGGGTAACGGAGTGGTGCGAACTGGTTGCCGAGTGGTGCTAACTGGTTGTGGAGTGGTTCCAACTGGTTGCGGAGTGGTGCGGACTGGTTGTGGTGTGGTGCAAACGGGTTGCCGAGTGGTGTCAACTGGTTGCAAAGGGGTGCGAACGGGTTGTGGAGTGGTGCGAACGGGTAACGGAGTGGTGCGAACTGGTTGCCGAGTGGTGCTAACTGGTTGTGGAGTGGTTCCAACTGGTTGCGGAGTGGTGCGGACTGGTTGTGGTGTGGTGCAAACGGGTTGCCGAGTGGTGTCAACTGGTTGCAAAGGGGTGCGAACGGGTTGTGGAGTGGTGCGAACGGGTAACGGAGTGGTGCGAACTGGTTGCCGAGTGGTGCTAACTGGTTGTGGAGTGGTTCCAACTGGTTGCGGAGTGGTGCGGACTGGTTGTGGTGTGGTGCAAACGGGTTGCCGAGTGGTGTCAACTGGTTGCAAAGGGGTGCGAACGGGTTGTGGAGTGGTGCGAACGGGTAACGGAGTGGTGCGAACTGGTTGCCGAGTGGTGCTAACTGGTTGTGGAGTGGTTCCAACTGGTTGCGGAGTGGTGCGGACTGGTTGTGGTGTGGTGCAAACGGGTTGCCGAGTGGTGTCAACTGGTTGCAAAGGGGTGCGAACGGGTTGTGGAGTGGTGCGAACGGGTAACGGAGTGGTGCGAACTGGTTGCCGAGTGGTGCTAACTGGTTGTGGAGTGGTTCCAACTGGTTGCGGAGTGGTGCGGACTGGTTGTGGTGTGGTGCAAACGGGTTGCCGAGTGGTGTCAACTGGTTGCAAAGGGGTGCGAACGGGTTGTGGAGTGGTGCGAACGGGTAACGGAGTGGTGCGAACTGGTTGCCGAGTGGTGCTAACTGGTTGTGGAGTGGTTCCAACTGGTTGCGGAGTGGTGCGGACTGGTTGTGGTGTGGTGCAAACGGGTTGCCGAGTGGTGTCAACTGGTTGCAAAGGGGTGCGAACGGGTTGTGGAGTGGTGCGAACGGGTAACGGAGTGGTGCGAACTGGTTGCCGAGTGGTGCTAACTGGTTGTGGAGTGGTTCCAACTGGTTGCGGAGTGGTGCGGACTGGTTGTGGTGTGGTGCAAACGGGTTGCCGAGTGGTGTCAACTGGTTGCAAAGGGGTGCGAACGGGTTGTGGAGTGGTGCGAACGGGTAACGGAGTGGTGCGAACTGGTTGCCGAGTGGTGCTAACTGGTTGTGGAGTGGTTCCAACTGGTTGCGGAGTGGTGCGGACTGGTTGTGGTGTGGTGCAAACGGGTTGCCGAGTGGTGTCAACTGGTTGCAAAGGGGTGCGAACGGGTTGTGGAGTGGTGCGAACGGGTAACGGAGTGGTGCGAACTGGTTGCCGAGTGGTGCTAACTGGTTGTGGAGTGGTTCCAACTGGTTGCGGAGTGGTGCGGACTGGTTGTGGTGTGGTGCAAACGGGTTGCCGAGTGGTGTCAACTGGTTGCAAAGGGGTGCGAACGGGTTGTGGAGTGGTGCGAACGGGTAACGGAGTGGTGCGAACTGGTTGCCGAGTGGTGCTAACTGGTTGTGGAGTGGTTCCAACTGGTTGCGGAGTGGTGCGGACTGGTTGTGGTGTGGTGCAAACGGGTTGCCGAGTGGTGTCAACTGGTTGCAAAGGGGTGCGAACGGGTTGTGGAGTGGTGCGAACGGGTAACGGAGTGGTGCGAACTGGTTGCCGAGTGGTGCTAACTGGTTGTGGAGTGGTTCCAACTGGTTGCGGAGTGGTGCGGACTGGTTGTGGTGTGGTGCAAACGGGTTGCCGAGTGGTGTCAACTGGTTGCAAAGGGGTGCGAACGGGTTGTGGAGTGGTGCGAACGGGTAACGGAGTGGTGCGAACTGGTTGCCGAGTGGTGCTAACTGGTTGTGGAGTGGTTCCAACTGGTTGCGGAGTGGTGCGGACTGGTTGTGGTGTGGTGCAAACGGGTTGCCGAGTGGTGTCAACTGGTTGCAAAGGGGTGCGAACGGGTTGTGGAGTGGTGCGAACGGGTAACGGAGTGGTGCGAACTGGTTGCCGAGTGGTGCTAACTGGTTGTGGAGTGGTTCCAACTGGTTGCGGAGTGGTGCGGACTGGTTGTGGTGTGGTGCAAACGGGTTGCCGAGTGGTGTCAACTGGTTGCAAAGGGGTGCGAACGGGTTGTGGAGTGGTGCGAACGGGTAACGGAGTGGTGCGAACTGGTTGCCGAGTGGTGCTAACTGGTTGTGGAGTGGTTCCAACTGGTTGCGGAGTGGTGCGGACTGGTTGTGGTGTGGTGCAAACGGGTTGCCGAGTGGTGTCAACTGGTTGCAAAGGGGTGCGAACGGGTTGTGGAGTGGTGCGAACGGGTAACGGAGTGGTGCGAACTGGTTGCCGAGTGGTGCTAACTGGTTGTGGAGTGGTTCCAACTGGTTGCGGAGTGGTGCGGACTGGTTGTGGTGTGGTGCAAACGGGTTGCCGAGTGGTGTCAACTGGTTGCAAAGGGGTGCGAACGGGTTGTGGAGTGGTGCGAACGGGTAACGGAGTGGTGCGAACTGGTTGCCGAGTGGTGCTAACTGGTTGTGGAGTGGTTCCAACTGGTTGCGGAGTGGTGCGGACTGGTTGTGGTGTGGTGCAAACGGGTTGCCGAGTGGTGTCAACTGGTTGCAAAGGGGTGCGAACGGGTTGTGGAGTGGTGCGAACGGGTAACGGAGTGGTGCGAACTGGTTGCCGAGTGGTGCTAACTGGTTGTGGAGTGGTTCCAACTGGTTGCGGAGTGGTGCGGACTGGTTGTGGTGTGGTGCAAACGGGTTGCCGAGTGGTGTCAACTGGTTGCAAAGGGGTGCGAACGGGTTGTGGAGTGGTGCGAACGGGTAACGGAGTGGTGCGAACTGGTTGCCGAGTGGTGCTAACTGGTTGTGGAGTGGTTCCAACTGGTTGCGGAGTGGTGCGGACTGGTTGTGGTGTGGTGCAAACGGGTTGCCGAGTGGTGTCAACTGGTTGCAAAGGGGTGCGAACGGGTTGTGGAGTGGTGCGAACGGGTAACGGAGTGGTGCGAACTGGTTGCCGAGTGGTGCTAACTGGTTGTGGAGTGGTTCCAACTGGTTGCGGAGTGGTGCGGACTGGTTGTGGTGTGGTGCAAACGGGTTGCCGAGTGGTGTCAACTGGTTGCAAAGGGGTGCGAACGGGTTGTGGAGTGGTGCGAACGGGTAACGGAGTGGTGCGAACTGGTTGCCGAGTGGTGCTAACTGGTTGTGGAGTGGTTCCAACTGGTTGCGGAGTGGTGCGGACTGGTTGTGGTGTGGTGCAAACGGGTTGCCGAGTGGTGTCAACTGGTTGCAAAGGGGTGCGAACGGGTTGTGGAGTGGTGCGAACGGGTAACGGAGTGGTGCGAACTGGTTGCCGAGTGGTGCTAACTGGTTGTGGAGTGGTTCCAACTGGTTGCGGAGTGGTGCGGACTGGTTGTGGTGTGGTGCAAACGGGTTGCCGAGTGGTGTCAACTGGTTGCAAAGGGGTGCGAACGGGTTGTGGAGTGGTGCGAACGGGTAACGGAGTGGTGCGAACTGGTTGCCGAGTGGTGCTAACTGGTTGTGGAGTGGTTCCAACTGGTTGCGGAGTGGTGCGGACTGGTTGTGGTGTGGTGCAAACGGGTTGCCGAGTGGTGTCAACTGGTTGCAAAGGGGTGCGAACGGGTTGTGGAGTGGTGCGAACGGGTAACGGAGTGGTGCGAACTGGTTGCCGAGTGGTGCTAACTGGTTGTGGAGTGGTTCCAACTGGTTGCGGAGTGGTGCGGACTGGTTGTGGTGTGGTGCAAACGGGTTGCCGAGTGGTGTCAACTGGTTGCAAAGGGGTGCGAACGGGTTGTGGAGTGGTGCGAACGGGTAACGGAGTGGTGCGAACTGGTTGCCGAGTGGTGCTAACTGGTTGTGGAGTGGTTCCAACTGGTTGCGGAGTGGTGCGGACTGGTTGTGGTGTGGTGCAAACGGGTTGCCGAGTGGTGTCAACTGGTTGCAAAGGGGTGCGAACGGGTTGTGGAGTGGTGCGAACGGGTAACGGAGTGGTGCGAACTGGTTGCCGAGTGGTGCTAACTGGTTGTGGAGTGGTTCCAACTGGTTGCGGAGTGGTGCGGACTGGTTGTGGTGTGGTGCAAACGGGTTGCGAAGTGGTGCAAACTGGTTGCGGAGTGGTGCAAACTGGTTGCGGAGTGGTGTGAACTGGTTGTGGAGTGTTACGAACTGGCTGCGAAGTGGTGAGAACTGGTTGCGGAGTGGTGTGAACCGGTTGCGGAGTGGTACGAACTGGTTGCAGAAGGGTGCAAACCGGTTGTGGAGTAGTGCGAACCAGTTGCGGAGTGGTGCGAACTGGTTGCGGAGTGGTGCGAACTGGTTGGGGAGTGGTGCGAACTGGTTATGGAGTGGTGCGAACTGGTTGTGGAGTGGTGCGCACTGGTTGCTGAGTGGTGCGAACCGGTTGGGAGTGGTGCAAACTGGTTGCGGAGTGGTTCGAATTGGTTGCGGAGAGGTGCAAACTGGTTGTGGACTGGTCCCAACACGTTGCGGTGTGGTGCAAACTGGTTGCGGAGTGGTGTCAACTGGTTGCGAAGGGGTGCGAACGTGTTGCGGAGTGGTGCAAACTGGTTGCGGAGTGGTTCAAACAGGTTGCGGAGTGGTGCCAACTGGTTGCGGAGTGGTGCGAACGGGTTGCGGAGTGGTGTGAACCGGTTGCGGAGTGGTGCAAACCGGTTGCGGAGTGGTGTGAACCGGTTGTGGAGTTGTGTGAACTGGTTGCTGAGTGGTGCGAACCGGTTGCGGAGTGGTGCAATCTGGTTGCGGAGTGGTTTGAACGGGTTGCGAAGTGGTGCAAACGGGGTTACAGAGTGGTGCGAACTGGTTGCGATGTTGTGCAAACTGGTTGCGGAGTGGTGTCAACTGGTTGTGAAGGGGTGGATACGGGTTGCGGAGTGGTGCGAACTGGTTGCGGAGTGGTGTGAACTGGTTGCGGTGTGGTACGAACTGGTTGCGGAGTGGTACGAACGCGTTGCGGAGTGGTGCGAACTGGTGGCGGAGTGGTGCGAACTGGTTGCAGAGTGGTGTGAACTAGTTGCAGAGTGGTGCGAACCGGTTGCGGAGTGGTACGAACCGGTTTCGGAGTGGTGCGACCCGGGTGCGGAGTGGTGCGAACTGGTTGCGGAGTGGTGCAAACTGGTTGCTGAGTGGTGCAAACCGGTTGCGGGGTGGTAAGAAATGGTTGCGGAGTGGTGCGAACTGGTTGCGGTGTGCTGCAAACTGGTTGTAAGGTGGTGTCAACTGGTTGCGAAGGAGTACGAACGGGTTTCGGAGTGGTGCGAACTGGCTGCGGAGTGGTGCCAACTGGTTGCGGATTGGTGCGAACTGGTTGCGGAGTGGTGCAAACTGGTTGCGGAGTGGTGCGAACCGGTTTCGCAGTGGTGCGAACCGGTTGCGGAGTGGTGCGAACTGGTTGCAGAGTGGTGCGAACCGGTTGCGGAGTGGTGCAAACTGGTTGCACAGTGGTGCTAACTGGTTGCGGAGTCGTACAAACCGGTTGTATAGTGGTGCGGAATGGTTGTGGTGGGGTGCAAACGGGTTGCCGAGTGGTGTCAACTGGTTGCAAAGGGGTGCGAACAGGTTACGGAGTGGTGCAAACGGGTTGCGGAGTGGTGCGAACTGGTTGCGGAGTGGTGCGAACTGGTTGCGGAGTGGTGTGAACAGGTTGCGGAGTAGTGCGAACTTGTTGCGGAGTGGTGCGAACTGGTTGTGGAGTAGTGCGAACTGGTTGTGGAGTGGTACGAACTGGGTGCGCAGTGGTGCAAACTGGTTGCGGAGTGGTGCGAACTGGTTGCGTAGTGGTGTGAACTGGTTGCGGAGTGGTGCGAACTGGTTGCGGAGTGCTGCGAACCGGTTGCGGAGTGGTGCAAACTGGTTGCGGAGTGGTGCGAACTGGTTGTGGAGTGGTGCAAACTGGTTGTGCAGTGGTGCAAACTGGTTGCGGAATGGTGCGAAGTTATTGCGGAGTGGTGCGAACTGGTTGCGGAGTGGTGCAAACCGGTTGCGGAGTGGTGCAAACCGGTTGCGGAGTGGTGCGAACCGGTTGCGGAGTGGTGCGAACTGGTTGTGGAGTGCTGCGAACCGGTTGCAGAGTGGTGCAAACGGGTTGCAGAGTGGTGCTAACTGGTTGCGGAGTGGTACAAACCGGTTGCGGAGTGGTGCGGAATGGTTGTGGTGTGGTGCAAACGGGTTGCCGAGTGGTGTCAACTGGTTGCAAAGGGGTGCGAACAGGTTACGGAGTGGTGCGAACGGGTTGCGGAGTGGTGCAAACTGGTTGCGGAGTGGTGCGAACTGGTTGCCGAGAGCTGAGAACTGGTTGCGGAATGGTTCGAACTGGT
This sequence comes from Penium margaritaceum, assembly GCA_023375785.1. Taxonomy (NCBI): domain Eukaryota; kingdom Viridiplantae; phylum Streptophyta; class Zygnematophyceae; order Desmidiales; family Peniaceae; genus Penium; species Penium margaritaceum. The sequence goes on from SZWC01000401.1 coordinate 438,311, forward strand.
TGCGGAGTCGAGCAAAATGGTAACGGAGTGGTGCGAACTGGTTGCAGAGTGGTGCGAACTGGTTGCGGGGTGGTGCGAACCGGTTGCGGAGTGGTGCGAACTGGTAACGGAGTGGTGCGAACTGGTTTGGAGTGGTGCAAACTGGTCGCGGAGTTGTGCAAACTCGTTGCGGAGTGGTGAGAACTGGTTGCGGAGTGGTGCGAGCTGGTTGCGGAGAGGTGTGAACTGGTTGCGGAGTGGTTTGAACTGGTTGCGGAGTGGTGCGAACTGGTAACGGAGTGGTGCGTACTGGTTGCGGAGTGGTGCGAACTGGTTGCAA
>SZWC01000402.1:4694-64116 GCA_023375785.1 Penium margaritaceum
GTGTGGCTATTGTGCGCAATGCCTTGACAAAGTTGGCATGTGCCACTGACCATGACCACAAATGTATCCAAGTGACTTTCACTTCTACGAGTCGTAACACGACTCAGCCAGAGTCAGAGAGCCCAATCACAGTGTACATATAACATGCATGACCTTACAGGTATAAACAAGGTAAAAAACAGGTGGCTTGGCACGGCTATTGTGCGCAATGCCTTGACAAAGTTGGCACGTGCCACTGACCATGACCACAAAGTTTACCAAGTACCTTAAACGGCTATGAATCATAACATGAGTCAGCCATGGTCAAAGTGTCCAATCACAGTGCAGATGTACTGGGCATGATCTTGGAGGTTCAAACAAGGTAGAATACTGGTGGCTCGGTGTGGCTACTGTGCGCAATGAATTGACAAAGTTTGCACGTGCCACTGACCATGACCACAAAGTTTACCAAGTGACTTGAACTTCTATGAATCGTAACACAAGTCAGCCACAGTCAAAGTGCCCAATCACAGTTCAGATGTACTAGGCATGACCTCGCAGGTATAAACAAGGTAAAAAACCAGTGGCTTGGCACGGCTATTGTGCGCAAGGCCTTGACAAAGTCGGCATGTGCCACAGACCATGACCACAAAGTTTACCAAGTACCTTAAACGGCTATGAAGCATAACACGAGTCAACCACGGTCAGAGTGTCCAATCATAGTGCACATATGCTGGGCATGACCTTGCAGGTATATACAAGGTAGAATACTGGTGGCTTGGTGTGGCTATTGTGCGCAATGCCTTGACAAGATTGGCATGTGCCACTGACCAAGACCACAAATGTATCCAAGTGACTTTTACTTCTATTGATCATAACACGAGTCAGCCACGGTCAGAGTGTCCAATCACAGTGCAGATGTACAAGGCATGATCTTGCAGGTACAAAGAATGTATAATACTGGTGGCTCGGTTTGGCTATTGTGCGTAATGCCTTGACAATGTTGGCATGTGCCACTGACCATGACCACAAATGTATCCAAGTGACTTTCACTTCTACGAATCGTAACACAAGTCAGCCATAGTCAGAGTTTCCAATCACAGTGCACATCTAATATGCATGACCTTACGGGTTTAAACAAGGCAAATAACTGGTGGCTTGGCACGGCTATTGTGCGCAATGCCTTGACAAAGTTGGCATGTGCCACTGACCATGACCACACGTGACTTTTACTTCTATTGATCATAACACGAGCCAGCCACAGTCAGAGTGTCCAATCACGTTGCACATCTAATGTGCATGACCTTGCAGGTATAAACAAGGTAAAACAACCGGTAGCTTGGCACGGCTATTGTGCGCAATGCCTTGACAAAGTTGGCATGTGCCACTGACCATGACCACACAGTTTACCAAGTACCTTAAACGGCTATGAATCATAATACGAGTCAGCCACGTTCAGAGTGTCCAATTACAGTGCAGATGTACTAGGCATGATCTTGCAGGTGCAAACAAGGTAGAATACTGGTGGCTTGGTGTGGCTATTGTGTGCAATGCCTTGACAAAGTTGGCATGTGGCACTGACCATGACCAGAACGTTTACCAAGTGACTTTTGTCAGGAAAATGTCATGACAGTTAGCTGATGGAGATGCACAGAAGAGATGACGGCCGAAGCATCGGCAAAGGTGCTGGCAGCTGATGGCATGCTGATGTCAAGAGAGATAACAGGCACAAATGTGAGGCAAGCACTGAGAAGTATGACGAGGTGAAGCGGGGGCGGTGCCAGAGGCACAGGCCAAGCCGGAGATAGAACTTGCGTGGGCGCAGTGTCACTCGGCACGGGCGCTTCGAGTTCTGGAGGCGCCTTGGGTGAGCAGTGCGGGCACGACGGAGCGAAGCGGAGGAGCGGGTGCTGTGAGGAGATGGATCACAGGCCTTAGCCAGCAGGCGGGCAAGTGAGGAGGTCCAGTGACAATGTAATGAACAAGGTGCCATGGGCAGAGAGCACGTAGCAAGGCAGAGGAACGAGTGCCACAGCACGGAGGCGGACAACGGCAAGGAGACAATGGGTAGCACCACAGCACGGAGGTGAGCGAAGGAATGAGGAAATGATTGATTGATAATACCGAGGATAATAGAGGCAGAGATACAAGAGCAGAAGTACAAGGTTAAGTACTATGCTAAGATTACCTAGTCCTAACACTGCTAAGGTGGGTGGCGCGTGTAAGCGCGCCGCAGCCGTTCTGCTTGTTTGGCTTGTGTCGTGGGTCGTGGGTGCGCTTCCCGGTGCGGAGCGCACGTTAGACTTAGGAGGGCTGCGACCTTTCTCCGTGGTAGGTCGTGCCCTACATACGTTGTCGTGTAGCATGGACTGAGCCGCTCGGTGACTTCCGTTAGCCCAGGTCCGTGGCGGTAGAATGGAGACTGTGCAGTACCGTGGCTGGTGGCGGCAGGCTCGGCATCCACGTCTGCTTGGGTGCGGTTGGTTTGGCACGTCCGTTGCCTGGACTCGCGCTGATACTTTGGTCGTGCGAGTCTTCGGAAGTCTTGGTCAGAGTTGATCTGGACCTCTTGGGGATATTCTGGCTTGGCCTTTTCTTGAGGGGTAGGGGAGTGTAGGCTGCCCATTTCTGGTTTGGTAGAAGTCAAGTGGGCAGTATTGTGAGCATTGTATGTTATTTTGACACCCCCCTTTAATGCCACAAGACTGCTCAGGTGCTGATGCTTGATGAGGATGCGGTCTGGTGGTCGAGTTTGGTGTGGTTCTGCAAAGCAGGTTGTCAGGGCGGAGGATCGCTTCTGCTTTTCTGGTTTCCCTGTAGTTGGGACGCAGTACCACAGTGATGGTGGGTTCGCCTTGGTCCGGTGTTCGTCATAGGAGTTCTGAGTCTTTGGAGATGAGAGGTGGAGAATGTCCACTAAGGGTTGCAGGTGCTTCGGAGATGCTCTGAGGCGCAGCTGAGGGGGAAGGAGGAAGAGCTTGGTGGGATCACTTTTCTTTTTTATGTCGGGTCGCGCTTCGGGCTAGGAGAGAGAGTTCCTGCTAGCAGTGTAATGCGACTGACAGTGATGCTGTGGCAGAGCATAAGTGCCAGTTGTACGCCAGCTTCTTTTATGACATGTGCTATCACCTGCTGTTGTTGCTGTTGCTGCTTCTCTTCTTGCTCCTCTTGGCATTGTTGCTATTGTTCTTGCTGTAGCTGCTGCTGCTGTTGTCGTCGATGGGGCGGTACATAGCAGGCAGGTCGGTGCGTAGGGGAGTGATCAGCTTTCAGGGGATAAGATGTGGTTGGTGTCTCCGTTGTCAAGAATCCTGACCGTCTGTGAGGGGGAATGTATCAGCCAGGCAGTTCATCCTGGATGGTGAACTTAGGGCTGGCAGGTTGGGTGTTGATGGCTTGAGGTTGGGTGTCTTGATCAGCTGCGGGCAGAATCATTTTGCCATAAAACCTGATCATGAACTCGTTGACTTCGTCAGGAGTGAATGGTGACCGGTCGAGAGGTAGCCAGACGTACTCGACTGGTGTTGAGAGCTCCTGCGTTTTGTTGTGTTGCAGCTGTGGAACTTCCTCAGGAGGCCAGTTCGGGGTAGGAAGGTTGTCTTCATAGTGCGATGGTGGGGCAGATGGAGGAGTGGTGTCGGTGAGTTCCTTTGCTTCCTCAGAAGTGCAGTGAGGGCACTGGCAGGGGGAGTATGATGCAGTTCGGTCATAGGTGAAGTCAATAAAGTAGTCTTCATCCTTTGGTTCAGGCAGCTAAGACAAGAAGGCTGTGGTGGATACCGCAGGATCAGGTGTTGGAGTTGTGAAGGAAGACTCTGTCACAGGTGCTGCTGCTGCTGGTGTTGCTGCGGCTGTTGGTCTTGTGAGGTGTCTGAGGAGGCGAGGGACTGTTGTCACGAGACAGCCGAGGATGAAAAGACAGGGCAACATGGTGCTTCTCAGGCATTATCCCGTGGTTGACTTAATGGCTGAGGATTAGGGATGAGGCAGCTTTTGGAGGAGGATCTTTGTGCGGTTGTTGCAACGGACGAAGGTTGATGGTAATGAAGGGTCTGCGGGTTGATCGTAGAGGTTTCTTGAGTGTGTAAGAGCAAGGGCGGTGCTTTTGAGGCGTCTTTTGGGCTGATGTGGCTGCTTCTGCTGTTGCGAGGGAAGAATACTGCTGCTGCTGCTGGAGATGTGGTGACTACGGCGAGGGAAGGCGAATTGACTGCTGCTGTTTGCTGCTGCTGCTGTGTGTGTCACCAGCCCCGAGCCGTGCCCATACACGGTTTAGGAATGGTGGTGCCATACAGGATGCGTGGATGTTCGAGTGCTATTGCTTCTGCTGCTGTTGCTGCTGCAAGGATAGTAGCTGGCGGATGCGATACTGACTGCTGCTGCTGGTGTGAAAAGGCGGATGACGGTCAATCCTATGCGCTGTCAAACCAGGAATGCGCCCATACACATCTGGTCTGACGGTGTGAGAGTGACGGCACCAGTGCTGCTGTTTAAAATGCTGTTGACGGCAGGTAGCGGTGAGACACCTCGGTCAGGCGTTTCAGGCATCAGCAAAGAGGGAGGAGGCGATGATGGCTCCAGTATGTTTCTCTGGGCTCTGATACCATGTCAGGAAAATGTCATGACAGTTAGCTGATGGAGATGCACATAAGAGATGACAGCCGAAGCATCGGCGAAGGTGCTGGCAGCTGACGGCATGCTGACGTTAAGAGAGATCACAGGCACGACTGTGAGGCAAGCACTGAGAAGTATGACGAGGTGATGCGGGGGCGGTGCCAGAGGCACAGGCCAAACCGGAGATAGAACTGGCGTGGGCGCAGTATCACTCGGCACGGGCGCTTCGAGTTCTGGAGGCGCCTTGGGTGAGCAGTGCGGGCACGACGGAGCAAAGCGGATGAGCGGGTGCTGTGAGGAGATGGATCACAGGCCTTAGCCAGCAGGCGGGCAAGTGAGGAGGTCCCGTGACAGTGTAATGAACAAGGTGCCACGGGCAGAGAGCACGTAGCGAGGAAGAGGAACGAGTGCCACAGCACGGAGGCGGGCAATGGCAAGGAGACAACAGGCAGCACCACAGCACGGAGGTGAGCGAAGGAATGAGGAAATGATTGATTGATAATACTGAGGATAACAGAGGCAGAGATACAAGAGCAGAAGTACAAGGTTAAGTACTATGCTAAGATTACCTAGTCCTACCACTGCTAAGGTGGGCGGCGCGTGTAAGCGCGCCACAGCCGTTCTGCTTGTTTGGCTCGTGTCGCGGGTCGTGGGTGCGCTTCCCGGTGCGCACGTTAGAGTTAGGAGGGCTACAACTTTTCTCCGTGGTAGGACGTGCCCTGCATACGTTGTCGTGTAGCATGGACCGAGCCGCTCGGTGACTTTCATTAGCCCAGGTCCGTGGCGGTAGAACGGAGACTGTGCAGTACCGTGGCTGGTGGCGGCAGGCTCGGCATCCACGTCTGCTTGGGTGTGGTTGGTTCGGCACGTCCGTTGCCTGGACTCGCGCTGATACTTTGGTCGTGCGAGTCTTCGAAAGTCTTGGTCAGAGTTGATCTGGACCTCCTGGGGATATTCTAGCTTGGTCTTTTCTTAAGGGGTAGGAAAGTGCAGGCTGCCCATTTCTTGTTCGGTAGACGTCAAGTGGGCAGTCTTGTGAGCATTGCATATCATTCTGACAACTTTAACTTCTAGGAATCATAAAACAAGTCAGCCATGGTCAGAGTACGCAATCACAGTGCACATCTATTATGCATGACCTTGCAGGTATGAAGAGGGTTTAAAAACGGTGTATTGGCACGACTATTGTGCGCAATGACTTAACAAAGTTGGCATGTGCCACTCACCATGACCACAAAGTTGACCAAGTGACTTTAACTTCAACGAATCGTAACACAAGTCAGTCCCAGTCAGAATGCCCAATCACAGTTCAGATGTGCTAAGCATGACCTTGCAGGTATAAACAAGGTACAAATTGGGTAGCTTGGCACGACTATTGTGCGCAATGCCTTGACAAAGTTGGCATGTGCCACTGACCATGACCACAAAGTTTACCAAGTACCTTAAACGGCTATAAATCATAACATGAGTCAGCCACGGTCAAAGTGTCCAATCACAAAGCAGATGTACTAGGCATGATCTTGCAATTTGAAACAAGGTAGAATACTGGTGGCTAGGTGTGGCTATTGTGCGTAATGCCTTGACAAAGTTGGCATGTGCCACTGACCATGACCACAAAGTTTACCAAGTGACTTTAACTTCTACGAATTGTAACACGAGTCAGCCACAGTCAGAGTGCCTAATCATAGTTCAGATGTACTAGGCATGACCTTGCAGGTATAAACAAGGTAAAAAGCCGGTGACTTGGCACGGCTATTGCGCGCAATGCCTTGACAAATTCGGCATGTGCCACTGACCATGACCGCGAAGTTGACCAAGTACCTGAAACGGCTATGAATCATAACACGAGTCAGCTACGGTCAGAGTGTCCAATCACAATGCAGATGTACTAGGCATGATCTTACAGGTACAAACAAGGTAGAATACTGGTGGCTCGGTGTGGCTTTTGTGCGCAATGCCTTGAAAAACTTGGCATGTGCCACTGACCATGACCACAAATGTATCCAAATGACTTTTACTTATATTGATCAGAAGACAAGTCAGCCACGGTCAGAGTGTCCAATCACAGTACAGATGTACTGGGCATGAACATGCAGGTATAAACAAGGTAGAATACTGGTGGTTCGGTGTGGCTATTGTGCACAATGCCTTGACAAAGTTGGCATGTGCCACTGACCATGACCACGAATGTTTCCAAGTGACTTTTACTTATATTGATCATAACACGAGTCAGCCACGGTCAAAGTGTCCAATCACAGTGCACATGCACTAGGCATGATCTTGCAGGTACAAACAAGGTAGAATACTGGTGGCTTGGTGTGGCTATTGTGCGCAATGCCTTGACAATGTTGGCATGTGCCACTGACCATGACCACAAATGCATCCAAGTGACATTTACTTCTATTGATAATAACACAAATCAGCCACGGTCAGAGTGCCCAATCACAGTGCACATCTAATATGCATGACCTTGCATGTATAAACAAGGTAAAAAACCGGTGGCTTGGCACGGCTAATGTGCGCAATGCATTCACAAAGTTGGCATGTGCCACTGACCATGACCACAAATGTATCCAATTGACTTTTACTTCTATTGATCATAACACGACTCAGTCACAGTCAGAGTGTTCAACCATAGTGCAGTTTTACTAGGCATCATCTTGAAGGTACAGACAAGGTAGAATACTGGTGGCTCGGTGTGGCTATTGTACGCAATGCCTAGACAAAGGCGGCATGTGCCACCGGATAACCAAAACGTTTACAAAGTGACTTTCACTTCTAAAAATCGTAACACGAGTCAGCCATGGTCAGAGTGCCCAATCACAGTACACATATAGTATGCATGACCGTGCAGGTATAAATAAGGTACAAAACCGGTGGCTTGGCACGGCTATTGTGCGCAATGCCTTGACAAAGCTGGCATGTGCCACTGACCATGTCCACAAAGTTCACCACGTGACGTTAACTTCTACGAATCGTAACACGAGTCAGCCACGGTCAGAGTGCCCAGTCACTGTACGCATCTAATGTGCATGACCTTACAGGTATAAACAAGGTTAAAAAACGGTGGCTTGGCATGGCTATTGTGCACAATGCCTTGACAATGTTGGCATGTGCCACTGACCATGACCACAAAGTTTACGAAGTACCTTAAATGGCTATGAACCATAACACGAGTCAGTCACGGTGAGAGTGTCCAATCACAGTGCACATGTACTAGCCATGATCTTGCAGGTGCAAACAAGGTATAATACTGGTGGCTCGTTGTGGCTATTGTGCACAGTGCCTTGACAAAGTTGGCATGTGCCACTGACCATAACCATAATGTGTACCAAGTGACTTTAACTTATACGAATCGTAATACGAGTCAGCCACAGTGAGAGTACCCAATAATGGTTCAGATGTACTAGGCATGACTTTGCAGGCATAAACAAGGTCAAAAACCGGTGGCTTGGCACGGCTACTGTGCGCAATGCATTGACAAAGTTGGCATGTTCCACTGACCATGACCACAAAGTTTACCAGGTACCTTAAACGGCTATGAATCCTAAAACGAGTCAGCCACGGTCAGAGTGTCCAATCACAGTGCAGATATACCGGAAATGACCTTGTAGATACAAACAAGGTAGAAAACTGGTGGCTCGGTGTGACTATTGTGCGCAATGCATTCACAAAGTTGGCATGTGCCACTGGCCATTACCACAATTGTATCCAAGTGACTTTCACTTCTACTGATCATAACACAAGTCAGCCACTGTCAGAGTGTCCAATCACAGTGCAGATGTACTAGGCATGATCTTGCAGGTGCAAACAAGGTGGAATACTGGTGGCTCATTGTGGCTATCGTGCGCAATACCTTGACAATGTTGGCATGTGCCACTGACCATGACCATAATGTTTACCAAGTGACTTTAACTTACATGAGTTGTAACACGAGTCAGCAACAGTCAGAGTGCCCAATCACGGTTCAGATGTACTAGGCATGACATTGCACGTATAACCAAGGTCAAAACCGGTGGCTTGGCACGGCTTCTGTGCGCAATGCCTTCACAAAGTTGGCATGTGCCTCTGACCATGACCACAAAGTCTACCAAGTACCTGAAACGGTTATGAATGTTAACACGAGTCAGCCACAGGCAGAGTGTCCAATCACAGTGCATGTGTACTAGGCATGATGTTGCAGGTGCAAACAAGGTATAATACTATTGGCTTGGTGTGGCTATTCTGCGCAATGCCTTGACAAGAATGGCATGTGCCACTGACCATGACCACAAGTGTATCCAAGTGACTTTCACTTCTATTGATCATAACACGAGTCAGCCACGGTCAGAGGGTCCAATCACAGTCCAGATGTTCTAGGCATAATCTTCCTGGTTCAAACAGGGTTGAATGCTGTTGGCTCGATGTGGCTATTGTGCATAATGCCTTGACAAAGTTGGCATGTGCAACTGACCATGACCACAAATGTTTACCAAGTGACTTTAACTTCCACGAATTGTAACACGAGTCAGCCACGGTCAGCGTGCCCAATCACAGTGCACATCTAATATGCATGACCTTGCAGGTCATTACAGGGTCAAACACCGGTGTCTTGGCAAGGTTATTGTGTGCAATGCCTTGACAAAGTTGGCATGTGCCACTGACCATGACCACAAAGTTTACCAAGTACCTTAAACGGCTATGAATCGTAACACGAGTCAGCCACGGTCAGAGTGTCCAGTCACAGTGCAAATATACTGGGCATGACCTTGCAGGTATAAACAAATTAGAATACTGGTGGCTCGGTGTGTCTGTTGTACACAATGCCTTGACAAATATGGCATGTGCCACTGACCATGACCACATATGTATCCAAGTGACGTTTACATCTAATGATCATAATACGAGTCAGCCACGGTCAGAGTGTCCAATCACAGTGCACATGTACTAGGCATGATCTTGCAGGTATAAGCAAGGTAGAATACTAGTGGCTCGGTGTGGCTATTGTGCGCAATACCTAGACAAAGTTGGCATGTGCCACTGACCATGACCACAAATGTATCCAAGTGACTTTTACTTCTATTGATCATAACAGGAGTCAGCCACGGTCCGAGTGGCCAATCACAGTGCAGATGTACTAGGCATGATCTTGCACGTGCAAACTAGGTAGAATACTGGTGGCTCGGTGTGGCTATGGTGCGCAATGCCTTGACAAAGTTGGCATGTGCCACTGACCATGACCACAAATGTATCCAAGTGACTTTTACTTTTGTTGATCATAACACGAGTCAGCCACGGTCAGAGTGTCCAATCACAGTGCAGATGTGCTCGGCATGATCTTGCTGGTTCAAACAAGATACAATACTGGTGGCTTGATGTGGCTATTGTGTGCAATGCCTTGACAAAGTTGGCATGTGCCACTGACCATGACCACAAATGTTTACCAAGTGACTTTAACTTATACGAATCGTAACACGAGTCAGCCACGGTCAGAGTGCCCAATCACAGTGCAGATATACTGGGCATGACATTGCAGGTATAGACAAGGTAGAGTACTGGTGGCTCGGTGTGGCTATTGTGCGCAATGCATTGAAAAATTTGGCATGTGCCACCGGCCATGACCACAAACGTAACCAAGGGACTTTTACTTCTATTGATCATAACAGGAGTCAGCCATGTTCTGAGTGTCCAATCACAGTGTAGATGTACTGGGCATGACCTTGCAGGTTCAAACAGAATAGAATACTGGTGGCTCGATGTGGCTATGGTGCGCAATGCCTTGACAAAGTTGGCATGTGCCACTGACCATGACCACAAATATATCCAAGTGACTTTAACTTCTATTGATCACAACACGAGCCAGCCATGGTCAGAGTGTCCAATCACAGTGTAGATATACAAGGCATCATCTTGCAGGTGCAAACAAGGTAGAATTCTGGTGGCTCGGTGTGGCTATTGTGCGCAATGCCTTGACAAAGTTGGCATGTGCCACTGACCATGACCACAAATGTTTACCAAGTGACTTTTACTTCTATTGATCATAACACGAGTCAGCCATGGTCAGAGTGCCCAATAACAGTGCAGATGTTCTAGGCATGATCTTGCAGGTTCAAACAAGGTAAAATGCTGGTGGATCGATGTGGCTATTGTGCGCAATACCTTGACAAAGTTGGCATGTGCAACTGACCATGACCACAAACGTTTACCAAGTGACTTTAACTTCTACGAATTGTAACACGAGTCAGCCACGGTCAGCGTGCCCAATCACAGTGCACATCTAATATGCATGACCTTGCAGGTCTAAACAGGGAAAAAAAACCGGTGTCTTGGCACGGTTATCATGACCTTTTATGTCTATTGATCGTAACACGAATTAGCCACTGTCAGAGTGTCCAATCACAGTGCAGATGTACTGGGCATTATCTCGCAGGTACAAACAAGGTAGAATACTGGTGGATCTCTGTGGCTATTGTACACAATGCCTTGACAAAGTTGGCATGTGTCACTAACCATGACCACAAATGAATCCAAGTGACGTTTACTTCTATTGATCATAATACGAGGCAGCAATGGTTAGAGTGTCCAATCACAGTGCATATGTACTAGGCATAGTCTTGTAGGTATAAACAAGGTAGAATACTAGTGGCTCGGTGTGGCTATTGTGCGCAATGCCTTGACAAAGTTGGCATGTGCCAAAGATCATGACCACAAAGTTTTACCAAGTGAGTTTAAGTTCTACAAATCGTAACACGGGTCAGCCACGGTCAGAGTGCCCAATCACAGCGCACATCTAATGTACAGGACCTTGCAGGTATACACAAGGAAAAAAACCGGTGGCTTGTTCCTTTCTATTGTACGAAATGCCTTCACAAAGTTGGCATGTACCACTGATCATGACCACGAAGTTTACCAAGTACCTTAAACGGCTATGAATCATAGTATGAGTCAGCCACAGTCAGAGTGTCCAATCACAGTGCAGATATACTGGGCATGTTCTTACAAGTATAAACAAGGTACAATACTGGTGGCTCGGTGTGGCTATCGTGCGCAATGCCTTGACAAAGTTGGCATGTACCACTGACCATGACCACAAATGTATCCAAGTGACTTTTGTTTCTATGAATCATAACACGAGTCAGCCACGGTCAGCGTGTCCAATCACAGTTCAGATGTACTAGGCATGACCCTGCAGGTATAAACAAGGTAGAATACTGGTGGCTTGGCACTGCTATTGTGCGCAATGCCTTGACAAAGTTGGCATGTACCACTGACCATGACCACAAAGTTTACCAAGTACCTTAAAGGGCTATGAATCATAACACGAGTCAGCCACGGTCAGAGTGTCCATTCACAGTGAAGATATACTGGGTATGACCTCCTAGGTATAAACAAGGTAGAATACTGGTGGCTTGGTGTGGCTCTTGTGCGTAATGCCTGGACAAAGTTAGAATGTGCACTGACCATGACCACACATGTATCCAAGTGACGTTTACTTCTATTGATCATAACACGAGTCAGCCACGGTCAGAGTGTCCAATCACAGTGCAGATGTACTAGGCATGATCTTGCAGGTTCAAAAAAGGTAGAATAGTGGTGGCTTGATGTGGCTATTGTGTGCAATGCCTTGACAAAGTTGGCATGTGTCACTGAACATGACCACAAAGTTTACCAGACGTCTTTAACTTCTACGAATCATAGCATGAGTCAGCCACGGTCAGAGTACCCAATCACAGTGCATATCTAATATGCATGACCTTGCAGGTATACACAAGGTAAAACACCGGTGGCTTTGCACGGCTCTTGTGCGCAATGCCTTGACAAAGTTGGCATGTGCAAGTGACCATGACCACAAAGTTTACCAAGTACCTTAAAGGGCTATGAATCATAACACAAGTCAGCCATGGTCAGAGTGTCCAATCACAGTGCAGATGTATTAGGCATGATCTTGTAGGTGCAAACAAGGTAGACTAATGGTGGCTCCGCGTGGCTATTGTGCGCAGTGCCTTGACAAAGTTGGCACGTGTCACTGACCATGACCACAAATGTATCATAGTGACTTTTACTTCTATTGATCATAACACGAGTCACCCACGGTCAGAGTGTCCAATCACAATGCAGATGTACTAGGCATGATCTTACAGGTTCAAACAAGGTAGAATGCTGGTGGCTCGTTGTGGCTATTGTGCGCAATGCCTTGACAAAGTTGGCATGTGCCACTGACCATGACCACAAAGCTTACCAAGTGACTTTAACGTCTACGAATCGTAACACGAGTCAGCCACGGTCAGAGTGCCCAATCACAATTTACATGTATAGGCATGACCTTGCAGGTATGAATAAGGTATAAAACCTGTGGCTTGGCACGGTTATTGTGCACAATGCCTTGACAAAGTTGGCATGTGGCACTGACCATGACCACAAAGTTTACCAAGTACCTTAAACGACTATGAATCATAACACGAGTAAACCACGGTCAAAGTGTCCAATCACAATGCACATGTACTAGGAATGATCTTGCAGGTGCAAACAAGGTAGAATACTGGTGGCTCGATGTGGCTATTGTGTGGAATGCCTTGAAACAGTTGGCATGTGCCACTGACCATGACCACAAATATATCCTAGTGACGTTTACTTCTATTGATCATAACACGAGTCCGTCACGGTCAGAGTGTCCAGTCACAGTGCAGATTTACTAGGCATGATCTTGCACGTGCAAACAAGGTAGAATACTGGTGACTCGGTGTGGCTATGGTGTGCAATGCCTTGACAAAGTTGGCATGTGCCACTGACCATGACCACAAAGTTTACCAAGTTCATTAAACGGCTATGAATCATAACACAAATCAGCCACGGTCAGAGTGTCCAATCACAGTGCAGATATACTGGGCATGACCTTACAGGTATCAACAAGGTATAATATGGGTGGCTCGGTGTGGCTTGTGTGTAATACCTTGAAAACGTTGGCATGTACCACAGACCATGACCTCAAATGTATCTAAGTGACGTTTACTTCTACTGATCATAACAGGAGTCAGCCACAGTCAGAGTGTCCAATCACATTACAAAAGTACTAGGAACGATCTTGCACATTCAAACAAGGTAGAATACTGGTAGCTCGGTGTGGCTATTGTACGCAATACCTTGAAAAAGTTGGCATGTTGCACTGACCATGACCACAACGTTTACCAAGTGAATTTAACTTCTATGAATCGTAACACGAGTCAGCCACGGTCAGAGTGCCCAATCACAGCGCACATCTAATATGCATGACCTTGCAGGTATAAACAAGAAAACAAATTAATGTATTGGCACGGCTATTGTGCGCAATGCCTTGACAAAGTTGGCATGTGCCACTGACCATGACCACAAAGTTTACCAAGTACCTTAAACGGCTATGAATCACAACACGAGTCAGCCACGGTTAGAGTGTCCAATCACAGTGCACGTATATCGGGCAGGACCTTACAGGTCTAAACAAGGTAGAATACTGGTGGCTCGGTGTGGCTATTGTTCGCAATGCCTTGATAAAGTTGGTATGTGTCACTAACCATGACTTCAAATGTATCCAAGTGACTTTTACTTCTATTGATCATAGCACAAGTCAGCCACGGTCAGAGTGTCCAATCACAGTGCAGATGTACTAGGCATGGTTTTGCAGGTTCAAACAAGGTAGAATACTGGTGGCTCGGTGTGGCTATTGTGCGCGATGCCTTGACAAAGTCGGCGTGTGCCACTGACCATGACCACAAAGTTTACGAAGTGAGTTTAACTTCTACGAATCTTAACACGCGTCAGCCACAGTTAGAGTGCCCAATCACAGTGCAGATGTATTAGGCATAACCTTGCAGGTATAAACAAGGTAGAATATTGGTGGCTCGGTGTGGCTATTGGGCGCAATGCCTTGACAAAGTTGGCATGTGCCACTGACCATGACCACAAAGTTTACCAAGTGACTTTAACTTCTACGAATCCTAACACGAGTCAGCCACGGTCAAAGCGTCCAATCACAGTTCAGATGTACTGGACATGACCTTGCAGGTATACACAAGGTTAAAAACCTGTGGCGTGGCACGGCTGTTCTGCGCAATGCCTTGACAAAGTTGGCATGTGGCACTCACCATGCCCACAAAGTTTACCAAGTACATTAAACGGCTATGAATCATAACACAAGGCAGCCACGGTCAGAGTGTCCAATCACAGTGCATATGTACTGTGCATGATCTTACAGGTATAACTAAGGTAGAATACTGGTGGCTCGGTGTGGCTATTGTGCGCAGTGTCTTGACAAAGTTGGCATGTGCCACTGACCATGACCACAGAGTTTACCAAGTGACTTTAACTTCTTTCAACTGTAACACGTGTCAGCCACAGTCGGAGTGCCCAATCACAGTGTACATCTTATATGCATGACCTTGCAGGTATAAAATGGGTAAATTTCCGGTATCTTGGCACGGCTATTGTGCACAATGCATTGACAAAGTTGGCACGTGCCACTGACCATGACCACAAAGTTTACCATGTGACTTTAACTTCTACAAATTGTAACACGAGTCAGCCACAGTCAGAGTGCCCAATCAGAAATCAGATGTACTAGGGATGACCTTGCAGATATAAAAAGGGTAAAAAACCGTTGTCTTGGCACGGCTATTGTGCGCAATGACTTGACAAAGTTGGCATGGGCCACTGACCATGACCACAAAGTTTACCAAGTACCTTAAACGGCTATGAATCATAACACGAGTTGACCACGGTCAGAGTGTCCACTCACATTGCAAATATACTGGGCATGACCTTGCAGGTGCAAACAAGGTAGAATACTGGTGGCTCGGTGTGGCTATTGTGTGCAATGCCTTGACAAAGTTGGCATGTGCCACTGACCATGACCACAAATATATCCAAGTGACTTTTACTTCTATTCATCATAACACGAGGCAGCCACGGTCAGTGTGTCCAATCATAGTGCAGATGTACTAGGCATGATCTTGGAGGTGCAAACAAGGTAGAATACTGGTGGCTTCGGGTGGCTATTGTGCGCAATGCCATGACAAAGTTGGCATGGGCCACTGGTCATGACCACCAGGTTTACCAAGTACCTTAAGCGGCTATGAATCATAACACAAGTCAGCCACTGTCAGAGTGTCCAATCACAGTGCAGCTGTACTAGGCATGACCTTGCAGGTACAAACAAGGTAGAACACTGTTGGCTCGGTGTGGCTATTGTGCGCAATGCCTTGACAAAATTGGCATGTGCCACTGACCATGACCACAAAGTTTACCAAGTGACTTTAACTTCTACGAATCGTAACATGAGTCAGCCACAGTCAGAGTGCCCAATCATAGTGCACATCTAATATGCATGACCTTCCATGTATAAACAAGATAAAAAAAACCGGTGGTTTCGCACGCCTATTGTGCGCAATGCCTTGACAAGGTTGACATGTGCCACTGACCATGACCACAAATACATCCAAGTGACTTTTACTTCTATTGATCATAACACGAGTCAGTCACGGTCAGAGTGTCCAATCACAGTGCAGATATACTAGGTATGACCTTGTAGGTATGAACAAGGTAGAATACTGGTGGCTCAGTGTGGCTATTGTGCGCAATGCCTTGACAAAGTTGGCATGTGCCACTGACCATGACCACAAGGATTACCAAGTCAGTTAAACGTCTTTGAATCGTAACACATGTCAGCCAGAGTCGGAGTACCCAATCACAGTGCACATCTAATATGCATAACCTTGTAGGTGTAAACAGGGTAAAAAACCGGTGTCTTGGCACGGCTATTGTGCACAATGCCTTGACAAAGCTGGCACGTGCCACTGACCATGACCACAAAGTTTACCAAGTACATTAAACGGCTATGAATCCTAACACGAGTCAGCCACGGTCAGAGTGTCCAATGACAGTGCAGATATACTGGGCATGACCTTACAGGTATAAACAAGGTAGAATACTGGTGGCTCAGTGTGGCTATTGTGTGCAATGCCTTGACAAAGTTGGCACGTGTCACTGAACATGACCACAAATGTATCCAAGTGACTTTTACTTCTATTGATCATAACACGAGTCACCCATGGTCAGAGTGTCCAATCACAATGCAGATTAACTAGGCATGATCTTGCAGGTCCAAACAAGGTATAATACTGGTGGCTCGGTGAGGCTATTGTGCGCAATGCCTTGACAAAGTTGGCATGTGCCACTGACCATGACCACAAAGTGTACCAAGTGACTTTAACTTCTACGAATCGTAACACGAGTCAGCCACGGTCAGAGTGCCCAATCACAGTTTAGATGTACTAGGCATGACCTTGCAGGTATAAACAAGGTAAAAAACGTGTGGCTTGGCACGGTTATTGTGCGCAATGCCTTGACAAAGTTGGCATGTGGCACTGACCATGACCACAGAGTTTACCAAGTACCTTAAACGGCTATGAATCATAACACGTGTCAACCACGGTCAGAGTGTCCAACCACAGTGCTGATGTACTAGGCATTATCTTGCAAGTGCAAACAAGATAGAATACTGGTGGCTCGGTGTGGCTATTGTGTGCAATGCCCTGACAAAGTTGGCATGTGCCACAGACCATGACCACAAAGTTTACCAAGTGACTTTAACTTCTACAAATCGTAACACGAGTCAGCCACGGTCAGAGTGCCCAATCACAGCGAACATCTAATATGCATGACCTTGCACGTATAAACAAGGAAAAAACTGGTGTCTTGGCACGGCTATTGTGCCCAATGCCTTGACAAACTTGGCATGTGCCACTGACCATGACCACAAAGTGTACCAAGTACCTTAAACGGCTATGAATCATAGCACGAGTCAGCCACGGTAAGAGTGTCCAATCACAGTGAAGGTATACTGGGCAGGACCTCACAGGTCTAAACAAGGTAGAATACTGGTGGCTTGGTGTGGCTATTGTGCGCAATGCCTTGATAAAGTTGGTACGTGTCACTAACCATGACTTCAAATGTATCCAAGTGACTTTTACTTCTATTGATCATAACACAAGTCAGCCACGGTCAGAGTGTCCAATCACAGTGCAGATGTACTAGGCATGGTCTTGCAGGTTCAAACAAGGTAGAATACTGGTGGCTCGGTGTGGCTATTGTGCGCGATGCCTTGACAAAGTCGGCGTGTGCCACTGACCATGACCACAAAGTTTGCGAAGTGAGTTTAACTACTACGAATCTTAACACGCGTCAGCCACAGTTAGAGTGCCCAATCACAGTGCAGATGTATTGGGCATAACCTTGCAGGTATAAACAAGGTAGAATATTGGTGGCTCGGTGTGGCTATTGAGCGCAATGCCTTGACAAAGTTGGCATGTGCCACTGACCATGACCACAAAGTTTACCAAGAAACTTTAACTTCTACGAATCCTAACACGAGTCAGCCACAGTCAAAGCGTCCAATCACAGTTCAGATGTACTGGACATGACCTTGCAGGTATAAACAAGGTAAAAAACCTGTGGCGTGGCACGGCTATTCTGCGGAATGCCTTGACAAAGTTGGCATGTGGCACTCACCATGCCCACAAAGTTTACCAAGTACATTAAACGGCTATGAATCATAACACGAGTCAGCCACGGTCAGAGTGTCCAATCACAGTGCATATGTACTGTGCATGATATTACAGGTATAAATAATGTAGAATACTGGTGGCTCGGTGTGGCTATTGTGCGCAGTGTCTTGACAAAGTTGGCATGTGCCACTGACCATGACCACAGAGTTTATCAAGTGACTTTAACTTCTTTGAATTGTAGCACGTGTCAGCCACAGTCGGAGTGCCCAATCACAGTGTACATCTAATATGCATGACCTTGCAGGTATAAACTGGGTAAATTACCGGTATCTTGGCACGGCTATTGTGCGCAATGCCTTGACAAAGTTGGCACGTGCCACTTACCATGACCACAAAGTTTACCATGTGACTTTAACTTATACGAATTGTAACATGAGTCAGCCGCAGCAAGAGTGCCCAATCACAAATCAGATGTACTAGGGATGACCTTGCAGATATAAACAGGGTCAAAAACCGGTATCTTGGCATGGCTATTGTGCGTAATGACTTGACAAAGTTGGCATGGGCCACTGACCTTGACCACAAAGTTTACCAAGTACCTTAAACGGCTATGAATCATAACACGAGTTGGCCACGGTCAGAGTGTCCACTCACATTGCAGATAAACTAGGCATGATCTTGGAGGTGCAAACAAGGTAGAATACTGGTGGCTTCGGATGGCTATTGTGCGCAATGCCATGACAAAGATGGCATGGGCCACTGATCATGACCACAAAGTTTACCAAGTACCTTAAGCGGCTATGAATCATAACACGAGTCAGCCACGGTCAGAGTGTCCAATCACAGTGCAGCTGTACTAGGCATGACCTTGCAGGTACAAACAAGGTAGAACACTGTTGGCTCGGTGTGGCTATTGTGCGCAATGCCTTGACAAAGTTGGCATGTGCCACTGACCATGACCACAAAGTTTACCAAGTACCTTAAGCGGCTATGAATCATAACACGAGTCAGCCACGGTCAGAGCATCCTATCACAGTACGATGTACTAGGCATGATTTTGCAGGTGCAAACAAGGTAGAATACTGGTGGCTTGGTGTGGCTATTGTGCGCAATGCCTTGATAAAGTTGACATGTGCCACTGACCATGACCACAAAGCTTACCAAGTGACTTTAACTTCTAATAATCGTAACACGAGTCAGCCACAGTTAGAGTGCCCAATCACAGTGCACATCTAATACGCATGGCCTTGCAGGCATAAGCAAGGTAAAAAACTGGTGGCTTGGCATGGCAATTGTGCGCGATGCCTTGACAAAGTTGGCATGTGCCACTGACCATGACCACAAATTTTACTGAGTACCTTAAACGGCTATGAATCATAGTGTCCAATTGCAGTGCAGATACACTGAGCATGACCTTGCAAGTCTAAACAAGGTAGAATACAGGTGGCTTGGTGTGGCTATTGTGCGCAATGTCGTGACAAAGCTGGCATGTGCCACTGACCATAACACGAGTCAGCCATGGTCAGGGTGTCCAATCACAGTGTAGATGTACTAGGCATGATCTTGCAAGTGCAAACAAGGTAGAATAATTGTGGCCCGGTGTGGCTATTGTGCGCAATGCCTTGACAATGTTGGCATGTGCCACTGACAATGACCACAACGTTTTCCAAGTGACTTTAACTTCTACGAATCGTAACATGAGTCAGCCACAGTTAAAGTGCCAAGTCACAGTGCACATCTAGTATGCATGACCTTACAGGTGGAAACAAGGTAAAAGCCGGTGGCTTGGCACGGCTATTGTGCGAAATACCTTGACAATGTTGGCATGTGCCACTGACCATGACCACAAAGTATACCAAGTACCTCACACGGCTATGAAGCATAACACGAGTCAGCCACAGTCAGAGTGTCCAATCACAGTGCAGATGAAATGGGCATGACCTTGAAGGTACAAAAAAGTTAGAATACGGGTGGCTCGGTGTGGCTATTGTGCGCAATGCCTTGACAAAGTTGTCAAGTGCCACTGACCATGACCACAAATGTATCCAAAAGAGTTTTACTTCTATTGATC
Source organism: Penium margaritaceum (assembly GCA_023375785.1). NCBI lineage: Eukaryota > Viridiplantae > Streptophyta > Zygnematophyceae > Desmidiales > Peniaceae > Penium > Penium margaritaceum. The sequence continues at coordinate 24,873 of SZWC01000402.1, forward strand.
ACAACATGAGTCAGCCACGGTCAGGGTGTTCAATCACAGTGCAGATGTACTAGGCATGATCTTGCAGGTATAAAAAAGGTAGAATACTGGTGGCTCGGTGTGGCTATTGTGTGCAATGCCTTGACAAAGTTGGTATGTGCCACTGACCATGACCACAGATGTATCCAACTGACTTTTACTTATATTGATCATAACACGAGTCAGCTACGGTCAGACTGTCCAATCATATTTGAAGATGTACTAGGCATGACCTTGCAGGTGCAAACAAGGTATAATACTGGTGGCTTGGCACGGCTTTTGTGCGCAATGCCTTGACAAAGTTGGCATGTGCCACTGACCATGACCACAGAGTTTACCAAGTGACTTTAACTTCTACAAATCGTAACACGATTCAGCCACAGTAAGAGTGCCCAGCCACAGTTCAGATGTACTAGGCATGACCTTGTAGTTATAAACAAGGTAAAACACCGGTGGCTTGGCACGGCTATTGTGCGCAATGCCTTGACAAAGTTGGCATGTGCCACTGACCATGACCACAAAGTTTACCAAGTACCTTGAATGGCTATAAATAATAACACGAGTCAGCCACGGTCAGAGTGTCCAATCACAGTGCAGATATGCTGGGCATGACCTTGCACGTACAAACAAGGTAGAATACTGGTGGCTCGGTGTGGCTATTGTACGCAATGCCTTGACAAAGTTGGCATGTGCCACTTACCATGACCACAGATGTATCCAACTGATGTTTTCTTCAATTGATCATAACACGTGTCAGCCACGGTCAGAGTGTCCAATCACAGTGCAGATGTACTATTCATGATCTTGCAGGTTCATACAAGGTAGTATTTGGGTGGCTCGGTGTGGCTATTGTGTGCAATGCCTTGACAAAGTTGGCATGTGCCACTGACCATGACCACAAATACATCCAAGTGACTTTTACTTCTATCGATCATAACACGAGTCAGCCACGGTCAGAGTGTCCGATCACTGTGCAGATGTACTAGGCATGATGTTTCAGGTGCAAACAAGGTATAATACTGGTGGCTCGGTGTGGCTATTGTGCACAATGCCTTGACAAAGTTGGCATGTGCCACGGACCATGACCACAAAGTTTACCAAGTAACTTTAACTTCTATGAATCATAACAAGAGTCAGCCACGTTCAGAGTGTCCAATCACAGTGCAAATGTACTAGGCATGATCTTGCAGGTGCAAACATGGTAGAATACTGGTGGCCTGGTGTGGCTATTCTGCGCAATGCCTTATAAATGTTGGCATGTGCCACTGACCATGACCACAAATGTATCAAAGTGACTTTTACTTCTATTGATCGTAACACGAGTCAGCCACGGTCAGAGTGCCCAATCACAGTGCACATCTTATATGCATGACCTTTAAGGAATAAACAAGGTCAAAAACCGGTGGCTTGCTACGGCTATCATGCGCAATGCCTTGACAAATTTGGCATGTGTCACTGTGCATGACCACAAAGATTGCCAAGTGACTTTAACTTATACGAATCGTAACATGAGTCAGCCACAGTCAGGGTGCCCAATCATAGTGCATATCTTATATGCATGACCTTGCAGATATAAACAATGTAAAAAACCGGTGGCTTGGTACGGCTATTGTGCGCACTGCCTTGACAAAGTTGGCATGTGCCACTGACCATGACCACAAATGTATCCAAGTGACTTGTACTTCTATTGATCATAACACGAGTCAGCCACGGTCAAAGTGTCCAATCACAACGCAGATGTACTAGGCATGATCTTGCAGGTGCAAACAAGATAGAATACTGGTGGCTCGGTGTGGCTATTGTGCGCAATGCCTTGACAAAGTTGGCATGTGCCACTGACTATGACCACAAATGTATCCAAATGACTTTTACTTCTATTGATCATAACACAAGTCAGCCACGGTCAGAGTGTCCAATCACAATGCAGATGTATTACCCTTGATCTTGCAGGTGCAAACAAGGTAGAATACTGGTGGCTCGGTGTGGCTATTCAGCGCAATGCATTGACAAAGTTGGCATGTGCCACTGACCACGACCACAACGTTTACCAAGTGACATTAACTTCTACGAATCGTAACACGATTCAGCCACAGTCAGAGTGCCCAATCACAGTTCACATGTACTAGGCATGGCCTTGTACGTATAAACAAGGTAAAACACCGGTGGCTTGGCACGGCTACTGTGCACCATGCCTTGACAAAGTTGGCATGTGCCACTGATCATGACCTCAAACTTTACCAAGTACCTCAAACGGCTATGAACCATAACACGAGTTAGCCACGGTCAGAGTTTCCAATCACAGTGCAGATATACTGGGTATGACCTTCCAGGTACAAACAATGTTTAATACTGGTGGCTCGGTGTGGCTATTGTGCGCAATGCATCGACAAAGTTGGCATGTGCCACTGACCATGACCACAAATGTGTCCAACTGACTTTTACTTCTTTTGATCATAACACGAGTCAGCCACGGTCAGAGTGTCCAATTACAGTACAGATGTACTAGGCATGATCTTGCAGGTTCAAACAAAGTAGAATTCTGGTGGCTCGGTGTGGCTATTGTGTGCAATGCCTTGACAAAGTTGGGATGTGCCACTGACCACGACCACAAATATATCCAAGTGGCATTTACTTCTATTGACCATAACACGAGTCAGACACGATCAGAGTGTCCAATCACAGTGCAGATGTACTAGGCATAATCTTACAGGTACAAACAAGGTAGAATACTGGTGGCTCGGTGTGGCTATTGTGCGCAATGCCTTGACAAAGTTGGCATGTGCCACTGACCATGACCACAAAGTTTACTAAGTGACTTTAACTTCTACGAATCGTAACACGAGTCAGCCACGGTCAGAGTGCCCAATCACAGTGCACATCTAATATGCATGACCTTGCTGACATAAACAATTAAAAAAACCGGTGGCTTGGCATGGCTAATGTGCACAATGCCTTGACAAAGTTGCCATGTGCCACTGACCATGACCACAACGTTTGCCAAATACCTTAAATGACTATGAATCATAACACGAGTCAGCCACGGTCAGAGTGTCCAATCACAGTGCAGATGTACTAGGCATGGTCTTTCAGGTACAAACAAGGTAGAATACTGGTGGCTCGGTGTGGCTATTGTGCGCAATGCCTTTACACAGTTGGCGTGTGCCACTGACCATGAGCACAAATGTATCCAAGTGACTTTAACTTCTATTGATCATAACACGTGTCAGCCACGGTCAGAGTATCCAATCATAGTGCAAATGTACTAGGCATGATCTTGCAGGTACAAACAAGGTAGAATACTGGTGGCTTGGTGTGGTTATTGTGCGCAATGCCTTGACAAAGTTGGCATGTGCCACTGACTATGACCACAAATATATCAAAGTGAATTTTACTTCTATTGATCATAACACAAGTCAGCCACGGTCAGAGTGTCCAATCAAAGTGCAGATGTATTAGGCATGATCATGCAGGTGAAAACAAGGTAGAATACTGGTGGCTCGGTGTGGCTATTGTGCAAACTGCCTTGACAAAGTTGGCATGTGCCACTGACCACGACCACAAAGTTTACCAAGTGACTTTAACCTCCACGAATCGTAACACAATTCAGCCACAGTCAGAGTGCCCAATCACAGTTCATATGTATTAGGCATGACCTTGTAGGTATAAACAAGGTAAAACACCGGTGGCTTGGCACGGCTACTATGCGCAATGCCTTGACAAAGTTGGCATGTGCCACTGACCATGACCTCAAAGTTTACCAAATACCTTAAACGACTATGAATCATAACACGTGTTAGCCACGGTCAGAGTGTCCAATCACAGTGCAGATTTACTGGGTATGACCTTGCAGGCACAAAGAAGGCAGAATACTGGTGGCTCGGTGTGGCTCTTGTGTGCAATGCTTCGACAAAAATGGCATGTGCCAGTGACGATGACCACAAATGAATCCAACTGATTTTTACTTATACTGATCATAACAGGAGTCAGCCACGGTCAGAGTGTCCAATTACAGTGCATATGTACTAGGCATGATCTTGCAGGTTCAAACAAGGTAGAATGCTGGTGGCTCGGTGTCGCTATTGTGTGCAATGCCTTGACAAAGTTGGCATGTGCCACTGACCATGACCACAAATGTATCCAAGTGACTTTTACTTCTAGTGATCATAACACGAGTCAGCCATGGTCATATTTTCCAATCACAGTGCATATGAATTAGGCATGATCTTGTAGGTACAAACAAGGTAGAATACTGGTGGCTCGGTCTGGCTATTGTGCGCAATGCCTTGACAATGTTTGCATGTGCCTCTGACCATGACCACAAAGTTTGCCAAGTGACTTTAACTTCTACGAATCATAATACAAGTCAGCCACGGTCAGAGTACCCAATCACAGTGCACATCTAATATGCATAACCCTGCAGGTATAGATAGGGTAAAAAACCAGTGGCTTGGCACGGCTATTGTGCGCAATGCCTTGACAAAGTTTGCATGTGCCACTGACCATGCCCACAAAGTTTACCAAGTACATTAAACGGCTATGAATCATAACACGAGTCAGCCACGGTCAGAGTGTCCAATCACAGTGCAGATGTACTAGGCATGATCTTGCAGGTGCAAACAAGGTATAATACTGGTGGCTCGGTGTGGCTATTGTACTCAATGCCTTGACAAAGTTGGCATGTGCCACTGACCATAACCACAAAGTTTACCAAGCGACTTTAACTACTAAGAATCGTAACACGAGTCAGCAACAGTCAGAGTGCCCAATAATAGTGCAGATGTACCATGCACGATCTTCTAGGTGCAAACAGGGTAGCAAAGTGGTGTCTTGGTGTGGCTATTGTGCGCAATGCCTTGACAAAGTTGGCATGTGCCATTGACCATGACCACAAAGCTTACCAAGTGACTTTAACTTCTAAGACTCGTAACACGAGTCAGCCACCGTCAGAGTGCTCAATCACAGTGCACATCTAATGTGCATGACCTTGCAGGCATAAACAAGGTAAAACACTGATGGCTTCGCACAGCGTTTGTGCGCAATACCTTGACAAAGTTGGCATGTGCCACTGACCATGACCACAAATTTTACCAAGTACATTAAACGGCTATGAATCATAACACGAGTCAACCACGGTCAGAGTGTCCAATCACAGTGCAAATATACTGGGCATGACCTTGCATGTATAAACAAGGTAGAATACAGGTGGCTTGGTGTGGCTATTGTGCGCAATGTCTTGACTAAGTTGGCATGTGCCACTAACCATGACCACAAATGTATCCAAGTGACTTTTACTTCTATTGATCATAACACGAGTCAGCCACGGTCAGAGTGCCCAATCACAGTGCAAATGTACTAGGCATGATCTTGCACGTGCAAACAAGGTAGAATACTGGTGGCCCGGTGTGGCTATTTTGCGCAATGCCTTGACAATGTTGGCATGTGCCACTGACCATGACCACAATGTTTTCCAAGTGACTTTAACTTCTACGAATTGTAACATGAGTCGGCCACGGTTAGAGTGCCCAGTCACAGTGCACATCTAATATTCATGACCTTGTAGGTATAAACAAGGTAAGACGCCGGTGGCTTGGCACGGCTATTGTGCGCAATGCCTTGACAATGTTGGCATGTGTTACTGACCATGACCACAAAGTATACCAATAACCTCACACGGCTATGAATCATAACACGAGCCAGCCACGGTCAGAGTGTCCAATCACAGTGCAGGTGAACTGGGCATGATGTTGTAGGTACAAACAAGGTAGAATACGGCCGGCTCGGTGTGGCTATTGTGCGCAATGCCTTGACAAAGTTGTCATGTGCCACTTACCATGACCACAAATGCATCCAAGTGACTTTTACTTCTATTGATCATTACACGAGTCAGCCACGGTCAGAGTGTCCAATCACAGTGCAGATGTACTAGGCATGATCTTGCAGGTATTAAAAAGGGTAGAATACTGTTGGCTTGGTGTGGCTACTGTGCGCAATGCCTTGACAAAGTTGGCATGTGCCACCGACCATGGCCACAAATGTATCCAAGTGACTTTTACTTCTATTGATGATAACACGAGTCAGCCACGGTCAGAGTGTCCAATCACAGTGCAGATGTACTAGGCATGATCTTGCAGGTTCAAACAAGGTAGAATGCTGGTGGCTCGGTGTGGCTATTGTGTGCAATGCCTTGATAAAGCTTGCATGTGGCGCAGACCATGACCACAAATATATCCAAGTGACTTTTACTTCTATTGATCATAACACAAGTCAGCCACGGTCAGAGTGTCCAATCACTGTGCAGATGTACTAGGCATGATTTTGCAGGTGCAAACAAGGTAGAATACTGGTGGCTTGGAGTGGCTATTGTGCGCAATGCCTTAACAAAGTTGGCATGTGCCACTGACCATGACCACAAAGGTTACCAATTACCTTAAATGGATATGAATCATAACACGAGTCAGCCACAGTCGGAGTGTCTAATCACAGTGCAGATATGCTGAGCGTGACCTTGCAGGTATAAACAGGGTATAATACTGGTGGCTCAGTGTGGCTATTCTGCGCAATGCGTTATCAAAGTTGGCATGTGCCACTGACCATGACCACAAATGTATCCAAGTGACTTTTACTTCTATTGATCGTAACACGAGTCAGCCACGGTCAGAGTGCCCAATCACAGTGCACATCTAATATGCATGACCTTTCAGGTATAAACAAGGTAAAACACCGGTGGCTTGGTACGGCTATTGTTCGCAATGCCTTGACAATTTTGGCATGTGTCACTGACCATGACCACAAAGTTTACCAAGTGAATTCAACTTCTACGAATCGAAACATGAATCAGCCACAGTCAGAGTGCCCAATCATATTGCACATCTTATATGCATGATCTTGTAGATATAAACAAGGCAAACAACCGGTGGCTTGGCTTGGCTATTGTGCGCAATGCCTTGACAAAGGTGCCACTGACCATGACCACAAATGTATCCAAGTGACGTTTACTTCTATTGATCATAACACGAGTCAGCCACCCTTACAGTGTCCAATCACACTACAGATGTACTAGGCATGATCTTGCAGGTGCAAACAAGGTAGAATACTGGGAGCTCAGTGTGGCTATTGTACGCAATGCCTTGACAAAGTTGGCACGTGCCACTGACCATGACCACAAAGTTTACCAAGTTACTTTAACTTCTACGAATCGTAACACGAGTCAGCAACAGTCAGAGTGCCCAATCACAGTGCAGATGTACTATGCACAATCTTTCAGGTGCAAAAAAGGTAGAATAGTGGTGGCTTGGTGTGGCTATTGTGCGTAATGCCTTGACAAAGTTGGCATGTGCCACTGACCATGACCACAAAGCTTACCAAGTGACCTTAACTTTTAAGAATCGTAACACGAGTCAGCCACAGTCAGAGTGCCCAATCACAGTGCACATCTAATATGCATGACCTTGCAGGCATAAACAAGGTAAAAAAGTGGTAGCTTGGCACGGCTTTTGTGCGCAATGCCTTGACAAAGTTGGCATGTGCCACTGACCATGACCACAAAGCTTACCAAGTGACCTTAACTTTTAAAAATCGTAACACGAGTCAGCCACAGTCAGAGTGCCCAATCACAGTGCACATCTAATATGCATGACCTTGCAGGTACATACAATGTAAAAAACTGGTGGCTTGGCACGGCTATTGTACGCCATGCCTTGACAAAGTTGGCATGTGCCAGTGACCATGACCACAAAGGTTACCAATTACCTTAAATGGCTATGAATTATAACACGAGTCAGCCACATTCAGAGTGTCCAATCACAGTGCAGATATGCTGGGCCTGACCTTGCAGGTATAAACAAGGTAGTATGCTGGTGGCCCGGTGTGGCTATTCTGCGCAATGCCTTACCAAAGTTGGCATGTGCCTCTGACCATGACCACAAATGTATCCAAGTGACTGTTGCTTCTATTGATCGTAACACGCGTCAGCCACGGTCAGAGTGCCCAATCACAGTGCACATCTAATATGCATGACCTTTCAGGTATAAACAAGGTAAAACACCGGTGTCTTGGTACGGCTATTGTGCACAATGCCTTGACAAATTTGGCATGTATCACTGACCATGACCACAAAGTTTACCAAGTGACTTTAACTTCTACGAATCGTAACATGAGTCAGCCACAGTCAGAGTACCCGATCATAGTGCACATCTTATATGCATGACCTTGCAGATATTAACAAGGCGAAAAACCGGTGGCTTGGCACGGCTATTGTGCGCAATGCCTTGACAAAGTTGGCATGTGCCACTGACCATGACCACAAGTGTACCCAAGTGAAGTTTACTTATATTGATCATAACACGAGTCAGCCACGGTCAGAGTGTCAAATGACACTGCAGATGTGCTAGGCATGATCTTGCAGGTGCAAACAAGGTTGAATACTGGTGGCTCGGTGTGCCTGTTGTGCGCAATGCCTTTACAAAGTTGGCATGTGCCACTGACCATGACCAGAAGTGTATCCAAGTGACTGTCACTTCTATTGATCATAACACGAGTCAGCCACGGTCAGAGTGTCCAATCACAGTGCACATATACTGGGTATCATCTTACAGTTATAAACAATGTAGAATACGGGTGGCTCGGTGTGGCTACTGTTCGCAATGCCTTGACAAAGTTGGCAGGTGCCACTGACCATGACCACAAATGTATCCAAGTGACTTTTACTTCTATTGATCATAACAGGAGTCAGCCACGGACAGACTGTCCAATCAGAGTGCAGATGTACTAGGCATTATCTTGCAGGTATAAACAATGTAGAATACTGGTTGCTCGGTGTGGATATTGTGCGCAATGCCTTGACTAAGTTGGCATGTGCCACTGACCATGACCACAAATGTATCCAAGTGATTTTTACTTCTATTGAACTACATGAGTCAGCCACTGTCAGAGTGTCCAATCACATTGCAGATGTGCTGGGCATGACCTTATAGGTATAAAAAGGGTAGAACACTGGTGGATCCGTGTGGCTATTGTACGCAATGCCTTGACGAAGTTGGCAAGTGCCACTGACCATGACCACAAAGTTCGCCAAGTACCTTAGACAGCTATGAATCATACCACGAGTCCGCCACGGTCAGAGTGTCCAATCACAGTGCAGATGTACTAGGCATGATCTTGCAGGTGCAAACAAGGTAGATTAATGGTGGCTCGGTGTGACTATTGTGTGCAATGCCTTGACAAAGTTGGCATGTGCCACTGACAATGACCACAAAGTTTACCAAGTGACTTGAACTTCTACGAATCGTAACATAAGTCAGCCACAGTCAGAGTACCCAATCATAGTGCACATCTTATATGCATGACCTTGCAGATATAAACAAGGCAAAAAACCGGTGGCTTGGCACGGCTATTGTGCGCAATGCCTTGACAAAGTTGGCATGTGCCAATGACCATGACCACAAATGTACCCAAGTGACGTTTACTTATATTGATCATAACACAAGTCAGCCACGGTCAGAGTGTCCAATCACACTGCAGATGTGCTAGGCATGATCTTGCAGGTGCAAACAAGGTAGAATACTGGTTGCTCGGTGTGCGTGATGTGCGCAATGCCTTTACAAAGTTGGCATGTGCCACTGACCATGACCACAAATGTATCAAAGTGACTGTCACTTCTATTGATCATAACACGAGTCAGCCACGGTCAGAGTGTCTTATCACAGTGCAGATATACTGGGCATCATCTTACAGGTATAAACAAGGTAGAATAAGGGTGGCTTGCTGTGGCTACTGTGCGCAATGCCTTGACAAAGGTGGCATGTGCCACTGACCATGACCACAAATGTATCCAAGTGACTTTTACTTCTATTGATCATAGCAGGAGTCAGCCACGGACAGACTGTCCAATCAGAGTGCAGATGTACTAGGCATAATCTTGCAGGTATAAACAAGGTGGAATACTGGTGGCTCGGTGTGGCTATTCTGCGCAATGCCTTCTGTAAGTTGGCATGTGCCACTGACCATGATCACAAGTGTATCCAAGTGACTTTTACTTCTATTGAACTACATGAGTCAGCCACGGTCAGAGTGTCTAATCACAGTGCAGATATACTGGGCATGACCTTACATGTATAAAAGGATAGAATACTGGTGGCTCGGTGTGGCTATTGTGCGCGATGCCTTGACCAAGTTGGCAAGTGTCACAGACCATGACCACACAGTTCACCAAGTACCTTAAACGACTATGAATCATAACACGAGTCTGTCACGGTCAGAGTGTCTAATCACAGTGCAGATATACTGGGCATGACCTTGCAGGTATGAAAAAGGTAGAATACTGGTGGCTCGGTGTGGCTATTGTGCGCAATGACAAAGTTGGCATGTGCCACTAACCATGACCACAAATGTATCCAAGGGACTTTTACGTCTACCAGTTGTAACTTGAGTCAGCCACAGTCAGAGTGCAGATGTACGAGGCATGACCTTGCAGGTATAGACAAGGTAAACAACCGGTGGCTTGGCACGGCTTATGTACGCAATGCGTTGACAAAGTCGGCATGTGCCACTGACCATGACCACAAATTTTACCAAGTATCTTCAACGGATATGATTCATTACAAAAGTCAGACACAGTCAGAGTCTCCAATCAGAGTGCACATATACTGGGCATGACCTTGTCGGTACACACAGGATAGAATACTGGTGGCTTTCTGTGGCTATTGTGCGCAATGCCTTGACAAAGTTGGCATGTGCCACTGACCATGACCACAAATGCATCAAAGTGACTTTTACTTCTGTTCATCATAACACGAGTCAGCCACGGTCAGAGTGTCCATTCACAGTGCGGATATACTCGAAATGACCTTGCAGGTGTAAACAAGGTAGAATACTGGTGGCTCGGAGTGGCTATTGTGCGCAATGCCTTGACAAAGGTGGCATGTGCCACTGACCATGACCACAAAGTTTACCAAATACCTTAAACGGCTATGAATCATAACACGAGCCAGCCACGGTCAGAGTGTCCGATCACAATGCAGACTTACTAGGCATGATCTTGCAGAAAAAAACAAGGTAGAATACTGGTGGCTTGGTGTGGCTATTGTATGTAGTGCCTTGAAAACGTTGGCATGTGCCACTGACCATGACCACAAATGTATCAAAGTGACTTTTACTTCTATTGATCATAACACGAGTCAGCCACGGTCAAAGTGTCCAGTCATAGTGCAGATGTACTAGGCATTTTCTTGCAGGAACAAACAAGGTAGAATACTGGTGGCTCGGTGTGGTGATTGTGCGCAATGCCTTGACAAAGTTGGCATGTGCCACTGACCATGACCACAAAGTTTACCAAGTGACTTTAACTTCTACGAATCGTAACACGAGTCAGCAACGGTCAGAGTGCACAATCACAGTGCACATCTAGTATGCATGACCTTGCAGGTATAAACAAGGTAAAAAACTGATGGCTTGGCATGGCTAATGTGCGCAATGCCTCGACAAAGTTGGCATGTTCCACTGACCACGACCACAACGTTTACCAAGTACCTTAAATGGCTATGAATCATAACACGAGTCAGCCACGGTCAGAGTGTCCAATGAGAGTGCAGATGTACTAGGCATGATCTTGCATGTACAAACAAGGTAGAATACTGGTGGCCCAGTGTGGCAATTGTGCGCAATGCCTTGACAAAGTTGGCGTGTGCCACTGACCATGACCACAAGTTTATCCAAGTGACTTTTACTTCTATTGATCATAACACGAGTTTGTCACGGTCAGAGTGTCCAATCACAGTGCAGATGTACTAGGCATGATCTTGCAGGAACAAACAAGGTAGAATACTGGCTTGGTGTGGCTATTGTACGCAATGCCTTGACAAAGTTGGCATGTGCCACTGACCATGACCACAAATGTATCCAATTGACTTTTGCTTGTATTGATCATAACACAATCCAGCCACGGTCAGAGTGTCCACTCAGAGTGCAGATGTATTAGGCATGATATTGCAGGTGCAAAAAAGGTAGAATACCGGTGGATCGGTGTGGCTATTGTGCCCAATGCCTTGACAAAGTTGGCATGTGCCACTGACCATGACCACAAAGTTTACCAAGTGACTTTAACCTCTACGAATCGTAAGACGAGTCAGCCACAATCAGAGTGCCCAATCACAGTGCACATCTAATATGCATGACCTTGCAGGTATAAACAAGGTAAACCGGTGGCTTGGCACAGCTATTGTTCTAATGCCTTGACAATGTTGGCATGTGCCACTGACCATGACCACAACGTTTTCCACGTACCTTCCACGACTTTGAATCATAATATGAGTCAGCCACGGTCAGAGTTTCCAAGCAGAGTGCAAATATACTGGGCATGACCTTGCATGCATAAATAAGGTAGAATACTTGTGGCTCGGTGTGGCTATTGTGTGCAATGCCTTGACAAAGTTGGCATGTTCCACTGACCATGACCATAAATGTATCCAAGTGACTTTTACTTCTATTGATCATAACACGAGTCAGCAACGGTGAGAGTTTCCAATCATAGTACAGATGTACTATGCATAATCTTGCAGGTACAAACAATGTAGAATACAGGTGACTTGGTGTGGTTATTGTGCGCTATGCCTTGACAAAGTTGTAATGTGCCACTGACCATGACCACAAATGCATCCAAGTGACGTTTACCTCTATTGATTATAACACGAGTCAGCCATGGTCAGAATGTCCAATCACAGTGCAGATGTACTAGGCGTGATCTTACAGGTGCAAATAAGATAGAATACTAGTGGCTCGGTGTGGCTATTGTGCGCAATGCCTTGACAAAGTTGGCGTGTGCCACTGACCATGACCACAAAGTTCATCAAATGACTTTAACTTCTACGAATCATAACACGAGTCAGCCACGGTCAGAGTGTACAATCACAGTGCACATCTAATATTCATGACCTTGCAGGTATGAACAAAGAAATAACCGGTAGCTTGCCACGGCTAATGTGCGCAATGCCTTGACAAAGTTGGCATGTGCCACTGACCATGACCACAACGTTTACCAAGTGACTTTAACTTATACGAATCGTAACACGAGTCAGCTACATTCAGAGTGCCCAATCACAGTGCACATCTAATATGCATGACCTTGCAGGTATAAATAAGGTAAAATACCGGTGGCTTGGCACGACTATTGTGCGCAATGCCTTGACAAAGTTGGCATGTGCCACTGACCATGACCACAAAGTTTACCAAGTACCTTAAACAGCTATGAGTCATAACACGAGTCAGCCACGGTCAGAGTGTCTAATCTCAGTGCAGATATACTGGGCATGACATTACAGGTATAAACAAGGTAGAATATTGGTAGCTCGGTGTGGCTATTGTGTGCAATGCCTTGACAAAGTTGGCATATGCCACTGACCATGACCACAAGTGTATCCAAGTGACATTTGCTTCGATTGATCATAACATGAGTCAGCCACGATCAGAGTGTCCAATCACAGTGCACATGTACTGGGCATGATCTTGCAGGTGCAAACAAGATATAACATTGGTGGCTCGGTGTAGCTATTGTGCGCAATGCCTTGACAAAGTTGGCATGTGCCACAGACCATGACCACAAAGTTTACCAAGTGACTTTAACTTCTACAAATCGTAACACGAGTCAGCCACGGTCATAGTGCCCAATCACAGTACACATCTAATATGCATGACCGTGTAGGTGTACACAAGTTAAAAAACCAGTGTCTTGTCACGGCTATTGTGCGCAATGCCTTGACAAAGTTGGCATGTGCCACTGACCATGACCACAATGTTTACCAAGTACCTTAAACGGCTATGAATCATAACATGATTCAACCACAGTCAGAGTGTCCAATCAAAGTGCACATATACTGGGCATGACCTTGCACGTATAAGCTATAATTCAAGTTGCTCGGTGTGGCTATTGTGCGCAATGCCTTGACAAAGTTGGCATGTGCCACTGACCATGACCACAAATGTATCCAAGTGAGTTTTACTGCTATTGATCATAACACAAGTCAGCCATGGTCAGAGTGCCGAATCACAGTGCAGATGTACTAGGCAGGATCTTGAAGGTACAAACAAGGTAGATTACTGGTCGCACGGTGTGGCTATTGTGTGCAATGCCTTGACAAGGTTGGCATGTGCCATTGACCATGACCACAAAGTTTACTAAGTGACTTTAACTTCTACGAATCATTACACGAGTCAGCCACGGTCAGAGTACCCAATCAAAGTGCACGTCTAATATGCAGTGTCCAATCACAGTGCAGATATACTGGGCATGACCTCACAGGTAAAAACAAGGTAGAATACTGGTGGCTCGGTGTGTCTATTGTGCGCAATGCCTTGATAAATTGGCATGTGCCACTGACCATGACCACAAAGTTTACCAAGTGACGTTTACGTCTATTGATCATAACAAAAATTAGCCACCGTCAGAGTGTCCAATCACAGTGCAGATGTACTAGGCATGATCTTGCAGGTGCAAACAAGGTAAAACACCTGTGCCTTGGTGTGGCTAGTGTGCGCAATGCCTAGACAAATTGGCATGTGCCACTGACCATGACCACAAAGTTTACCATGTGACTTTAACTTCTACGAATCGTAAGACAAGACAGCCACGGTCAGAGTGCCCAATCACAGTGCACATCTAATGTGCATGACCTTACAGGTATACACAAGGTACAAAACCGGTGGCTTGGCACGGCTATTGTGCGCAATGCCTTGACAAAGTTGGCATGTGCCACTGACTATGACCACAAAGTTTACCAAGTGACTTTAACTTCTACTAATTGCAACACGAGTCAGCCACATTCAGAGTGCCCAATCACAGTGCACATCTAATATGCATGACCTTGCATGTATATAGAAGGTAAAAACCCGTTGGCTTGGCACGGCTATTGTGCGCAATGCCTTGACAAAGTTGGCATGTGCCACTGACCATGACCGCATTGTTTACCAAGTACCTTAAACGGCTATGAATCACAACACGCGTCACCCACGGTCAGAGTATCCAATCACAGTGCAGATGTACTAGGCATGATCTTGAAGGTGCAAAAAAGGTAGAATACAGGTGGCTCGGTGAGGCTACTGTGCGCAATGCCTTGACAAAGTTGGCATGTGCCACTGACCATGATCACAAAGTTTACCAAGTGACTTTAACCTCTACGAATTGTAACACAAGTCAGCCACGGTCAGAGTGCCCAATCATAGTACACATGTAACATGCATGACCTTGCTGGAATAAACAAGGTAAAAAACCGGTGGCTGGGCATGACTATTGTGCGCAATGCCTTGACAAAGTTGGCATGTGCCACTGACCATGACCACCAAGTTTACCAAGTACATTAAACGGCTATGAATTATAACACGAGTCAGCCACGGTCAGAGTGTCCAATCACAGTGCACATATACTGGGCATGACCTAACAGGTATGAACAAGATAGAATACTGGTGGTTCGGTGTCGCTATTGTGCGCAATGCCTTGACAAACTGGCATGTGCCACTGACAATGACCACAACGTTTACCATGTGACTTTAACTTCTACGAATCGTAACACACGTCAGCCACTGTCAGAGTGCCCAATCACAATGCACATCTAATATGCATGACCTTGCAGGTATACACAAGGTAAAAAACCGGTGGCTTGGCACGGCTATTGTGCGTAATGCCTTGACAAAGTTGGCATGTGCCACTGACCATGACCACAAAGTTTACCAAGTGACTTTAACTTCTACGAATCGTAACACGAGCCAGCCACATTCTGAGTGCCCAATCACAGTGCATATCTAATATGCATGACCTTGCAGGTATAAAAAAGGAAAAAAACCGGTGGCTTGGCACGGCTATTGTGCGCAATACCTTGACAATGTTGGCATGTACCACTGACCATGACCACACTGTTTACCAAGTACCTTAAACGGCTATGAATCATAACACGCGTCACCCACGGTCAGAGTGTCAAATCACAGTGCAGATGTAATAGGCATGATCTTGAAGGTGCAAAGAAGGTAGAATACTGGTGGCTCGGTGTGGCTATTGTGCGCGATGCCTTGACAAAGTTGGCATGTGCCACCGACCATGACCACAAAGTTTACCAAGTGACGTTTACCTCTACTAATCATAACACGAGTGAGCCACAGTCAGAGGGCCCAATCACAGTTCAGATGTACTAGGCATGACCTTGCAGGTATAAACAAGGTAAGAATCCGGTGGCTTGACATGGCTATTGTGCGCAATGCCTTGACAAAGTTGGCATGTGCCACTGACCATGACCATAAATGTTACCAAGTGACTTTTACATCTATTGATCATAACACAAGTCAGCCACGGTCAGAGTGTCCAATCACAGTGCAGATGTACTAGGCATGATCTTGCAGGTACAAACGAGGTAGAATACTGGTGGCTCGGAATGGCTACTGTGCGCAATGCCTTGACAATGTTGGCATGTGCCACTGACCATGATCACAAAGTTTACCAAGTGACTTTAACTTCTACGAGTGGTAAGACGAGTCAGCCACGGGCAGAGTGCCCAAACACAGTGCACATCTAACATGCATGACCTTGCAGGTATACACAAGGTAAAAAACAGGTGGCTTGGCACGGCTATTGTTGGCAATGCCTTGACAAAGTTGGCATGTGCCACTGACCATGACCACAAAGCTTACCAAGTGACTTCAACTTCTACGAATTGTAACATGAGTCAGCCACATTCGGAGTGCCCAATCACAAGGCACATGTAATGTGCATGACCTTGCACGTATAAAGAAGAAAAAAACAGGTGGCTTGACACGGCTATTGGGCGCAATGCCTAGACAAAATTGGCATGTGCCACGGACCATGACAACAAAGTTTACCAAGTATATCAAACGGCTACGAATTATAACACAAGTGAGCCACGGTCAGAGTGTCCACTCACAGTGCAGAGACACTGGACATGACCTTACGGGTATAAACAAGGTAGAATACTGGTGTCTTGGTGTGGCTATTGTGCGCAATGCCTTGACAAAGTTGGCATGTGCCACTGACCATGACCACATCTGTATCCAAGTGACGTTCCGTCTCTTGATCACGACACGAGTCAGCCACGGTCAGAGTGTCCAATCACAGTGCAGATGTACTAGGCATGATCTTGCAGGTGTAAACAAGGTAAAACACTTGTGGCTTGGTGTGGCTATTGTGCGCAATGCCTTGACAAAGTTGTCATGTGCCACTGACCATGACCACAAAGTTTACCAAGTGACTTTAACTTCTACGAATCGGAACACGAGTCAGCCATGGTCAGAGTGTCCAATCGTTGTGCACATCTAACATGCATGACCTTGCAGGTATAAACAAGGTTAAAAACCGGTGGCTTGGCATGGCTATTGTGCGCAATGCCTTGACAAAGTTGGCATGAGCCAATCTTGATGACCACAAAGTTTACCAAGTGACTTTCACTTATACGAATTGTAACACGAGTCAGCCACATTCAGAGTGCCCAATCACATTGAACATCTAATATGCATTGCCTTTCAGGTATAAGAAAGGTCAAAGACCGGTGGCTTGGCAAGACTATTGTAAGCAATGCCTTGACAAAAGTGGCATGTGCCACTGACCATGATGAAAAAGTATACCAAGTACCTTAAACGACTATGAATCATAACTTCTACGAATCGTAACACGAGTCAGCCACGGTCAGAGTGCCCAATCACAGTGCACATCTAATATGCATGACCTTACAGGTATACACAATGTAAACAACTGGTAGCTTGGCACGGCTATTGTGCGCAATGCCTTGACAATGTTGGCATGTGCCACTGACTATGACCACAACGTTTACAAAGTGACTTTAACTTCTACGAGTCGTAACACGCGTCAGCCACATTCAGAGTGCCCAATCACAGTGCACATCTAATATGCATGACCTTGCTGGTATAAACAAGATAAAATACCGGTGGCTTGGCACGGCTACTGTGCGCAATGCCTTGACAAAGTTGGCATGTGTCACTGACCATGACCACACTGTTTACCAAGTGCCTTAAATGGCTATGAATCATAACACGCGTCACCCACGGTCAGAGTGTCCAATCACAGTGCAGATATACTAGGCATGAACTTGCAGGTGCAAACAAGGTAGAATACGGGTGGCTCGGTGTGGCTTTTGTGCGCAATGCCTTGACAAAGTTGGCATGTGCCACTGACCATGACCACAAATGTATTCCAGTGACTTTTACATCTATTGATCATAACACGAGTCAGCCACGGTCAGAGTGTCCAATCAAAGTGCAGATGTACTAGGCATGATCTTGCAGGTTCAAACAAGGCAGAATACGGGTGGCTCGGAATGGCTATTGTGCGCAATGCCTGGACAATGTTGGCATGTGCCACTGACCATGACCACAAAGTTTACCAAGTGACTTTAACTTCTACGAGTCGTAACACGAGTCAACCACGGTCAGAGTGCCCAATCACAGTGCACATCTAATATGCATGACCTTACAGGTATAAACAAGGTAAGAAGTGGTGGCTTGGCACGCCTATTGTGTGCAATGCCTTGACAAAGTTGGCATGTGCCACTGACCATGACCACAAAGTCTACCAAGTGACTTTATCTTCTACAAATCATAACACGATTCAGCTACAGTCAGAGTGCCCAATCACGGTTCAGATGTACTAGGCATGACCTTGCAGGAATAAACAAGGTAAAAAACCGGGGGCTTGGCACGACTATTGTGCGCAATGCCTTGACAAAGTTGGCATGTGCCACTGACCATGACCACAACGTTTACCAAGTACCTTAAAGGGCCATGACTCATAACACGAGTCAGCCACGGTCAGAGTGTCCAATCACAGTGCAGATGTACTAGGCATGATCTTGCAGGTACAAACAAGGTAGAATGCTGGTGGCTTGGTGTGTGTATTGTGCGCAATGCCTTGACAAAGTTGGCATGTGCCCCTGACCATGACCACAAATGTATCCAAGTGAATTTTACTTCAATTCATCATAACACAAGTCAGCCACGGTCAGAGTTTTCAATCACAGTGCAGATGTAGTAGGCATGATGTTGCAGGTACAAACAAGGTAGAATACTGGTGTCTCGGTGTGGCTATTTTGTGCAATGACTTGACAAAGTTGGCATGTGCCACTGACCATGACCACAAAGTTTACCAAGTGACCTTAACTTATACGAATCGTAACACAAGTCAACCATGTTCAAAGTGCCCAATCACAGTGCACATCTAATATACATGACCTTACAGGCATACACAATGTAAAAAACCGGTGGCTTGGCACGGCTATTGTGCGCAATGCCTTGACAAAGTTGGCATGTGCCACTGACCATGACCACAAAGTTTACCAAGTGACTTTAACTTCTACGAATCGTAACACGAGTCAGCCACACTCAGAGTGCCCAATCATAGTGCACATATAACATGCTTGACCTTGCAGGTATGAAGAAGGTTGAAAACTGGTGGCTTGGCACGGCTATTGTGCGCAATGTCTTGACAAAGTTGACATGTGCCACTGACCATGACCACACTGTTTACCAAGTACCTTAAACGGCTACGAATCATAACACGTGTCACCCACGGTCAGAGTGTCCAATCACTGTGCCGATGTACTAGGCATGATCTTGAAGATGCAAACAATGTAGAATACTGGTGGCTCGGTGTGACTTTTGTGCGGAATGCCTTGACAAAGTTGGCATGTGCCACTGACCATGATCACAAAGTTTTCCAAGTGACTTTAACTTCTACGAATCGTAAGACAAGTCAGCCACGATCAGAGTGCCCAATCATAGTACACATCTAACATGCATAACCTTTCTGGTGTAAAAAAGGTAAAAAACCGGTGGCTTGGCACGGCTATTGTGCGCAGTGCCTTGACAAAGTTGGCATTTGCCACTGACCATGACCACAAATCTTACAAAGTACATTAAACGGCTATGAATTATGACACAAGTCAGCCACGGTCAGAGTGTCCAATCACAGTGCACATATACTGGGAATGACCTTACAGGTATAAACAAGGAAGAATACTGGTGGCTCGATGTGGCTATTGTGCGCAATGCCTTAACAAATTGGCATGTGCCACTGACCATGACCACAAAGTTTACCAAGTGACTTTAACTTCTACGAATCGTAAGACAAGTCAGCCACGATCAGAGTGCCCAATCATAGTACACATCTAACATGCATAACCTTTCTGGTGTAAAAAAGGTAAAAAACCGGTGGCTTGGCACGGCTATTGTGCGCAGTGCCTTGACAAAGTTGGCATGTGCCACTGACTGTTGGCACTAGTGGGTGTGGAGGCACCATGAAGGATACCTAGCTCTTGATGATGCACTCTACCAATGTTTGGGACAGCCAATGGACACCAATGGTGAAGAGTGTGGAGCACAAGGATCACGGATGTGAGTGGGCAGAACACGTCGCATTCAGTAGAACTGAATCGAAGCACGTTTTTGTTACTGATCACAGTGAGATTATATCTGATCCTTATGGCATTTGATCTAAGCTTTCCAACGCATCCAAGCACGCCCACATCGGAGCAGTAGAGTCCCTGTTAGGGCCATCAAAGTAACCCTTGGTGGAGCCGCCCACCTTGCCTTGCACACTAGGCAACGGGAGGCGCTTCGACGATGACCCGTCGAAGCGCCCTTCCTTGCCCAGAAGTCAAGAAGAAGTTCATCCTGGTCAAGGAGAGTCATCTGGTTGCTTCTTTTATGGCCCAGGTGCATTTGGAGCTCGCTGGAGTTGAACTCGGATCACCGGCGGTGTATTATCCCGCCACCCATGGCGGGTACCAGATTCCACCCGCCCAACACCCGAATTTCGGGCCAGGCTAACTTTCTGAATACTCACTCAAATTGAGCGATTAAAAGCTCGATTTTGCATGGAACAATCCAAGGAATCCAAATCTAAAGTCTGATCAGGTGTTCCACCACTCTCCAGTGGTCAAACCAGGGACCACAATCAACGGCACTCATGGCAAGGGGCACACCATGTCAACAATCTCCTCCTTGCACCGCAGCCTTGATACCCTGTCCTTGGGACATGCAACATTTCAAACCTCACAGCGGATACCGAGCTCTATGTAGCTCGCGTCGTGCCTGTCCTTGGGCTGGGCCTTAGTCATGGCGTCGGCAAGCATGCGCTTAGTGCCACAATGCACAATAGCCGGGTCTCCCTTCACCACCAAGTCCCGCGCGTAGTGATGCCGGATCTCGATGTGCTTGGTCCTCCTGTTCAGCACTGGGTTCTGGGTCAGGCTGATGACACTCATGTTGTCCACATTGAGTACCGCCAGCTTCTTTTGCGGCACGCCGATCTCCTTTAACAGCCGCCACAGCCACGCCGCCTCCTTTGTGGCTTCCGCGAGTGCGATGTACTCCGCTTCGGTGCTGGACAGCGCCACGCAGTCCTGCTTTCTGCTTACCCATGAAACTGCTGCACCACCAAGCACAAACACGTATCCCGACATTGACTCTCTGTCATCCACGTCACCAGCCCAGTCGGCATGGGAGTAGCCGACCAACTCGAGGGAGTCGTCACGCGCTCCCCCTCCAAACACGAGTCGCGATTGTTTTGTCGCCTTGAGTTAGCGGATGATCCGCTTCACCTCTTGTCAGTACAGCGGCCCCGGGTCAGCAACATACCGGCTCACTTTGCCCTCCGCAAAGGCCAGGTCGGACCGCATCGCTACCATGGCGTACATGATGCTCCCACTACAGACTGGTATGGTACACCTGCCATCTCCTCCTTCTCCTCGTCCGTGCTTGGTCCCGTGCTCGAGCTCAGCTCACATGTGGTGGTCATGGGTGTGCCGATGGGGTTGCACTCCTCCATGATGTAGCAATGGAGCACTTATTGCACATACTTTCCTGCCCCATCTCGAGCGTGCGTGCCTTGCGGTCCCTCTTGATGGCGACGCCAAGGTAGTACCCGAGCTCGCCCATGTCGGTCATTTTGAACCGACCGCCCAGCTGCCGCTTCAGGTTCACCAACTCCTTCATGTCCGACAACACGAGGATGAGATCATCAACATAAAGTACCACAATCTGGTGCAACCCCGTCTTCTTTTGCACGTACACGCTGTGATCCGCATCGCAGCACTTGAAGCCAAGCTCGGCCATGAAGCCGTCCATTTTCAAGCACCACATGAGTGGCCCTCGCTTCAGCCCGTAGAGCGTATTGCGAAGCCGGCACACCTTCCCCGGCGGCGCGTCCACCCTCTCCGGCACCTCCATGTAGACCTCCTTGTCCAGGTCACCGTTGAGAAATGCGGTTTTCACGTCCATTTGGTGGACTTCGTAGTCGCGCGCTGCCGCCACGGAGAGGATGGAGCGGATGGAGGCGAACTTTGCCACTGGTGCAAAGGTTTTGTCGTAGTGTTCACCCTTTCGCTGGGCGTACCCCTTCGCCACCAGCCGCGCCTTGTACCGCTCCACCTTCCCCTCATTGATGAGCTTCTTGTTGAAGATCCACTTGGAGCCGATGACTTTCTCGCCCTCCGGCCTGTCGACCAGCTCCCAAGTTCCATTCTCCTCGTGGGAGGCGAGCTCAGATTTTATTCCTCCCTCCCACTCAGCCCCATCCTTCTGCTGAAATGCCTCCTTGACGGTTTCGGGCTCCTCTTGTGTAAAGAACGCTCAAGCAAACCCGATCCAGATGCCCTCCGTGGCATCGTACCTATTTGCCGTCCTCCTTGCACGTCCGCTTCTTTGAGGTTGCTGCTGTTGAGGCTGCTGCTGCTGCTGCTGCTACCCCCTCACGACGCCGCTCACGTTGGTAGCCTACTCCCCCTCTCTCGGGGATCGTGAAGACGCGGGCTCACTCCCGGCCTCCTTGTTCAGCTCCACTACTGTCTGTTCCTCAGACTCATTGACTGACTCAGCTGAACACACATCAGCCGCTCCTCCATCCCCCGCATGGTTCCCGCCGGTTGGAGCCGCTCAGACGTTACCCTCTTTTGCGTCCTCTCGCGTCTCCCCCTCGAGGAGTCGCAGCCACTCCCCACACTTGGAAAGACCTGCGTCCTTGTCCGTCCAACGACTATCCTCGTCGAACGTGACGTGGTGACTCTTCACGATCTGCTGCCTCCGCGGGTCCAAGAGCCGGTACACCTTGCTCCCACTCTCGTACCCGACGAAGATGCACCGGTGAGTCCGCGGGTCCAGCTTGCCCAGCCCCTCCCGTGCCTTCACAACAGCATGTGCAATGCAGCCAAATGTACGGGGGTGAGCCACAGTTGGCTTCCTCCTACTCCATACCACTTGTGGCGTCTTCCACACCTTGGACTCCGCATCTTTCAGCGGCTTCATCGGTGTCAGGTTCATGATGTATGCCGCTGTCCGTGCCTCCTCCCCGTACTTTTACGTGAGGCAGGCATCGCTCAACATAGACCGGAACATGTTTAGGATGGTGCAGTTTGCCCTCTCGGTGACGCCGTATTGTTGCAGAGAATGTGGCATAGTTTTCTACCAGGCGATCTATTGGAAATCATCGACTCCGACAAGAGTTATTCTGACTTCTCAATAACGGTTCAGGTCCGAGACCAAACCACCTTGACCCAACGGCCCTCGGTCAGACTAACCGTTGAGCCCAACATGTCAAGCCATCCCCTAATAACGTGACATCTGTCACCCGCGTCCGGCTAGCGCAAAGAAGCCGTTGCTCTGCTTGTTTGTCCTGACCTGTCCTTTTATGACCGAGGATGTTCATTCCCTCGAGTTAACCAGAACAGTTCTGCTCGTCTTGTTCCCCTTTGGTTCTGTGGCTTCGCCGTCGTGTCTTCGCTCTGCTCATCCCTCGCATTTTCTGTCTTCGCCAACTCTCAACGCTTCGCTCTGTCACTCTCGCTCCTTCGCTCAGCTCTCATACTCCGCCAGGCGTCGCTCCCCTCGTCAGCACTCTCTCTCACATCAACATATCTACCTCAACTACCTCGCGTCTCATCCTCTATCAGCTCCCGCGACTAACTCCTCGGACTGCTCTTGCTTACGCTGATGTACATGTGCATGTTCTAATGCTTCTGCCTGCTTCTGTTGCCGCTGTTCTCGTGTCTACATTCTTCTGACATGGTATCAGAGCATCAGGTAACATCACCTGGTGCCTTGGAACTGCGTCATCACTCAGCCGCCATCTCTTCTCCGACACTTGTGCTCACATTCATCTATCGCTGCTACCGTCACCCAGCGCCTCTTCGCTTTGTCCGCAGCTGGCATCAGCAGCCCCGCCTGACAAGTTCTCCACGCTGAAGAAACGCATTGCGCCCATTTCCAACAAAGCCCTGCGCCCATTTCCACGCCCGTGGCCAACTACCAGTGACTTGTCGCCCACATCAGCTGCCATCTGCCGTCAACCACCAAGAAGCTTCCTGCCGCGCGCCATTTGCTGCCCCTCATCACATCTGCCTCCGCAAGCATCTCCTCCTCTTTAATCATACCTTATCAGCCTCATCTGTCCCTCCTCGCCGTCATCCTCAGCCCGCCCTCGTTCATCATCTTGAGCCGCCCTCTCGCATCGGCGACTTGTCTCGTCAACAGCTGCAGCTAAAACTGCCGCCGTCAGGATATCGGACACCACCAGTCTTCCTGCTCCACTTCCGAGCCAGCTGGGGAACAAGCTGTCACTCTCCTGACATCAGCGGTCGAGTGGATCTGCCCACTGCCTGACTCCCTCTACCGCAACCAAATTCTTCCAGCTGACAGGACATCGCACACCACCAGTCTTCCTGCTCCCATTTCCGAGCCAACTAGGGGAACAAGTCGTCACTCTCCTAAACGTTAAAAGAAGTAGTTGTGTCACTCTGCCTTCCTATCGCATTGTCTTCCATCTCGGCTCTCTCCGCTCGCGTCTCTCCCTGTCTCCCGCCTCCTTTATCAGCATCAGCCTTCGGCCTTCATCTTCGCTCGTCTCCGTCATTCCTCCTCCTCCTCGTTCCAGTTTCATCTACTTCATCAGGCACTCGTTCCTGCCTCATCTCTGCTTCACCATCATCAGCATTATTCACCTTCCATTCATCATCCGCATCAGCATCGCTTTATCGCGCACGAGGTTCTGCCCCTGCGCCCACTCATCAATCAATCGCTTCCTCCGCTTCCGCATCGTCTTCAATTCGGCACAAGGATGACCGGTCGCATCGCCCTTTTCCGCGACGACCTGCACCCACGCAGAAACTTCCTTCAAGCGCACGCGGCTCGCCCCTGCGCCCACTCCATCATCCATCAATCCTCCGCCATCATCCGCTTCTGCTCCGCTAGGCACAAGATTCCGCCCGGTCGCATCGCCCATTGCGCAGCGACCTGCGCCCACGCCAAAAACATCCGTCGCGCACGAGGTTTGCCCCTGCGCCCACTCCATCATCAATTACTACTCCATCAGTATCATTCTCTGCTCGGCACACGCATTTGCCCGGTCACATTGCCTGCTCCGCGACGACCTGCGCCTACGTCGAAATTCCCCAAGCGCACGAGGTTACATCCCTGCGCTCATTCAACTACTCCTCGTCCCTACTGCTAACTGCGCTCGTGCTGATCTAATCACCACTCTCGGCTTAACCTCTCATTCTTCAATCGTGATCCGCCGCTTCAACTGCCATTGCCCTTCTCCTCCATCTAGCATGGCCAACCATTGGGATGGCTGCCCCATTCTTGAAAAAGATGAAAGCAACATCTACAACTGGTCACATAATGTGCTGACCTTGACCAGCACCATCTCTATCAATGAGTACCGTGTTTCTGACTTCCTTCTCGGGACCTACGAGCATTAGCGCACGCCTCAGCATCCTCCACATCTCTACAATGCAACCTTCCTTCTGATATGGGGACATCTCTTCAACCTCGTGGATGTGTCATTCCATCACCTACGCATCAATGCAAGGAATGGACCAAAACTCCGGTTCAGCCTGCCGCAGGAAGCATGGAAACAGCGATGGATCACTCTCTCCTGCCGAGATAATCCCATCATTCCACCGCTGCCTAAGGACCCCAGCTCCAGATCCTTCCTCAAAATTGATCTGGTACCAGCAGAGGAAGAAGAGGAAGAAGAAGAGGAACCAGTGGAAGAAGGGTCCCCAGTACCTGCCCCTATCTCTGCCGTAGTGGGACAAGGACAAGCCGCCGAAATCATCTACAAGGAAGTGAGCATTATCCAAAAATGGCAAACTCAAATCTACAACCTTCTCTACCCAGAGCTCATAAGTGGATTTGCAACTACCAATACCCTCCTTGGAAGATCCATGTATCTTGGCAAGCGCTGCTCCCCGGCTGAGATGACCACAAAGCAGGATAGCCTTGACTACGGTCTCCGTGCATGGCTGCGACGCTTCATGACCAGAGACCTACACTATCTGGTGGCAGGTCATCCGAATGATCAGCACGCCATGTAAAAGGGTCTTCTTGAACACTGCAATGGTCAACTCCCAGAAGATTGGAAAAAATACTGCCACTAACTCTTGTCGGACTCAGGGGGTCTGTTGGAAATCATCGACTCTGACAATAGTTATTCCGACTTCTCAATAACGGTTCAGGTCCGAGACTGAACCACCTTCACCCAACGGCCCTCGGTCAGACTAACCGTTGAGCCCAACATGTCAAGCCATCCCTTAATAACGTGACATCTGTCACCCGCGTCCGGCTAGCGGAAAGAAGCCGTTGCTCTGCTTGTTTGTCCTGTCCTGTCCTTTTATGACTGAGGATGTTCATTCCCTCGAGTTAANTGCAATGGTCAACTCCCAGAAGATTGGGAAAAATACTGCCACTAACTCTTGTCGGACTCAGGGGGTCTGTTGGAAATCATCGACTCTGACAATAGTTATTCCGACTTCTCAATAACGGTTCAGGTCCGAGACTGAACCACCTTCACCCAACGGCCCTCGGTCAGACTAACCGTTGAGCCCAACATGTCAAGCCATCCCTTAATAACGTGACATCTGTCACCCGCGTTCGACTAGCTGAAAGAAGCCGTTGCTCTGCTTGTTTGTCCTGTCCTGTCCTTTTATGACTGAGGATGTTCATTCCCTCGAGTTAACCAGAATAGTTCTGCTCATCTTGTCCCCCTTTGGTCCCGCGCCTTCACGGCCGTGTCTTTGCTCTGCTCATCCCTCGTACTTTCTGTCTTCGCCAACTCTCAACGCTTCGCTCTGTCACTCTCACTCCTTCGCTCAGCCCTCATACTCCGCCAGGCGTCGCTCCCATCGTCAGCACTCTCTCTAACATCAACCTGTCTACCTCAACTACCTCGCATCTCAGCCTCTATCAGCTCCTGTGACTAACTCCTCGGACCGCTCTTGCTTACGCTGACGTACATGTGCATGTTCCGATGCTTCTGCCTGCTTCTGTTGCCTCTGCAATTGTGTCTACATTCTTCTAACATGGTATCAGAGAATTAGGTAACATCACCTAGTGCCTTGGAACTGCGTCATCACTCTGCTGCCATCTCTTCTCCAACACTTATGCTCACATTCATCTATCGCCGCTACTGTCACCCCGCGCCTCTTCGCTTCGTCCGCAGCTGACATCAGGAGCCTCCGCGGGTCGAAGAGCCGGTACACCTTGCTCTCACTCTCGTACCTGACGAGGATGCACCAGTGAGTCCGCGGGTCCAGCTTGCCCCGCCCCTCTCGTGCCTTCACAACAGCATGTGCAACGCAGCGAAACATACGGAGGTGAGCCACAGTTGGCTTCCTCCTGCTCCATACCACTTGTGGCGTCTTCCATACCTTGGATTCCGCATCTTTCAGTGGCTTCGTCGGTGTCAGGTTCATGATGTATGCCGTTGTCCGTGCCTCCTCCTCCCAGTACTTTTACGTGAGGCCAGAATCGCTCAACATAGACCGGAACATGTTTAGGATGGTGCAGTTCGCCCTCTCGGTGACGCCGTTCTGCTGCGAGAATGTGGCGTAGTTTTCTACTAGGCGATCTGCTGGAAATCATCGACTGCGACAAGAGTTCTTCTGACTTCTCAATAACGGTTCAGGTCCGAGACCAAACCACCTTGACCCAACGGCCCTCGGTCAGACTAACCGTTGAGCCCAACATGTCAAGCCATCCCCTAATAACGTGACATCTGTCACCCGCGTCCGGCTAGCGCAAAGAAGCCGTTGCTCTGCTTGTTTGTCCTCTTCTGTCCTTTTATGACCGAGGATGTTCATTCCCTCGAGTTAACCAGAGCAGTTATGCTCATCCCGTTCCCCTTTGGTTCCCTGGCTTCGCCGCCCTGTCTTCGCTCTGCTCATCCCTCACACTTTCTGTCTTCGCCAACTCTCAACACTTTGCTCCATCACTCTCGCTCCTTTGCTCAGCTCTCATACTCTGCCAGGCGTCACTCCCCTCGCCAGCACTCTATCTCACATCAACCTGTCTACGTCAACTACCTCGCGTCTTTGCCTCCATCAGCTCCCGCGACTAACTCCTCAGACCGCTCTTGCTTACGCTGACGTACATGTGCATGTTCCGATGCTTCTGCCTGCTTTTGCTGCCGCTGTTCTCGTGTCTGATTCTTCTGACACGATCGCCTTGCTCTTCATCCATGCCGAGCAGCCCTCGTACTCGTTGACATTATCACTCTGAAATGCTTTCACCTTAAACTCCGTTTGCCGCTTCACTGCTGCCACGAACTCCTCCATGCATGAGAGCACGTCACTCTTCTTCTTGATGTTGTAGAT
This sequence comes from Penium margaritaceum, assembly GCA_023375785.1. Lineage (NCBI taxonomy): Eukaryota > Viridiplantae > Streptophyta > Zygnematophyceae > Desmidiales > Peniaceae > Penium > Penium margaritaceum. Next base: position 53,540 of record SZWC01000402.1, read on the forward strand.
GTACAGTTTGCGGCTGTGGTCGTCGATGAAGGTGACGAAGTTTTCAGAAGATTGTTTGGAACAATAACTGTGAAGTGGGTACGGCCGGGGATGCGGGCGAGCCGCGAGTTGAGCCACAGCGCTCGAGGCGCGGGCTGGACCTGTTGGGATTGCCGCAGTACCATAGGACGAGCATAATGAGTCATGAGAAGATGAATGTATGCGTGGGCGCGGTGCTCAGGCATGAGCGCTGAGGATTGATCAGATGCGGCAATTAGAAAGATGAACAGGTTGAGAATGAGTGGAGGCAGTGCCGAGGCGCGGGCCGAAAGGCCTCAGCGCTGAGGCACGAGCCTTAACTGTCGATGTTGATGACCGCAGTACTTCGATGTGGGCAGCCAGCGGGGCAAGCCACAGCTACCGAGGACGGACCTACATGAAGATTAGGCGAGTGAGCGTAAGCGAAAGAGCGGAGGCCATAGTCAAGAGAGGCGGGCACAAAACAAGCGATGAATGAGCTGAGGGCGCCATAGCTTGCAGGCGGGCAGCCAAACGATGAGGAACGGAAGGAAGCGCCACAGCCAAGAGGCGGGCAGCCAAGCGATGAGAAGCAAGAAGACTGCGCCACAGCCCGAAGGCGGGCAGCGAGATGATGGAGGAAACATGAATCTTAGTAGATTAACTAAAGCAATACAGTAGCACGGGTACATATAGGATCCTACTCCTATCTAACAAAGAAGGTTGCTACTAAGGTGGATAGTAGCTGAGGTGCAGCCGCAGACAAGCTCCTGCTGCTTCTGCTACTGAGCAGGGGCAAGACACTGGTCTATGCGCGGTGCCTGGTTCGTTGGGGAGTTCCCGCTCTGGTGTGACGGAGCCCGCGTTCCTGCTCGTTGTCGCGTTGTGGCTACCGAGCCGCTCAGTCGTTGGCGCCTCTGCCGGTCCGTTGGCATCCCTGCCGGTCATTTTTGTCGGTCGCTGGTTTGCTCCGGTGATTACGGGGCACCGATACCCGTTTGGCCTTTTCCGACCATTGCTTCCGAAAGTGGTTCGGCACCTTTCAGTGTGTCAGCTGTTGGAGGTGCACCGGACTGCTGAATATTGTTTCTTTCCTGGCTTTAGGGCTTGGGATCCCACTGCAGTGGTAGTGCCGGCGGACCCGGGTGCATGTTTGTCTTGTGGGTATTGGTGTTTCTCTCTGACACCCCCCTTCAATACCAGAAGACACAAGCTGCTTGCCAATGCCTCAGTGGATTTGTTGCTGTCGGTGTACCGAGGGAGAGACCTATCAGTTTTGGCTGATGTTGTTGATCGAGGATAGTTCTCTGGAACTGAGTAGCATCTATTGGAGAGAAGTACTCTTATGACCGGAGAACAACAGAGTTGGAGGCCACGTGGCTTGGTGGGGAGCAGGGACTGGTGATGCTTTTGCAGTGTCAGGGTTGCTGTCGAACTTGTGTCATGGCGCAAATGGGGAGGAAGAAGAAGGTAGTCAAAAGGTGCTGAAGAGAGTGGGCTGATAGAGTTGGTGAGCAGAAAAGGGTCATGGCGGGTTGCTTTAACTGTTGCGTACTGCTGGTTTTGTTGGGAGGCGATGCTGAGGAGGTCAGGAACTGCTGGTGGTGCTGGTGAAGACTGAGCTGCAGCTGGTGTGTTCGGTGATGGTGTGCACTCCAGATGATGTGGTGAGCTCAAAACGGTTGGTGTGACCATGGCAGTCAGGAGGGAAGGTTGAGGTTTTCTAGTTTCAGTCTGCTGGTGGCAGACTTCTGTGGAGTGCTGTGCGTTGATCTTTGCAGAGCTTGGAGTATGCAGGTCCAGGGTGACACCGTAGAAAGTTTGCATGAAGGAGGTGAGTTCGTCATGAGTGAAAAGAGGTGATGATACAGTAAGTGACTGGAGAGGCCCGTCCTTGGCTTGGTTGTGGTCGTGACGATCTGCTGGTTGTAAGTCCGTGGGGCAAGTGGATACGGAATCCCGTGTGGCGGTAAGGTTCACTGATGGTTGCTGCTGAGGATGTGGGGAGGATGTCGGCTCAGCTTCTGTTCCCGCACTGCGAGAGTGGCTGTGGAAGAAGAACAGGATCTTCCTGCGTTGTCTCCGCGAACGGCTCTTCAGTTTGCTCCGAGAGTGTAGTTGCTGGATATTGAACGAAGATGAAGAAGGACAAGGAGGTGGAGCTGCTGGCTGGTTGGATGATGTTGGTAACAAACAGAGGAGAAAGGTTGGCGCCTTTTTCTATCGTGGTTGGATCATTGCTTGAGGTCAGCAAGTATAAGTGGGTGCAGTTGCTGAGTGTGTCTTGTGCGTCAGGGGTGTCTGGAGAGAGGCTGAAGTTCTTTGAGAAGATGTTGCCTGACGGAGGCAGTCTGGGTGGCGGTTTAGTGTGGATGGGCTGCTGTCGAGGCTCGTTGCGTCAAGGTGGAGCTTTGGAATGGCCAGGAGACTGCTGTAGAGCTCTGTGACTGGGTGAAGCAGATGAGCGGTTATTCCTGGTGGTTGATCATCTTGGTGGAGGTACAAGAAGAAGCCCAGCAATGAAAAGGATGCAAAGGATTCCAGAGCAGGCGAGGTCGAGGGTGAGGTTGTAGTTTAGTCGAGGGATAACCCCAATGAAGGCCGTTCTCCCGAATAGAAGACAGTCAAGATCCTCTCGCTTGTCTGGTTGCAGATGGCAGATTTTGATTAGTGGCAGGGATGTCATTGCTGATTAATGAGATATCGTTGCTGCTGCTGGTTTGGATAATGCTTGACGGCTGCTTCTGCTAAGGGGTGTTGCTGCTGCTGTGATGGTGCTGTTGTGGTGATGCCTCATGGGACTCCAACTGTCCGGCAAAGCCAGAAGGAGGATCATGGCTTGCAGCTGAGGGTCGACCTTCCACCCGGTGGCTAAGCACTCGGCAATAAGGGACTCGATCTGCTAAAGGATCTCCATGATGTCGTCACCTTCATTAGCTCGGAGGGTGACGAGTCTCTTAAAGACGAAGAGCTGGTTAGCAAGGTTGGTATATGAGTAGATGGTGCATAGCTTCTTCCACCCCTCCGCGGCCTTCGTGCATCCTTGAATGGGGGAGCGCTGCGTCGGAGCAAGCGCATACACCAACAAGGCAAGCGCCTTCTTGTTACGCTTATTGTACGTGTCCACTTCCTCCGGCGTCGCGGTATCCGAAGGCGCAGTTTCTTCACCCTTGACCTGCTCAAGCAGGCCCTTGTCATCAAGGAAGACCTCAAACTCCCACCTCCAAAGGTGGAAGCCAAGCCTGTCAAACTTAGAGACGCCGATGCTGTCTTGCTCGGTCGGTGCCGTGGCACGCGGCGGTAGCGTGCACGTTGTAGAGCTAGGATCCTTCTTGCCACATGGACCCATAACCCTTTGTTGGAACTAGTGGATGTGGAGGCACCCTCAAGGATGCCTAGCTCTTGCTGATGGACGCTACCAATGTTTGGGGCAGCCAATGGACACCAATGGTGAAGAGTGTGGAGCACGAGGATCACGGATGTGAGTTGGCAGAACACGTCGCATTCAGTAGAACTGAATCAAAGTACGGTTTTGTTAGTTAGCACAGTAAGATTATATCAGATCCTTATAGCCTGTGAGCTAGGCTTTCCAGCGCATCCAAGCACGCCCAAATCGGAGCAGTAGAGCCCCTGCTACGGCCATCAAAGTAACCCTTGGTGGAGCCGTCCACCTTGCCTTGCACGCTAGGCAACGGGAGGCGCTTCAACAATGACCCGTCAAAGCGCCCTTCCTTGCCCAGAAGTCAAGGAGAAGTTCACCCTGGTCAAGGAGAGCCCTCTGGTTGCTTCTTTTATGGCCCAGGTGCATTTGGAGCTCGCTGGAGTTGAACTCGGATCACCGGCGGTGGATTATCCCGCCACCCATGGCGGGTACCAGATTCCACCCGCCCAACACCCGACCTTCGGGCCAGGCTAACTTTCTGAATACTCACTTAAATTGAGCGATTGAAAGCTCGATCTTGCACGAAGAAATCCACGAAATCCAAATGTAAAGTCAGATCAGGTGTTTGACCACTCTCCACTGGTCTACCCAGGGAACACAATCAACGGCACTCATGGCAAGGGGCACACTATGTCAACACTGACCATGACCACAAAGTTTACCAAGTACATTAAACGGCTATGAATCATAACACGGGTCAGCCACGGTCAGCGTGTCCAATCACAGTGCAGTTATAATGGGCATGACCTTGCAGGTATAAACAAGGTAGAATAATGGTGGATGGGCGTGGCTATTGTGTGCAATGCCCTGAAAACGTTGGCATGTGCCACTGACCATGTCCACAAATGTATCCAATTGACTTTACTTCTATTCATCATAACACGAGTCAGCCACGGTCAGATACTCCTATCTGCGTGCAGATGTATTAGGCATGATCTCACAGGTACAAACAAGGTAAAACATTGGTGGCTTGGTGTGGCTATTGTGCGCAATGCCTTGACAAAGTTGGCATGTGCCACTGACCATGACCACAGAGTTTACCAAGTGACTTTAACTTCTACGAAACGTACTACGAGTCAGCCACGACCAGAGTGCCCAATCACGGTGTACATCTAACATGCATGACCTTGCAGGTAAAGAAAAGGTTAAAAACCGGTGGCTTGGCACGGCTATTGTGCGCAATGCCTTGACAAAAATGGCATGTGCCACTGACCATGACCACAAAGTTTACCAAGTGACTTTAACTTCTACGGATTGTAACACGAGTCAGCCATGGTCAGAGTGCCCACTCATAGTGCACATATGATATGCATGACCTTGCTGGTATAAACAAGTTAAACAACTGGTGGCTTGGCCCAGCTATTGTGCGCAATGCCTTGACAAAGTTGGCATGTGCCACTGACCATGACCACAAAGTTTACCAAGTACCTTAAACGGCTATGAATCATAACACGAGTCAGCCACGGTCAGAGTGTCCAATCACAGTGCAGATATATTGGGGATGACCTTACAGGTATAAACAAGGTAAATTACTGGTGGCTCGGTGTGGCTATTGTGTGCAATGCCCTGACAACGTTGGCCTGTGCCATTGACCGTGACCACAAATGTATCCAAGTGATTTTTACTTCTATTGATCATAACACGAGTCTGTCTGAACAATGCAGACACGAAAAATGCAGCAGCAAAAGCAAGCAGAAGCGTCAGAACACGCAAGTATGCGTCAGCGGAGTGACGTAGGCGAGGGCGGTCCGAGGAGTTAGTCGCGGAAGCTGATAGAAGCTGAGAGGCGAGATAGATGATGTAGACGGTTGATGTGCGAAAGAGTGCTGGCGACATGAGTGATCGTTGGCGGAGTGTGAGAGCTGAGCGAAGGAGCGAGAGTGACATAGCAAAGCTTTGAGAGGGGTTGGCGAAGACAAAGAATGCGAGGAGCGAGCAGAGCGAAGACACGGTGGTGAAGCCGCGGAACCAAAGGGGAACAGGATGAGTAGAGCTCTTCTGGTTAACTCGAGGGAATGAACGTCCTCGGTATAAAAAGGGCAGAACAGGACAAAGTAGCAACGGCTTCTTTCCGCTAGCCGGACGTGGATTACAGGTGTCAGTTTGTTAGGGGATGACTTGGACTGTTGGGTCTAACGGTTAGGTTGACCGAGAGACCGTTGCCAAGGTGATTCAGGTGAGGACCTGAACCCTTATTGAGATCTCAGTATTTTCTTGAGGAGTGACCTCAGTCAGAGTCCTTGTGTTTTCTGACACCCCCCTTGAATCAGACAGAGGTCACGTGACTCTCTGTCGATGGGAGTATTGTTTTCTGTCGGTTGACGACATGGTCAGTCCGCAGGAGGAAAGAAGGTGGTGCCACATTGCTCCAAGGTCTCCTGGATGGGAGTTCACCAGAGCGTGTAGGCGGGCAGGAACTATCTCCTTGAATCGAGTTTTAACTTGCCTGTCGGCTGATGCATAGAGAGCCTTTGACTCCTCCGCTGGCAATGAGTCGAGGTTGAGGCGGTCTCCAAGCAAACGGTCTGTTAGGCCAAAGCCATACAAAAGGGAAGGAAATAGCCACTAAAGAACCTGATCCATCTAGTCTCGTGCGGAAACTGGAAGCGGTCGTCCATCACTTTTTCCAGCTTGTGTGGTGAGCATGAGAACCTGGACTGGGGCAGGGATAATGTAGGCTGCATTGTAGCATGTCCTGTCAATCCAGTTTCTCCATGAGGCTTGATGAAGAATTTTCTCCCAAATGAGAGGTCCGGTACGAGGCGCCAGCAAATGGTGATGGTAGGATGGATGAAGACAAGGACGGAGTAGATCACAGATAGTGCGAAGAGATCTCTCATATAGCTGTGACTGTCCGCGACCTGTGTGCTGGTGGTCATAGTGGCCAAGGAGCATGCGATCACCATGATGGGGATACAGTGTCCACCATTGTGCGTGCCTGATGACAGCAAATTCCCATGCTGTAGCGTATTCTCCGTTGGCAGCAAGGACAGGAATTACAAGAGCATGCTGGGACATGACTTGCAGTTGAAAGGACGACGCGGTAGATGAGGAGAGTGTAGGAGAGACTAGGATTTGAGAGGCAGGTGTGATGTTGTAGAGGTTGCTGGTAGAGGGAGGCCGATGATGAAGAAGGGCGGCAATATGATTGAGTGGGTATTGAGGTAAGGGCGACTGTGTTGTGGAGGATGCGGGTTGTTGTGAGTTGGCGGTTTGATTGGAAGAATTCGTGTGGCGAGCAAGTGATGAAGAGGCTGATGACTACGAATGATTCTGAAGCCAAGAAGTGAGTGCAGGGGTGAAACCGTGTGCACGACAGATGTTTTTGGTGTGGACGTAGGTTGTCGCGGAATAGGCGATGTGACCGGGCGGATCCTTGTGCCGAGCGAAGATGAAGCAGATAATGGCAGAGGAACAATGGATGATGGAGTGGGCGCAGGGGCAAGACCTCGTGCGTGATTCAAGTAAGGGAGTAGGATGCGGCAAGGAGAAGGCAGATGCCGACGCGCCACGAGAAATCTCCTGCCGGCGTGGGTGCAGACTGCTACGGAAGCGGGCAGCTAGCTCATGCAGATCTTTATGCCGACCACAGATGTTGATGATTGCTGATGATGAAAGTGGAGGCTGATAATGATGGCTGAGTGAGCGCAGGGGCAAGTCGCGTGCGCTTGAAGGAGGTTTCGGTGTGGGTGCAGGTCGTCGCGAAAAAAGAGGATGCGACCGGGTGGATCCTTGTGCCGAGCTGGAAGTGATTGCGGAAGCGGAGGAAGCGATTGATTGATGAGTGGGTGCAGGGGCGGAACCACGTGCGCAGAAGGAAGTTTTGGCGTGGGCGCAGGTCGTCGCAGAAAAAGGCGATGCGACTGGGCGGATCCTTGTGCCGAGCTGGAAGCGATGCGGAAGCTAAGGAATCGATTGATTGATGAGTGCGCGCAAGGATGAAACCACGTGCGCGAAGGGATGCTGTTGATGACGATGATGGGTGCGAAGGCGGCGCGGAGAATGCTGATGACGGAGAGATGAAGACGAGGCAGGAGACGGACGTTTGATGAAGCTGAGGAGGCTGGAGCGAGGAGGAGTGATGGAGGCAAATGAAGATGAAGACCGAAGGCTGATGATGATGAAGGAGAAGATGGATAGGGAGCGATGCAAGCGGAGGGAGGCGTGGTGAGAGGCGACGCAGCAGAGAGATCACAACCACTCCTTCTTGCGTTCAAGAAAGTGACGGCTTGTTCCCCAGTTGGCTCGGAAATGGGAGCAAGAAGAGTGGTGGTGTCCGATATCGTGTTCGCTAGAGGAGGTTGGTTGCAGCAGAGGGAGTCACGCAGCGGGGAGGTCCACTGGACCGCTGATGTCAGGAGAGTGACGACTTGTTCCCTAGTTGGCCCGGAAGTGGGAGCAAGAAGACTGGTGGTGTCCGATATCTTGACGGCGGCAGTTTTGCCTGTAGCTGTTGACAAGACGAGGCGGCGATGCAAGAGGGTGGCTCGAGATGATGGACGAGGGCGGGCTGAGGATTACGGTGAGGAAGGAGCAGATGAAGCTGATGAGGCGGGATGAAGGAGGAGGAAATGTAGGCGAAGGCAGATGAGGGGCAGCGGGTAGCAGATGGCAGACGGCCGCTCGAGAGTTGCTTGCGCCTGATGTGGGCGACAGGTCACCGGTTGTTGGCCACGGGCGCGGAGATGGGCGCAGGGCTTCCTTGGGATGACAAGGTGTTTCTTCAGCGCGGATAACTTGTCAGACAGAGCTGCTGATGTCAGCTGCTGGCGAAGCGACGCGGCGTGGGACGATGATAGCGGCGGCAGAGGATTGCAGGAGAAAGCGATGGCGGGAAGATGGCGGGAGAGTGATGACGTAGTTACGGGGCACCAGGTGATGTTGCCTGGTGCTCTGATACCATGTCAGAAGAATGGAGACACGAGAAAAGCAGTGGCAAAAGCAGGCAGAAGCATCAGAACACGCAAGTATATGTCAGTGGAGTGACGTAGGCGAGGAAGGTCCGAGGAGTTAGTCACGGAAGCTAATAGAAGCTGAGAGGCGAGATAGCTGAGGTAGACGGTTGATGTGAGAAAGAGTGCTGGCGAGATGAGTGATGGTTGGCGAAGTATGAGAGCTAAGGAAAGGAGCGAGCGTGACGGAGTGAAGCATTGAGAGGGGCTGGCAATGACAAAGAATGCGAGGAGCGAGCAGAGCAAAGACACGGCGGCGAAGGCACGGAACCAAATGGGAACTGGATGAGCAGAGCTGTTCTGGTTAACTCAAGGGAATGAACGTCCTTGGTATAAAAAGGACAGAACAGGACAAAGTAGCAACGGCTTCTTTCCGCTAGCCGGACGCGGATGACAGGTGTCAGTTTATTAGGGGATGACTTGGACTGTCGGGTCTAACGGTTAGGTCGACTGAGAGACCGTTGCCAGGGTGATTCAGGTGAGGACCTCAACCCTTATTGAGAGCTGAGTATTTTCTTGAGGAGTGACCTCTATCAGAGTCCTTGTATTTTCTGACGTGGCTATTGTGTGCAATGCCCTGACAAGGTTAGCATGTGCCATTGACCATGACCACAAATGTATCCAAGTGACTTTTACTTCTATTGATCACAACACGAGTCAGCCACGGTCAGAGTATCCAATCACAATGCAGATGTACTAGGCATGATCTTGCAGGTGCAAACAAGGTAGAATACTGGTGGCTCGGTGTGGCCATTGTGTGCAATGCCTTGACAAAGTTGGCATGTGCCACTGACCATGACGACAAAGTTTACCAAGTGACTTTGACTTCTACGAATCATAACACGAGTCAGCCACGGTCAGAGTGCCCAATCAAAACGCACATCTACTATGCATAACCTTGTAGGTAAAAACAAGGTAAAAAACTCATGGCTTGGCACGGCTATTGTGCGTAATGCCTTGAGAAAGTTGACATGTGCCACTGACCATGACCACAAAGTTTACTAAGTACATTAAACGGCTATGAATCATAACACAATTCAGCCACAGTCAGAGTGTCCAATCACAGTGCACATATACTAGGCATGACCTTGCATGTATAAACAAGATAGAATACTGGTGGCTCGGTGTGGCTATTGTGCGCATCTCCCTGACAACGTTGGCATGTGCCAGTTACCATGACCACAAATGTATCCAAGTGACCTTTACTTCTATTGATCATAACACGAGTCACCCACGGTCACAGTGTCCAATCACGATACAGATGTACTAGGCATGATGTTGCAGGTAAAAACAAGGTAGAATACTGATGGCTCGATGTGGCTATTTTATGCTATGCCTTGACAAAGTAGGCATGTGCCACTGACCATGACCACAAATGTATGTAAGTGACTTTTACTTCTATTGATCATAACACGAGTCAGCCACGGTCAGAGTGTCCAATCACCATGCACATCTAATATGCATGACCTTGCAGGTATAAACAAGGTAAAAAACCGGTGACTTGGCACGGCTATTGTGCGCAATGCCTTGACAAAGTTGGCATGTGCCACTGACCATGACCACAAAGTTTACCAAATACCTATATACGGCTATGAATCATAACACGAGTCAGCCACGGGCAGAGTGTCCTACCACAGTGCAGATATACTGGACATGACCTTGCAGGTATAAAACACGGTAGAATGCTGGTGGCTCGGTGTGGCTATTGCCATGTTGAGTTCTCCAAGTCGAAGTCGACTTGGAGTCGCCAAGTCGAAAGTCGGAAGTCGGCACCTAGCCACCCAAGTTGATTTGGGCTTGTAAAGGTTGGTTTTTAAGAGGCACTAAAACACGTGTACCATGGGTTTTACAAGTCATTAGTGTAATATGAATTTTCTCATCACACAGTTATTGGTGCATTTTATGGATATATTTTTTCATCACCCAATGTACTTCGCATTCCACCATGACTTCTAAGGCATCACTAGGGGGCACAGTCAAGGTCGTACCCAGATCCTAGGGGTATCTGGGTATCTTCCTATTTCATTGTTTCTGAAGCGGAAACCCACCGGGAGGTCCCGCTCAACCCCGATGGCTCGCGGCAGGGACGAATTGGAAGAGCGTGTGAGCGATCGGAGGAGAGGGCACCGGCGTGGCAAAGAGCGAATGGTGGTTGGCTGTCAGCAAATCATCCACCTCCCCCCTCC
>SZWC01000402.1:65088-103348 GCA_023375785.1 Penium margaritaceum
GCAATGCCTTGACAAAGTTGGCATGTGCCACTGACCATGACCACATAGTTTACCAAGTTACTTTAACTTATACGAATCAGAACACGAGTCAGCCACGGTCAGAGTGCCCAAGCACAGTGCACATGTAACATGCATGACCTTGCAGGTATAAACAAGGTAAAAAACCGGTGGCTTGGCACGGCTATTGTGCGCAATGCATTGACAGAATTGGCATGTGCCACTGACCATGACCACAACGTTTACCAAGTACCTTTAACGGATATGAATCATAACACGAGTCAGCCACGGTCAGAGTGTCTAATCACAGTGCAGATATACTGGATATGACCTTACATGTGTAAACAAGGTAAAATACCGGTGGCTCGGTGTGGCTATTGTGCGCAATGCCTTGACAGAGTTTGCATGTGCCACTGACCATGACCACAAATGTGACCAAGTGACTGTTACTTCTATTGATCATAACATGAGTCAGCCACGGTCAAAGTGTCCAATCACAGTGCAGATGTACTGGGCATGCTCTTGCAGGTACAAACAAGGTAGAATACTGGTGGCTTGGTGTTGCTATTGTGCGCAATGCCTGTACAAAGTTGGCATGTGCCACTGACCATGACGACAAAGTTTACCAAGTGACTTTGACTTCTACGAATCATAACACGAGTCAGCCACGGTCAGGGCGCCCAATCAAAACGCACATCTAATATGCATGACCTTGCAGGTACAAAAAAGGTAAAAAACCGGTGGCTTGGCACGGCTATTGTGCGCAATGCCTTGACAAAGTAGGCATGTGCCACTGACCATGACCACAAAGTTTACCAAGTACATTTAACGGCTATGAATCACAACACAAGTCAGCCACAGTTAGAGTGTCCAGTCCCAGCGCAAATATACTGGGAATGACCTTACAGACATAAGGTAGAATACTGGTGGCTCGGTGTGGCTATTGTGTGCAATTCCTTGACAAAGTTGGCATGTGCCACTGACCGTGACCACAAATATATCCAAGTGACTTTTACTTCTATTGATCATAACACCAGTCAGCCACGGTCAGAGTGTCCAATCACAATACAGATCTGCTAGGCATGATCTTGCAGGTACAAACAAGGTAGAATACTAGTGGCTCGGTGTGGCCATTTTGCGCTATGCCTTGACAAAGATGGCATGTGCCACTGACCATGACCACAACGTTTACTAAGTACCTTAAATGGCTATGAATCACAATACGAGTCAGCCACGGGCAGAGTGTCCAATCACAGTGCAGATATACTGGGCATGACCTTGCAGGTGTGAAACAGGGTAGAATACTGGTGGCTCGGTGTGGCTATCGTACGCAATGCCTTGAAAAAGTTGGCATGTGCCACTGACCATGACCACAAATGTATCCAAGTGACTTTTACATGTATTGATCATAACATGAGTCAGCCACAGTCAGAGTGTCCAATCACAGTGCAGATGTACTGGGCATGATCTTACAGGTTCAAACAAGGTAGAATACTGGTGGCTTGAAATAGCTATTGTGCGCAGTGCCTTCACAATGTTGGCATGTGCCACTGACCATGACCACAAAGTTTACCAAGTGATTTTAACTTCTACGAATCGTAACACGAGTCAACCACAGGCAGAGTGCCCAATAACAGTCCACATTTAATACACATGACCTGGCAGGTATAAACAAGGTAAAACAGCGGTGGCTTGGCACGGCTATTGTGCGCAATGCCTTGACAAAGTTGGCATGTGCCACTGACCATGACCACACTGTTTACCAAGTGCCTTAAATGGCTATGAATCATAACACGCATCACCCACGGTCAAAGTGTCCAATTACAGTGCAGATGTATTAGGTATGATCTTGCAGGTGCAAACAAGGTAGAATACGGGTGGCTCGGTGTGGCTATTGTGCGCAATGCCTTGACAAAGTTGGCATGTGCCACTGACCATGACCACAAATGTATCCAATTGTCTTTTACATCTAATAATCATAATACGAGTCAACCACAGTCAGAGTGTCCAATCACAATGCAGATGTACTAGGAATGATCTTACAGGTTCAAACAAAATAGAATAGTGGTGGCTCGGAATGGCTATTGTGCGCAATGCGTTGACAATGTTGGCATGTGCCACTGACCATGACCACAAAGTTTACCAAGTGACTTTAACTTATATGAATCGTAACACGAGTCAACCACGGTCAGAGTGCCAGATCACAGTACACATGTAATATGCATGACCTTGCAGGTATAAAAAGGGAAAAAAAAGTGGTGGCTTGGCACGCCTATTGTGCGCAATGCCTTGACCAAGTTGGCATGTGCCACTGACCATGACCACAAAGTATACCAAGTGACTTTATTCTCTACAAATCCTAACATGTGTCAGCTACTGTCAGAGTGCCCAATCACAGTTCAGATGTACTAGGCATGACCTTACAGGAATAAACAAGGTAAAAAACCGGTGGCTTGGCACGACTATTGTGCGCAATGCCTTGACAAAGTTGGCATGTGCCACTGACAATGACCACAAAGTCTACCAAATACCTTAAACGGCTATGACTCATAACACGAGCCAGCCACGGTCAGAGTCTTCAATCACAGTGCAGATGCACTAGGCATGATTTTACAGGTACAAACAAGGTAGACTACTGGTGGCTTTATGTGGCTATTGTGCGCAATGCCTTGACAAAGTTGGCATATGCCACTGACCATGACAACAAATGTATCCAAGTGACTTTTACTTCTATTGATCATAGCACGAGTCAGCCACAGTCAGAGTGACCAATCACAGTGCAGATGTGCTAGGCATGATCTTGCAGGTACAAACAAGGTAGAATACTGGTGTCTCGGTGTGGCTTTTTTGTGCAATGACTTGACAAAGTTGGCATGTGCCACTGACCATGACCACAAAGTTTACCAAGTGACTTTAACTTCTACGAATGGTAACACGAGTCAGCCACATTCAGAGTGCCCAAGCATAGTGCACATCTAATATGCATGACCTTGCAGGTATAAAGAAGGTAGAAAACTGGTGGCTTGGCACGGCTATTGTGGGCAATGTCTTAACAAAGTTGGCATGTGCCACTGACCATGACCACACTGTTTACCAAGTACCTTAAACGGCTACGTATCATAACACGCGTCACCCACGGTCAGAGTATCCAATCACTGTGCAGATGTACTAGGCATGATCTTAAAGGTACAAACAAGGTAGAATACTGGTGGCTCGGTGTGGCTATTATGCGGAATGCCTTGACAAAGTTGGCATGTGCCACTGACCATGACCACAAAGTATACCAAATGACTTCATTTTCTACAAATCGTAACACGTGTCAGCTACAGTCAGAGTGCCCAATCACAGTTCCGATGTACTAGGCATGACCTTACAGGAATAAACAAGGTAAAAAACCGGTGGCTTGGCACGGCTATTGTGCGCAATGTCTTGACAAAGTTGGCATGTGCCACTGACCATGATCACAAAGGTTACCAAGTGACTTTAACTTCTACGAATCGTAACACGAGTCTGCCACAATCAGAGTGCCCAAACATAGTACACATCTAATATGCGTGACCTTCCAGGTATAAAAAATGCAAAAAACCGGTGGCTTGGCACGGCTATTGTGCGCAATGCCTTGGCAAAATTGGCATGTGCCACTGTCCATTACCACACTGTTTACCAAGTACCTTAAACGGTACGAATCATAACACGCGTCACCCATGGTCTGAGTGTCCGATCACAGTGCTGAAGTACTGGGCATGATCTTGAAGGTGCAAACAGGGTAGAATACGGGTGGCTCGGTGTGGCTATTGTGCGCAATACCATGACAAAGTTGGCATGTGCCAATGACCATTACGACAAGTGTATCCAAGTGACTTTTACTTCTATTGATCATAACACGAGTCAGCCACAGTCAGAGTGTTCAATCACAGTGCAGATGTATTAGGCATGATGTTGCAGGGACAAACAAGGTAGAATACTGGTGTCTCGGTTTGGCTATTGTGCGCAATTACTTGACAAAGTTGGCATGTGCCACTGACAATGACCACAAAGTTTACCACGTGACTTTAACTTCTACGAATCGTAACACGAGTCAGCCACATTCAGAGTGCCCAATCACAGTGCAGATGTACTAGGCATGATCTTAAAGGTACAAACAAGGTAGAATACTGGTGGCTCGGTGTGGCTATTATGCAGAATGCCTTGACAAAGTTGGCATGTGCCACTGACCATGACCACACTGTTTACCAAGTACCTTAAACGGCTACGTATCATAACACGCGTCACCCACGGTCAGAGTATCCAATCACTGTGCAGATGTACTAGGCATGATCTTGAAGGTGCAAACAAGGTAGAATACTGGTGGCTCGGTGTGGCTATTATGCAGAATGCCTTGACAAAGTTGGCATGTGCCACTGACCATGACCACACTGTTTACCAAGTACCTTAAACGGCTACGTATCATAACACGCGTCACCCACGGTCAGAGTATCCAATCACTGTGCAGATGTACTAGGCATGATCTTGAAGGTGCAAACAAGGTAGAATACTGGTGGCTCGGTGTGGCTATTATGCAGAATGCCTTGACAAAGTTGGCATGTGCCACTGACCATGACCACACTGTTTACCAAGTACCTTAAACGGCTACGTATCATAACACGCGTCACCCACGGTCAGAGTATCCAATCACTGTGCAGATGTACTAGGCATGATCTTAAAGGTACAAACAAGGTAGAATACTGGTGGCTCGGTGTGGCTATTATGCGGAATGCATTGACAAAGTTGGCATGTGCCACTGATCATGACCACAAAGTATACCAAATGACCTCATTTTCTACAAATCGTAACACGTGTCAGCTACAGTCAGAGTGCCCAATCACAGTTCCGATGTACTGGGCATGACCTTACAGGAATAAACAAGGTAAAAAACCAGTGGCTTGGTATGACTATTGTGCGCAATGCCTGGACAAAGTTGGCATGTGCCACTGACCATGACCATTTAGTCTACCAAGTACCTCAAACGGCTATGACTCCTAACACGAGTCAGCCACGGTCACAGTGTCCGATCATAGTGCACATGTACTAGGCATGATCTTACAGGTACAAACAAGGCAGAATACTGGTGGCTCGGTGTGGCTATAGTGCGCAATGCCTTGACAAAGTTGGCATATGCCACTGACCATGACCACAAATGTATCCAAGTTACTTTAACTTCTATTGATCATAACACAAGTCAGCCACGGTCAGAGTGACCAATCACAGTGCAGATGTACTAGGCATGATCTTGTAGGTACAAACAATGTAGAATACTGTTGTCTCCGTGTCGCTATTTTGTGCAATTACTTGACAACATTGGCATGTGCCACTGACCATGACCTCAAAGTTTACCAAGTGACCTTAACCTCTACGAACCGTAACACAAGTCAACCATGGTCAAAGTGCCCAATCACAGTGCACACCTAATATGCATGACCTTACAGGTATACACAATGTAAAAAACCGGTGGCTTGGCACGGCTATAGTGCGCAATGTCTTGACAAAGTTGGCATGTGCCACTGACCATGACCACAAAGTTTACCAAGTGACTTTAACTTCTACGAATTGTAACACGAGTCAGCCACATTCAGAGTGCCCAATCATAGTGCACATCTAATATGCATGACCTTGCAGGTATAAAGAAGGTCAAAAACTGGTGGCTTGGCACGCCTATTGTGCGCAATGCCTTGACAAAGTTAGCATGTGCCACTGACCATGACCACAAAGTTTACCACGTGACTTTAACTTCTACGAATTATAACACGAGTCAGCCACATTCAGAGTGCCCAAGCATAGTGCACATCTAATATGCATGACCTTGCAGGTATAAAGAAGGTCAAAAACTGGTGGCTTGGCACGCCTATTGTGCGCAATGCCTTGACAAAGTTAGCATGTGCCACTGACCATGACCACAAAGTTTACCACGTGACTTTAACTTCTACGAATTATAACACGAGTCAGCCACATTCAGAGTGCCCAAGCATAGTGCACATCTAATATGCATGACCTTGCAGGTATAAAGAAGGTCAAAAACTGGTGGCTTGGCACGCCTATTGTGCGCAATGCCTTGACAAAGTTAGCATGTGCCACTGACCATGACCACAAAGTTTACCACGTGACTTTAACTTCTACGAATTATAACACGAGTCAGCCACATTCAGAGTGCCCAAGCATAGTGCACATCTAATATGCATGACCTTGCAGGTATAAAGAAGGTCAAAAACTGGTGGCTTGGCACGCCTATTGTGCGCAATGCCTTGACAAAGTTAGCATGTGCCACTGACCATGACCACAAAGTTTACCACGTGACTTTAACTTCTACGAATTATAACACGAGTCAGCCACATTCAGAGTGCCCAAGCATAGTGCACATCTAATATGCATGACCTTGCAGGTATAAAGAAGGTCAAAAACTGGTGGCTTGGCACGCCTATTGTGCGCAATGCCTTGACAAAGTTAGCATGTGCCACTGACCATGACCACAAAGTTTACCACGTGACTTTAACTTCTACGAATTATAACACGAGTCAGCCACATTCAGAGTGCCCAAGCATAGTGCACATCTAATATGCATGACCTTGCAGGTATAAAGAAGGTCAAAAACTGGTGGCTTGGCACGCCTATTGTGCGCAATGCCTTGACAAAGTTAGCATGTGCCACTGACCATGACCACAAAGTTTACCACGTGACTTTAACTTCTACGAATTATAACACGAGTCAGCCACATTCAGAGTGCCCAAGCATAGTGCACATCTAATATGCATGACCTTGCAGGTATAAAGAAGGTCAAAAACTGGTGGCTTGGCACGCCTATTGTGCGCAATGCCTTGACAAAGTTAGCATGTGCCACTGACCATGACCACAAAGTTTACCACGTGACTTTAACTTCTACGAATTATAACACGAGTCAGCCACATTCAGAGTGCCCAAGCATAGTGCACATCTAATATGCATGACCTTGCAGGTATAAAGAAGGTCAAAAACTGGTGGCTTGGCACGCCTATTGTGCGCAATGCCTTGACAAAGTTAGCATGTGCCACTGACCATGACCACAAAGTTTACCAAGTACCTTAAACGGCTATGACTCATAGCACGAGTCAGCCACAGTCAGAGTGTTCAATCACAGTGCAGATGTATTAGGCATGATGTTGCAGGGACAAACAAGGTAGAATACTGGTGTCTCGGTTTGGCTATTGTGCGCAATTACTTGACAAAGTTGGCATGTGCCACTGACAATGACCACAAAGTTTACCACGTGACTTTAACTTCTACGAATCGTAACTCGAGTCAGCCACGGTCAGAGTGCCCAATCACAGTGCACATCTAATATGCATGACCTTACAGGTATACACAAGGTAAAAACCGGTAGCTTGGCACGTCTATTGTGCGCAATGCCTTGACAAAGTAGGCGTGTGCCACTGACCATGACCACAACGTTTACCAAGTGACTTTAACTTCTACGAATCGTAACACGAGTCAGCCACATTCAGAGTGCCCAATCACAGTGCACATCTAATTTGCATGACCTTGCAGGTATAAACAAGGTAATATACCGGTGGCTTGGCACGGCTATTGTGCGCAATGCCTTGACAAAGTTGGCATGTGCAACTGACCATGACCACACTGTTTACCAAGTCCCTTAAACGGCTATGAATCATAACACGCGTCACCCACGGTCAGAGTGTCCAATCACAGTGCAGATGTACTAGGCATGATCTTGCAGGTGCAAAAAAGGTAGAATACGGGTGGCTCGGTGTGACTATTGTGCGCAATGCCTTGACAAAGTTGGCATGTGCCACTGACCATGACCACAAATGTATCCAAGTGACTTTTACATGTATTGATCATGACACGAGTCAGCCACGGTCAGAGTGTCCAATCACAGTGCAGATGCTCTAGGCAGGATCTTACAGGTTCAAACAAGGTAGAATACTAGTGGCTCGGAATGGCGATTGTGCGCAATGCCTTGACAATGTTGGCATGTGCCACTGACCATGACCACAAAGTTTACCAAGTGACTTTAACTTCTACGAATTGTAACACGAGTCAACCACGGTCAGAGTGCCCAATCACAGTGCACATCTAACATGCATGACGTTGCAGGTATAAACAAGGTCAAAACGTGGTAGCTTGGCATGCCTATTGTGCGCAATGCATTGACAAAGTTGGCATGTGCCACTGACCATCACCACAAAGTCTACCAAGTGACTTTATCTTCCACAAAACGTAACAGGAGTCAGCTACAGTCAGAGTGCCCAATCACGGTTCACATGTACTAGGCATGACCTTGTACTAATGAACAGTATAAGGAAGCGGTGGCTTGGCACGATGATTGTGCGCAATGCCTTGACAAAGTTGGCATGTGCCACTGACCATGACCACAAAGTTTACCAAGTACCTTAAACGGCTATGACTCATAGCACGAGTCAGCCACGGTCAGAGTGTCCAATCACAGTGCAGATGTACTAGGCATGATCTTGCAGGTACAAACAAGGTAGAATACTGGTGTCTCTGTGTGGCTATTGTGCGCAATGCCTTGACAAAGTTAGCATGTGCCACTGACCATGACTACAAATGTATCCAAGTGACTTTTACTTCTTTTGATCATAACACGAGTCAGCCATGGTCAGAGTGTCCAATCATAGTGCATATGTACTAGGCATGATCTTCCAGGTACAAACAAGGTAGAATACTGGTGTCTCGGTGTGGCTGTTTTGTGCAATGACTTGAAAAAGTTGGCATGTGCCACTGACCATGATCACAATGTTTACCAAGTGACCTGAACGTCTACGAATCGTAACACAACTCAACCATGGTCAAAGTGCCCAATCACAGTGCACATCTAATATGCATGACCTTACAGGTATACACAAGGTAAAAAACCGGTGACTTGGCACGGCTATTGTGCGCAATGCCTTGACAAAGTTGGCATGTGCCACTGACCATGACCACAAAGTTTACCAAGTGACTTGAACTTCTACGAATCGTAACACGAGTCAGCCACATCCAGAGTGACCAATCACAGTGCACATCTAATATGCATGACCTTGCAGGTATAAAGAAGGTACAAAACTGTTTCCTTGGCACGGCTATTGTGCGCAATGCATTGACAAAGTTGTTATGTACCACTGATCATGACCACACTGTTTACCAAGTACCTTAAACGGCCATGAATCATAACACGCGTCACCCATGGTCAGAGTTTCCAATCACAGTGCAGATGTACTAGGCATGATCTTGAAGGTTCAAAAAAGGTGGAAGACTGGTGGCTCGGTGTGGCTATTGTGCGCAATGCCTTGACAAAGTTGGTATGTGCCACTGACCATGATGACAAAGTTTACCAAGTGACTTTAACTTCTACAAATTGTAACACGAGTCAGCCACAGTCAGAGTGCCCAATCATAGTACACATGTAATATGCATGACCTTGCTGGTATAAACAAGATAAACAAATGGTGGCTTGGCATGACTATTGTGCACTGTGACTGGGCACTCTTACCGTGACTGACTCGTGTTATGATTCGTAGAAGTTAAATTCACTTGGTAAACTTTGTGGTCATGGTCAGTGGCACATGCCAACTTTGTCAATGTATTGCGCACAATAGCCACACCGAGCCACCAGTATTCTACCTTGTCTGTACCTGCAAAATCATGCCTAGTACATCTGCACTGTGATTGGCACTCTGACCGTGGGTGACTCGTGTTATGATCAATAGAAGTAAAAGTCACTAGGATATGTTTTTGGTCATGGTAAGTGGCACATGCCAACTTTGTCAAGGCATTGCGCAAAATAGCCACACCGAGCCACCAGTATTCTACTTTGTTTATGCCTGTAAGGTCATTCCCAGTGTATCTGCATAGTGATTGGACACTCTGACCGTGGCTGACGCGTGTACTAATTCATAGCCATTTAAGGTACTTGGTAAACTTTGTGGTCATGGTCAGTGGCACATGCCACCTTTGTCAAGGCATTGCACACACTAGTCGTTCCAAGCCACCAGTTTATTTACCTTGTTTATACCTGCAATGTCATGCCTAGTACATCAGAACTGTGATTGGGTACTCTGACTGCCGCTGAATCGTGTTATATGTGCACTGTGATTGGACACTCTGACCGTGGCTGACTCGTGTTATGATACATAGCCATTTAATGTACTTGGTAAACTTTGTGGTCATGGTCAGTGGCACATGCCAACTTTGTCAAGGTTTTGCGCACAATAGCCGTGCCACGCCACCGGGGTTTTACCTTGTTTATACATGCAAGGTCATGCTTAGTACACCTAAACTGTGATTTGGCACTTTGACTGTAGCTAACTTGTGTTACGATTTGTAGAAGTTAAAGTCATTTGGTACAACTTGTGGTCATGGTCAGTGGCACATGCCAACATTGTCAAGGCATTGCGCACAATAGGCGTGCCAAGCCACCAGTTTTTTTCCTTGTTTATACCTGCAAGGTCATGCTTGTTAGATCTGCACTGTGATTGGGCACTCTGACCGTGGTTGACTCGTGTTACGATTTGTAGAGGTTAAAGTCACTTGGTAAACTTTGTGGTCATGGTCAGTGGCACATGCCAACTTTGTCAAGGCATTACACACAAGAGCCACACCATGCCACCAGTATTCTACCTTGTTTATACCTGCAAGGTCATGCCCAGTATATCTGCACTGTGATTGGACACTCTGACCGTGGCTGACTCGTGCAATGATTCATAGCCGTTTAAGGTACTTGGTAAACTTTGTGGTCATGGTCAGTGGCACATGCCAACTTTGTCAAGGCATTGCNATCTGCACTGTGATTGGACACTCTGACCGTGCCTAACTCGTGTTATGATCAATAGAAGTAAAAGTCACTTGGATACATTTGTGGTCATGGTCAGTGGCACATGCCAACTTTGTCAAGGCATTGCGCACAATAGCCACACCAAGCCACCAGTATTATACCTTGTTTGCACCCGCAAAATCATGCCTAGTACATCTGCACTGTGATTGGACACTCTGACCGTGGCTGACTCGTGCAATGATTCATAGCCGTTTAAGGTACTTGGTAAACTTTGTGGTCATGGTCAGTGGCACATGCCAACTTTGTCAAGGCATGGCACAAAATAGCCGTGCCAAGCCACCCGTTTTTACCTTGTTTACACCTGCAAGGTCATGTATATTAGATGTGCACTGTGATTGGGCACTCTGACCGTTGCTGACTCGTGTTACGATTCGTAGAGGGTAAAGTCACTTGGTAAACTTTGTGGTCATGGTCAGTGGCACATGCAAACGTTGTCAAGGCATTGCGCACAATAGCCACACCAAGCCACCAGTATTCTACCTTGTTTGCACCTGAAAAATCATGCCTAGTACATGTGCACTGTGATTGGACACTCTGTCCATGGCTAACTCGTGTTTTGATCAATAGAAGTAAAAGTCACTTGGATACATGTGTGGTTATGGTCAGTGGCACATGCCAGCTTTGTCAAGGCGTTGCACACAATA
The DNA here is from genome assembly GCA_023375785.1 of Penium margaritaceum. Classification (NCBI taxonomy): domain Eukaryota; kingdom Viridiplantae; phylum Streptophyta; class Zygnematophyceae; order Desmidiales; family Peniaceae; genus Penium; species Penium margaritaceum. The sequence goes on from SZWC01000402.1 coordinate 76,591, forward strand.
GCCACACCAAGCCACCAATATTCTACCTTGTTTATACCTGCAAGGTCATGCCCAGTATATCTGCGCTGTGATTGGACACTCTGTAATGATTCATAGCCGTTTAAGGTACTTGGCAAACTTTGTGGTCATGGTCAGTGGCACATGCCAACTTTGTCGAGGCATTGCGCACAATAGCCGTGCCACGCCACCGGTTTTTTACATGTTTTATACCTGCACGTTCATGCATATTAGATGTGCGCTGTGATTGGGCACTCTTACCGTGGCTCGTGTTATGATTCGTATAAGTTTAATTCACTTGGTAAACTTTGTGCTCATGGTCAGTGGCACATGCCAGGTTTGTCAAGGCATTGTGCACAATAGCCACACCGAGCCACCAGTATTCTACCTTGTTTGTACCTGCAAAATCATGCCTAGTACATCTGCACTGTGATTGGACACTCTGACCGTGGGTGAGTCGTGTTATGATCAATACAAGAAGAAGTCACTAGGATAAATTTTTGGTCATGGTCAGTGGCACATGCCAACTTTGTCAAGGCATTGCGCACAATAGCAACACCGCGCCACCAGTATCATACTTTGTTTATACCTGTAAGGTCATTCCCAGAATATCTGCATAGTGATTGGACACTCAGACCGTGGCTGACTCGTGTAATGATTCATAGCCGTTTACGGTACTTGGTAAACTTTGTGGTCATGGTCAGTGGCACATGCCACCTTTGTCAAGGCATTGCACACAATAGCCGTCCTAAGCCACCGGTTTTTTCACCTTGTTTATACCTGCAATGTCATGCCTAGTACATCAGAACTTTGATTTGGTACTCTGACCGCCGCTGAATCGTGTTATGATTCGTAAAAGTTAAAGTCACTTGGTAAACATTGTGGTCATGGTCAGTGGTACATGCCAACTTTGTCAAGGCATTGCGCACAATAGCCACACCAAGCCACCAGTATTCTACCTTGTTTATACGTGCAAGGTCATGATCAGTGTATCTACACTGTGATTGGAAACTCTGGCCATGGCTGACTCATGTTATGATTCATAGCGGTTTAATGTACTTGATAAACTTTGTGGTCATGGTCAGTGGCACATGCTAACTTTGTCAGGGCATTGCGCACAATAGCCACACCGATCGACCAGCATTCTACCTTCTTTGTACCTGCAACATCATGTCTAGTACATCTGCAGCGTGATTGGACACTCTGACCGTGGCGGACTCGTGTTATGGTTAGTATAAGTAAAAGTCACTTTGATATTTTCGTGGTCATGGTCAGTGGCACGTGCCAGCTTTGTCAAGGCATTGCGCAAAATAGCCAACCGAGACACCAGTATTCTACCTTGTTTATACCTACAAGGTCATGCCCAGTATATATGTACTGTGATTTGACACTCTGACCGTGGCTGAATTGTGTTATGATTCATAGCCGTTTAATGTGCTTGGTAAAATTTGTGGTCATGGTCAGTGGCACATGCCAACGTTTTCAAGGAATTGTGCACAATAGCCGTGCCAAGCCACCGGTTTGTTACCTAGCGTATACCTGCAAGGTCATGCATATTAGATGAACGCTGTGATTGGACACTCTGACCGTGGCTGACTCGTGTTACGTTTCGTAGAAGTTAAAGTCACTTGGTAACCTTTGTCGCCATGGTGAGTGGCACATGCCAACTTTATCAAGGCGTTGTGCACACTGAGCCACCAGTATTCTACCTTGTTTGCACCTGCAAGATCATGCCTAGTACATCTGCATTTGGATTTGACACTCTGAAAGTGGCTGACTCGTGTTATGATCAATAGAAGTGAAGTCACTTGGATACATTTGTGGTCATGGTCAGTGGCACATGCCAACTTTGTCCAGGCATTGCGTACAATAGCCACACCGAGCCACAAGTATTCTACCTTGTTTGTACCTGCAAGGTCATGCCCAGTATATGTGCACTGTGATTGGACACTCCAATCGTGGCTGACTCATGTTATGATTCATAGCCGTTTAAGGTACTTGGAAAACTTTGTGGTCATGGTCAGTGGGACATGCCAACTTTGTTAAGGTAATGCGCAGAGTAACCGTTCCAGGCCACTGGTTTTGAAACCTTTTTATATACCTGAAAGGTCATGCCTAGTACATCTAAACTATGATTTGGCACTCTGACTGGGGCTGACCCGTGTTACGATTCTTAGACGTTAAAGTCACTTGCTAAACTTTAAGGTCATGGTCAGTGGCACAAGCCAACTTTGTCAAGACATTGCGCACAATAGCCACACCAAGCCACCAGTATTCTACCTTTTTTTAACCTGCAAGATCATGCCCAGTACATCTGCACTGTGATTGGACACTCTGACCGTGGCTGACTCGTGTTATGATCAATAGAAGTAAGAGTCACTGGGATACATTTGTGGTCATCGTCAGTGGCACATGCCAACTTTGTCAAGGCATTGCGCACAATAGCCAACCCGAGCCACCAGTATTCTACCTTGTTTGCACCTGCACGATCATGCCTAGTACATGTGCACTGTCATTGGACACTCTGACCGTGGCTGACTCGTGTTATGATCCAGAGAAGTAAAAGTCACTTGGATACATTAGTGGTCATGGTCAGTGGCACATGCCAAATTTGTCAAGGCATAGCGCAAAACAGCCACACCGAGCAACCAAATCTCTACCTTGTTTGAACCTGTAAGATCATGCCTAGTACATCTGCACTGTGATTGGAAACTCTGACCGTGGCTGACTCGTGTTATGATCAATAGAAGTAAAAGTCACTTGAATACATTTGTGGTCATGGTCAGTGGCACATGCCAAGGTTGTCAAGGAATTGCACACAATAGCCACACCGAGCCACCAGTAATCTACCTTGTTTATACCTGCAAGTTCATGCCCATTATAATTGCACTGTGATTGGACACTCTAACCGTGGCTGACTCGTGTTATGATTCATAGCCGTTTAATGTACTTGGTAAACTTTGTGGTCATGGTCAGTGGCACATGCCAACTTTGTCAAGGCATTGCGCACAATAGCCGTGCCAAGCCACCGGGTTTTTACCTTGTTTTTACCTGCAAGGTCATGCATATTAGATGTGCGCTTTGATTGGGCACTCTGACCGTGGCTGACTCGTGTTATGGTTCGTAGAAGTTAAAGTCACTTGGTAAACTTTGTGGTCATGGTCAGTGGCACATGCCAAATTTGTCAAGGCATTGCGCACAATAGTCACACCGAGCCACCAGTATTGTACCTTGTTTGCACCTGCAAGATCAAGCCTAGTACATCTGCACTGTGATTGGACACTCTGATCGCGGTTGACTCGTGTTATGCTTAATAGAAGTAAAAGTCACTTGGATACATTTGTGGTCATGGTCAGTGGCACATGCCAACTTTGTCAAGGCATTGCGCACAAAAGCCACACCGAGCCACCAGTATTTTACCTTGTCTATACCTGTTATGTCATGCCCAGTATATCTGCACTGTGATTGGGCACTCTGACCGTGGCTGACTTTTGTTATGGTTCATAGCCGTTTAAGGTACTTGGTAAACTTTGTGGTCATGGTCAGTGGCACATGCCAACTTTGTCAAGGCATTGCGCACAATAGCCGTGCCAAGCCACCGGTTTTTTAACTTGTTTATACCTGCAAGGTCATTCATATTATATGTGCACTGTGATTGGGCACTCTGACCGTGGCTGACTCATATTACGATTCGTAGAAGTTAAAGTCACTTTGTACACTTTGTGGTCATGGTCAGTGGCACATGCCAACTATGTAAAGGCATTACGCACAATAGCCACACCGAGCCACCAGTATTGTACCTTGTTTGCACCTGGAAGATCATGCCTAGTACATCTGCACTGTGCTTGGACACTCTGACCGTGGCTGACTCGTGTTATGATCAATAGAAGTAAAAGTCACTTGGATACATTTGTAGTCATGGTCAGTGACACATGCCAACTTTGTCAAGGAATTGCGCACAATAGCCACACCGAGCCACCAGTATTCAACCTTGTTTATACCTGCAAGGCCATGCCAAGTATATCTACACTGTGATTGGACACTCTGACCGTGGCTGACTTGTGTTATGATTCATAGCTGTTTAATGTACTTGGTAAACTTTGTGGTCATGGTCATTGTCACATGCCAACTTTGTCAAGGCATTGCGCACCATAGCCGTGCCAGGCCACCGGTTTTTTTCCTTTTTTATAAGTGCAAGGTCATGTAGATTAGATGTGCACTTTGATTGGGCACTCTGACCGTGGCTGACTCGTGTTATGATTTGTAGAAGTTAAAGTCTCTTGGTAAACTTTGTGGTCATGATCAGTGGAACATGCCAACTTTGTCAAGGCTTTGTGCACCAGAGCCACATGGAGCCGCCAGTACTCTACCTTGTTTGCACCTGCAAGATCATGCCTAGTACATCTGCACTGTGATTGGACACTCTGAGCGTGGCTGACTCGTGTTCTGATCAATAGAAGTAAATGTCACTTGGATACATTTGTGGTCATGGTCAGTGGCACTTGCTAACTTTGTGGAGGCATTGCGCACAATAGCCACACCGAGCCACCAGTATTTTACCTTGTTTATACCTGTAAGGTCATGCCCAGTGTATGTGCACTGTGATTGGACACTCTGACCGTGGCTGACTCGTGTTTTGATTCATAGCCACTAAAGGTACTTGGAAAACTTTGTGGTCATGGCAGTGGCACATGCCAAATTTGTCAAGGCATTGCGCACAATAGCCGTGCCAAGCCACCAGTTCTTTACCTTGTTTATACCTGCAAGGTCGTGCATATTAGATGTACGCTGTAATTGGACACTCTCATAGTGGCTGACTCGTATTACGATTCGTGGAAGTTAAGGTCACATGGTAAACTTTGTTGTCATGGTCAGTGGCATATGCCAACTTTGTCAAGGCATTGCGCACAATAGCCACACCAAGCCACCAGTATTCTACCCTTTTTTAACCAGCAAGATCATGCCTAGTACATCTGCACTGTAACTGGACACTATGACCGCGGCTGACTCGTGTTATGATCAATAGAAGTAAAAGTCACTTGGATACATTTGTGGTCATGGTCAGTGGCACATGCCAACTTTGTCAGGGCATTGTGTAAAACAGCCACACCGAGACACTAGTATTCTACCTTGTTTGTACCTGCAAGATCATGCCTAGTACATCTGCACTGTGATTGCACACTCTGACCGTGGCTGACTCGTGTTATGATCAATAGAAGTAAAAGTCACTTGGATACATTTGTGGTCATTGTCAGTGTTACATGCCAACTTTCTCAAGGCATTGCACACAATAGCCACACCAAACCACCAGTATTGTACCTCGTGTATACCTGCAAGGTCATGCCCAGTATATCTGCACTGTGATTGGACACTCTGACCGTGGCTGACTCGTGTTGTGATTCATAGCCGTTAAATGTACTTGGTAAACTTTGTGGTGATAGTCTGTGGCACATGCCAATTCTGTCAAGGCATTGCGCACAATAGCCGTGCCAGTCCACCGGTTTTTAACTTGTTTATACCTGCAAGGTCATGCATATTAAATGTACACTGTGGTTGGGCACCCTGACTGTGGCTGAATCTTGTTACGATTCGTAAAAGTTAAAGTCACTTGGTAAACGTTGTGGTCATGGTGAGTGGCACTGCCAACTTTGTCAAGGCATTGCGCACAATAGCCACACCGAGCCACCAGTATTCTATCTTGTTTGTACCTGCAAGATCATGCCTCACAGTCCCAAGGGTCTTCCCACCCGTGGTTTGCGTAACGTGCTGCAGTGCGAGGAGAATCGAGCTCCTCGTCCGGAGGCCCGTCAAGGGGTGGCGAATCCAGGGTGCCTGCCGTGGCTGCAGAAGCAGCCAAGGGCGAGGGAGAGTGAGGAGGTGCCAACGGGGAGAGAGAGAGATGAAGTAGCAGGGTCCGATGGTGAGTGGTGGAGGATGCACCGCACTGCGAGGTTAGAGCAGTAGATCAGGCTGTGCGTCTGCCGAGAGACCGTCACCTTCAAGGAGAAGTGCTGCTGGCAGAGGGCAGCCAGCAGCAGTGCGGAATGCAGAAGAGAGCGCAGAGTGAGCAAGAGCAGCCAAGAACAGCCGAGGGTAGCGCAGAGTCCTGCAGCGTGCAAGAGAGCAGATGGGAGAGAGCTTTAGGGTTGAGGAGAGCCGGAGAGGGACGAGAGGGATACCCGAGAGTCACGAACAGCCGAGGGCAGTCGAGTGCAGCCAAGAGTTACCGCAGAGAACGTGGAGAGCAGCGGAGAGCAGTTGCAGGAGAAGCCGAGAGTCGGGAGGAGACGAGCAGTTGAGATCAACGAGGGCCGTCGAACATGAGCGAGTGGGCGAGAGAGCACCCGCGGGCCTCAGAGAGTCGAGGCAAGCATCAAGAAACGGGTGCGGTGTGCTGGCCGGGGAGGATGGTAGCAGCCCCTAGATGTGCTGCAAGCCAAAGAGACGGCCGGAGGGACAGACTGACCGCCGCGGTAATGTACGGGCCACGGCAACTGTGGGCTACGCGAGGATTCAAGGGGCCAGGATCGACGAGTGGCGGGAGTGAATTCACGCTGCTCTCATACCAGTAGTTACTAGGATAATGCTTGGTTAGCCTGTGTTGTACGAGGCGGGTGAGAGCAATGGGCAACAGTGCGTGAGACACGCCATGGATGCGGTAAGCTTGCCTTAGAGACGTTCGCACTCAACCAAGACTGGTGAGGGGAGGGGGAGCGAGCGAACCTAGAACCGGTAAGCGCTCACCCACCACGAGCGATGAGCTCGAGCGGGTGAGTGCCGCCACCCGGGGGTCGAGCCCGACCACTCGGAAGTAACCGAGGGCGGCTACTCACCGATGCACGGCCAAAACCGGCACGCTGGCCCCCTGAGGATCAGCACCCGGGAAACATGCAGCTCCCCAATGACATGCAAGGAAGGGCAATATGAAGCAGAGCACGGCAGTGAGAGTGTACGGGCCCTAGCATCTACCGGATCACAGAGAGTCCTAGAAAGTCATAGAGAGTCATGCAATGGTCACGACTGTGCCCAATTGCACTCCTGGGTCCAGCAGCAGGAGCAGCTTGAGGACGTCAACGGCTCCAACCACGATGGGCACATCGGACGCTTCCCCAGGTGGGACCATTGTCACTTAAAATGTACAGAGTGTGTGCAGAGTGTGAGAGGCAAGAGGGCACAGAGTTGTGAGTGGCCAACAAACTTGAACACCAGGCATCCTCTCTGCATGCACGGTTGTTGCATATATGTGGTTTGCATGCAGGGTATGGAGCATAGAGTGGGGTCACAATGTTCTCCTAGTCTTAGATATTTTTCAAACAATGTTGAAAGTGGAGAAGTTAAACTTGTCTCATGTATGGGGTTCAGTGGTGTAGTTTGGAGACTTCGGTCATCAGACGTCTAGGTGCAAGGTCTCACATTGTTCATGTTGTCGTTGCCCAGTTGTTCAATTTTCCAGGACGAAACAAGGTTCACGTAAGTTTGAACCAACAGCCGTGCATGTTTTCTTTGCGGTGTTGGGGGTAGACTACAAGGCTCAAATCAGGATCGAGCCATGGTTTGCTTGAACTCGCACTGAAAGTCATGGACCGGCAGCATGTGCTTGAATTGCGACTAAGGCCCAACTATTCAAGTACACGAAGATAGAACACTTAGTTAAATTTACTTTACAACCCTGCAGTTTCTTGCTCCAAGTACACTCATCGAGGATGCATTTGTGGTCATGGTCAGTGGCACGTGCCAACTTTGTCAAGGCATTGCACAAAATAGAGACACCGAGCCACTAGTAGTCTACCTTGTTTGTACCTGCAAGATTATGCCCAGTATATCTGCACTGTGATTGGACACTCTGACCGTGGCTGACTCGTGTTATGATTTATAGCCGTTTCATGTACTTGGAAATCTTTGTGGTCATGGTCAGTGGCACAAGGCATTGCGCACAATAGCCGTGCCAAGCCACCGGTTTTTTACATTGTTTTTACCTGAAAGGTCAAGCATATTAGAAGTACGCTATGATTGGGCACTCTGACCGTGGCTGACTCGTGTTATGATCCGTAGACGTTAAAGTCACTTGGTAAACATTGTGGTCATGGTCAGTGGCACATGCCAACTTTGTCAATGCATTACGCACACTAGCCACACCGAGCCACCAGTATTCCACCTTCTTTGCACCTGTACGATAATGCATAGTACATCTGTATTGTTATTGGACACTCTGACCGTGGCTAACTCGTGTTATGATCAATAGAAGTAAAAGTCACTTGGATACATTTGTGGTCATGGTCAGTGGCACATGCCAACTTTGTCAAGGCATTGCACACAATAGCTACACCGAGCCACCAGTATTCTACCTTGTTTGTACCTGTAAGATCATGCCCAGTATATCTGCACTGAAATTGGACAATATGACCGTGGCTGACTCGTGTTATGATTCATAGCCGTTTAATGTACTTGGTAAACTTTGTGGTCATGGCAGTGGCACATGCCAACTTTGTCAAGGCATTGCGCACAATAGCCGTGCCAAGCCACCGGTTTTTAACCTTGTTTATACCTTCAAGGTCATGCATAGTAGATGTACGCTGTGATTGGGCACTCTGATTGTGGCTGACTCGTGTTACAGTTCGTAGAGGTTAAATTCACTTGGTAAACTTTTGTAGTCATGGTCAGTGGCACATGCCAACTTTGTCAAGGCATTGCGCACAATAGCCACACCGAGGCACGAGTATTCTACCTTTTTTTAACCTGCAAGATCATGCCTAGTACATCTGCACTGTGATTGGACACTCTGACCGTGGCTGTCTGGTGTTATGATGAATAGAAGTAAAAGTCACTTGGATATATCTGTGGTCAAGGTCGGTGGCACATGCCAACTTTGTCAATGCATTGCGCACAATAGCCAAACTGAGCCACTAGTATTCTACCTTGTTTACACCTGCACGATCATGCCTAGTTTATCTGAATTGTGATTTGATACTCTGACCGTGGCTGACTTGTGTTATGATCAACAGAAGTAAAAGTCACTTGGATACATTTGTGGTTATGGTCAGTGGCACATGCCAACTTTGTCAAGGCATTGCGCAAAATGGCCACACGTAGCCACTAGTATTCTACCTATTTTGTACCTACAAGATCATGCCCAGTATATCTGCACTGTGATTGGACACTATGACCGTGGCTGACTCGTGTTATGATTTATAGCCGTTTAATGTACTTGGAAATCTTTGTGGTCATGGTCAGTGGCACAAGGCATTGCGCACAATCGCCGTGCCAAGCCACCGGTTTTTTACCTCGATTTACCTGCAAGGTCATGCATTTTAGATGTGCACTGTGATTTGGCACTCTGACCGTGGCTGACTCGTGTTATGATCCGTAGACGTTAAAGAAACTTAGTAAACATTGTGGTCATGGTCAGTGGCACATGCCAACTGAGTCAAGGCATTGTGCACAATAGCCACAGGGAGCCACCTGTATTGTACCTTGTTTATACGTGTAAGGTCATGCCCAGCATATCTGCACTGTGATTGGACACTCTGACCGTGGCTGACTCGTGTTATGATTCATAGCCGTTTAAGGTGCTTTGTAAACTTTGTGGCCATGGGCAGTGGCACATGCCAACTTTGTCAAGGCATTGCGCACAATAGCCATGCCAAGCCACCGGTTTTTTATGTTGTTTATACCTGCAAGGTCATGCCTAGTACATCTGGACTGTGATTGGACACTCTGACTGTGGCTGACCCGTGTTACAATTCATAGACGTTAAAGTCACTTGGTAAACTTTGTGGTCATGGTCAGTGGCACATGCCAGCTTTGTCAAGGCATTGCGCACAATAGCGACACCAAGCCACCAGTATTCTACCTTGTTTGCACCTGCAAGATCATGCCTAGTATATATGCACTGTGATTGGACACTCTGACCGTGACTGGCTCGTGTTATGATCAATAGAAGTAAAAGTCACTTAGGATACATGGTCAGTGGCACATGCCAACTTTATGAAGGCATTGCGCACAATAGCCACACCAAGCCACCTGTATTCTACCTTGTTTATACTTGTAAGGTCATGCCCAGTATATCTGCACTGTGATTGGACACTCTGACCGTGACTGACTCGTGTTATGATTCATAGCCGTTAAAGGTACTTGGTACACTTTGTGGTCATGGTCTGTCGCACATGCCAATTTTGTCAAGGCATTGCGCACAATAGCCGTGCCAAGCCACCGGGTTTTTTAACTTGTTTAGACCTGCAAGGTCATGCATATTAGATGTGCACTGTGATTGGGCACTCAGACCGTGGCTGATTTTTGTTACGATTCGTGAAGTTGAAGTCACTTGGAAAACATTGTGGTCGTGGTCAGTTGCACTACCAACTTTGTCAAGGCATTGCGCACAATAGCCACACCGAGCCACTAGTATTCTACCTTGTTTGCACCTGTAAGATCATGCCTAGTACATATGCATTGTGATATGACACTCTGACTGTGGCTGACTCGTGCTATGATCAATAGAATTGAAATTCACTTGGATACATTTGTGGTCAGGGTCAGTGGCACATGCCAACTTTGTCAAGGCATTGCACGCAATAGCCACACCAAGCCACCAGTGTTCTACCTTGTTTGTACCTGTAAGTTCATGCCCAGTATATCTGCATTGAAATTGGACACTCTGACCGTGGCTGACTCGTGTTATGATTCATAGCCGTGTAATGTACTTGGTAAACTTTGTGTTCATGGCAGTGGCACATGCCAACTTTGTCAAGGCATTGCGCACAATAGTCGTGCCAAGCCACCAGGTTTTTACCTTGTTGATACATGCAAGGTCATGCATACTATATGTACGCTGTGATAGGGCACTTTGATGGTGGCTGACTCGTGTTAGGATTCGTAGAGGTTAAAGTCACTTGGTCAACTTTGTAGTCATGGTCAGTGGCACATGCCAACTTTGTCAAGGCATTGCACACAATAGCCACACCAAGCCACCAGTATTCTACCTTTTTTTAACCTGCAAGATCATGCCTAGTACATATGCAATGTGATTGGACACTCTGTCCCCGACTGACTCGTGTTATGATCAATAGGAGTTAAAGTCACTTTGATACATTTGTGGTCATGGTCAGTGGCACATGCCAACTTTGTCAAGGCATTGCGCACAATAGCCACACGGACCCACCTATATTGTACCTTGTTTACACGTGTAAGTGTCATGCATATTAGATTTGCGCTGTGATTGGGCACTCTGTCCGTGGCTGACTCGTGTTATGATCAATAGGAGTTAAAGTCACTTTGATACATTTGTGGTCATGGTCAGTGGCACATGCCAACTTTGTCAAGGCATTGCGCACAATAGCCACACGGACCCACCTATATTGTACCTTGTTTACACGTGTAAGTGTCAGAAATGAAGCCTTGACAAGAGAAAGAAAACCTCGCTCTCAACAACGGTTCAAGTCCACCGACTGGGCCACCTTGACTAACGGCTCTCTGGTCAAGCGACCGTTCGGACCCGTCAGCCAAGTTATCCCCTTATAAAGTGACACCTGTCACCCACGTCCGGCTAGTGGAAAGATGCCGTTGCCTTGCTCATTTGTCCTGTTCTGACCTTTTTTACCGAGGATGTTCATTCCTTTGAGTTAACCAGAACAGTTCTGCACATCCTGTTCCCCTTTGGTTCCGCGGCTTCGCCGCCGTGTCTTCGCCCTGCTCGTCCCTCGCATTTCCTGCCCTCGCCACCTCTCAACGCTTCGCTCCGTCACTCTCGCTCCTTTGCTCAGCTCCCACACTCCCCCAACCATCACTCTCTCCACAAGCACTCTCTCTTTCACATCAAGCTGTCTACCTCGGCTACCTCGCTTCTCAGGCTCTACCTGCTCTTGCGACTAACTCCTCGGACCGCTCTCTCTTGTGTCACTCTGCTCACGTGCACGTGCCTGCCCATTGCTTCTGCTTGCTTCTGCTACCGCCACTCTCGTGTCTGCATTTTTTTGACATGGTATCAGAGCTTCGGGCAACATCACCTAGAGATCCGTGACCACGTCATCGCTCTGTCGTTGCCCCTGCTTCATCGCCTCCTCTCTGTTGCTGCTGCCGTCACTCCGCGCCTCTCCGCTTCATTCACAGCTGACATCAGCAGTTCTGCTTGACAAGCTCTCTACGCTGAAGAAACGCCTTGTCGTCCTAAGAAGGCCCTACAACCACTTCCGCGCCCGTGGCTAACAATCGGTGACGTGTCGCCTACATCAGTTGTAAGTGACTCTCAAGCCGCCGCCTGCCGTCAACTACCGAGAAGCTTCCTGCCGCCTCCCATCCGCTGCCACCTCATCACATCTGCCTCCACTGACATCTCCTCCCATTCATCCTGCCTCATCATCCTCATCTGCTCCTCCATCGTCGCTATCCCCAGTCCGCCCGCGTCCATGATCTCGAGTCGCCTTCTCGCATCGCCTCCTCGCCTCGTAAGCAGCTGCAACCAAAGCTGCCAGTGCCAGGATATTGGACACCACCAGTCTTTTGCTCCCATTTCAGAGCCAACTGGGGAACAAGCCGTCACTCTTCTGGCATCAGCAGTCGAGTGTCCCTGCCCGCTGCCTGGCCTCCTCTGCCGCAGCCAACTTCTTGCACCCAACAGGACATCGGACACCACCCGTCTTCCTGCTCCAACTTCCGAGCAAACTGGGGAACAAGCCGTCACTCTCTAGAACGCGAGAAGAAGAGGTTGTGTTGCTTCCACCTGCCGCACTGCGTCTCATCCCCTTGTTCTCCGCTCACATCGCTTCCTGCCTCCTTCCTCCTCCATCATCATTAGCTTCCTGCCTTCATCCTCATCTGCCTTAATCATTCCTCCTCCTCCCTACTCGAGTCTCCTCCTCTTCTTTAGCCGCTCGCCTCTGCCTCGTCTTCATCTCTTTGTCTTCAGCATCATCCACACCGCCTCCGCATTGCCTCCTCTTCATCATCAGCATCCTCCGTGCTGCTCTCCATCCATCATCCGCATCAGCATCATCTACTTGCGCACGTGGTTTCGTCTCTGCGTCCACTCATCAATCAATCGCTTCCTCTGCCTCCGCATCACCTCCTCCCCACCAGCATCCTCCGCATCGCCTTCCGTCCATCATTCTCATCAGCATCATCTCCTTGTGCACGTGGTTTTTCCCCCACGCCCACTTTATCATCAATCGTTTTCCGCCATCATCCGCTTCAGTTCCGCTCGACACAAGGATCCGCCCGATCACGTTGCCTTTTCCGCGACGACCTGCGCCCACACCGTAAACTTCCTTCAGCGTACGTGGTTCGGCCCCTGCGCCCACTCATCAATCAGTCGCTTCCTCTGCTTCACATTGCTTCCAGCTCGGCACAAGGATCCGCCCGGTCGCATCGCCCGTTCTGCAACGACCTGCGCCCACGCCGTAACTTCGTAGCGCACGTGGTTTCGCCCCTGCGCCCACTCATCCATCAATCGCATCCTCCGCTTCTGCAAATCGTTCTCAGCTCGGCACAAGGATCCGCTCGGTCGCATCGCTCGAATAGTGACGACCCGCGCCCACGCTGAAACTTCCATCAGTGCACGGGGCTCGCCCCTGCACCCACTCTGCCACCCATTGTTCCTCCGCCATCTTCCGCCTTTATCACTCTTTCGACACAAGCATCCGCCCGGTCGCATCGCCTTTCCGCGACGACCTGCGCCCGCGCCGTACCCTCGATCACGTACGAAGACTCACCCCTGTGCCCACTCCATCATCAATCATTCTTCGCCATCCGCATCATTCCCAGCTCGGCACACGGATCTGCCCGGTCGCATCGCCTCTTCCGCGACGACCTGCGTCCACGTTGATACTTCCTTCAGCACACACATACAACAAGTCCGCTCCGTCGCATCGCCATCGGCCCTCCTGTAAAGACTGACTGGCCTCATCTTCTTGCCCCTCTCCTTTCAATCAACTGTCAACAGTCCTCCTTCTCCATGGAAGAGGAACGACACACCATTCTCATGTACAATGAAGTCGCCTCCCTCACTGACAACATTTCCCCACTCTGCTTCGCACCCGATGGGAGTCACAACTTTGACCGATGGCGCCGCCAACTGCGGCGTGAAATCGCCACACTGGACATATATGGATACAACCTCCTTGATGTGCTACGAAATGTTGGAAGCAGAGAAGCCCGCATAACTGCACGTGGAAGAAGAGAGTACGGGACTGCCCAAACTCAACTGCGAGGACTTCTCTACATGAGCACATACGACGAATTCCACCCTATCATCATAGCTCATCGTCATCAGGCTGTCTTCCGAACCAAACAAGCTCTCAGGGACTACTGCTCAAGCAGAGGAGCTGAACCCCCTGATCCTCATCCAGCAGCCCTTGACCCTCCCCCATACAGTGAACTCCTGGAGGAACGACAATTCCAGCTGCAACCATTCATCAAAGATCAGAGGAGAATGGAAGAAGAATCAGAACTTCGAGCCATCAAAGAACGGCCTCATACTTCCCAATCTCCCACATCCTCTAATGGGGTGGAATACTGGGAGCGCTACTACCCGTGATCTTCTCTGCTCGCTTATCTCTTGTCAAGCTTCAAGGGGGGTGTCAGAAATGAAGCCTTGACAAGAGAAAGAAAACCTTGCTCTCAATAATGGTTCAAGTCCACCGACTGAGCCACCTTGACTAACGGCTCTCTGGTCAGGCGACCGTTGGGACCCGTCAGCCAAGTTATCCCCTAACAAAGTGACACTTGTCACCCACGTCCGGCTAGTGGAAAGAAGCCGTTGCCTTGCTCGTTTGTCCTGTTCTGACCTTTTATATCGAGGATGTTCATTCCCTCGAGTTAACCAGAACAGTTCTGCACATCCTGTTCCCCTTTGGTTCCGCGGCTTCGCCGGCGTGTCTTTGCCCTGCTCGTCCCTCGCATTTCCTGTCCTCGCCACCTCTCAACGCTTCGCTTCGTCACTCTCGCTCCTTCGCTCAGCTCCCACACTCCCCGACCCATCACTCTCTCCGCAAGCACTCTCTCTTTCACATGAAGCTGTCTACCTCGGCTACCTTGCTTCTCAGACTCTACCTGCTCTCGCGACTAGCTCCTCGGACCGCTCTCGCTTGTGTCACTCTGCTGACGTGCACGTGCCTGCCCATTGTTTCTGCTTGCTTCTGCTACCGCCACTCTCGTGTCTGTACTCTTCTGACAGTAAGGTCATGCACGGTATATCTGCACTGTGATTGGACACTCTGACCGTGGCTGACTCATGTTATGATTCATAGCCGTTTAAGGTACTTTGTGAACTTTGTGGCCATGGTCAGTGGAATATGCCAACTTTGTCAAGGCATTGCGCACAATACCCATGCCAAGCTACCGGTTTTTTACCTTGTTTATACCTGTAAGGTCATGCCTAGTACATCTGGACTGTGATCGGGCACTCTGAATGTGGCTGACTTGTGTTACAACTCATAGACGTTAAAGTCACTTGGTAAACTTTGTGGTCATGGTCAGTGGCACATGCCAACTTTGTCAAGGCATTGCGCACAATAGCCACACCAAGCTACCAGTATTCTACCTTGTTTGCACCTGCAAGATCTTGCCTAGTACATCTGCACTGTGATTGGACACTCTGACCGTGGCTGACTTGTGTTATGATCAATAGAAGTAAAAGTCACTTAGGATACTTTTGTGGTCATGGTCAGTGGCACATGCCAACTGTCTCAAGGCATTGCGCACAATAGCCACACCAAGCCACCAGTATTCTACCTTGTTTGCACATGCAAGATCATGCCTAGTACATATGCACTGTGATAGGACACTCTGACCGTGGCTGACTCGTGTTATGATTCAGAGTCGTTTTAGGTACTTGGTAAACTTTGTGGTCATAGTCAGTGGCACATGCCAATTTTGTCAAGGCATTGCGCACAATAGCCGTGCCAAGCCACCGGTTTTTTAACTTGTTTATACCTGCAATGTCATGCATGTTATATGTGCACAATGATTGGTCACTCTGACCATGGCTGAATTGTGTTACGATTCGTAGAAGTTAAAGTCACTTGGTAAACTTTGTGGTCATGGTCAGTGGCACATGCCAACTTCGTCAAGGCATTGCGCACAATAGCCACATCAAGCCACCAGTATTCTACCTTGTTTGCACCCGCAAGGTCATGCCTGGTACATCTGCACTGTGATTGGACACTCTGACTGTGGCTAACTCGTCTTATGATCAATAGAATTAAAAGTCACTTGGATACATTTGTGGTCATGGTCAGTGGCACATACCAACTTTGTCAAGGCATTGCGCACAATAGCCACACCGAGCCACCAGAATTCTACCTTGTTCATACCTGTAAGATCGTGTCCAGTATATCTGCACTGTGATTGGACACTCTGACAGTGGCTGACTTGTGTTATAATTAATAGCCGTTTAAGGTACTTGGTACACTTTGTGGTCATGGTCAGTGGCATATGCCAATTTTGTCAAGGCATTGCGCACAATAGTCGTGCCAAGCCACGGGGTTTTTACCTTGTTCATACCTGCAAGGTCATGCCTAGTACATATCAACTGTGATTGGGCACTCTGAATGTGGATGACTCCTGTTACGATATGTAGAAGTTAAAGTCACTTGATAAACTTTGTCGTCATGGTCAGTGGCACATGCCAACCTTGTCAAGGCATTGCGCACAATAGCCGTGCCAAGACACCGGTTTCTTACCCTGTTTATACCTGCAAGGTCATGCATTTTTGATGTGCACTGTGGTTGGGTACTCTGACCGTGGCTGACTCGTGTTGTGATTCCTAGAGGTTAAAGTCACTTGGTAAACTTCATGGTCATGGTCAGTGGCACATGCCGACATTTTCAAGGCATTGCACACTGTAGCCACACCGAGCCACCAGTATTCTACCTTTTCTGTATCTGCAATTTCATGCCTAGTACATCTGCACTGTGATTGGACAATTTGACAGTGGCTGACTCGTGTTAAGATAAATAGAAGTAAAAGTCACTTGGATACATCTGTGGTCATGGTCAGTGGCACATGCCAACATTGTCAAGGCATTGCGCACAATAGCCACACCGAGCCACCAGTATTCTACCTTGTTTATACATACAAGGTCATGCGCAGTATCTGTGTTGTGATTGGACACTCTGACCGTGGCTGACTCGTGTTATGATTCATAGCCGTTTAAAATACTTGGTAAACTTTGTGGTCATTGTCATTGGCACATGCCAACTTTGTCAAGGCATTGCGCACAATAGCCGTGCCAAGCCACCGGTTTTTAAACTTGCTTATACCTCCAATGTCATGCATGTTATATGTGCACAATGATTGGTCACTCTGACCGTGGCTGACTAGTGTTATGATTCGTAGAAGTTAGAGTCACTTGGTAGACTTTGTGGTCATGGTCAGTGGCACATGCCAACTTCGTCAAGGCATTCCGCACAATAGCCACACCGAGCCACCAGTATTCTACCTTGTTTATACCTGTAAGGTCATGCCCAATATATCTGCACTGTGATTGGACACTCTAACTGTGGCTGACTCGTGTTATGATTCATAACCGTTTAAGGTACTTGGTAAACTTTGTGGTCATGGTCTGTGGCACATGCCAGCTTTGTCAAGGCATTGCGTACAATAGCCATGCCAAGCCACCGGGTTTTTACCTTGTTTATACCTGTAAGGTCATGCATAGTACATGTGAACTGTGATTGGGCACTCTGACTGTGGCTGACTCGTGTTACGATTCATAGAAGTTAAAGTCACTTGGTAAACTTTGTGGTCATGGTCAGTGGCACATGCCAACTTGGTCAAGGCATTGCGCAGAATAGCCACACCGAGCCACCAGTATTATACCTTGTTTGCACCTGCAAGACCATGCCTAGTACATATGCACTGTGATTGGACACTCTGATCATGGCTGAATCGTGTTATGATCAATGGAAGTAAAAGTCACTTGGATACATTTGTGGTCATGGTCAGTGGCACATGCCAACTTTGTCAAGGAATTGCACTCATTAACCACACCGAGCCACCAGTATTCTACCTTGGTTATACATCTGAGGTCATGTTCAGTATATTTGCACTGTGATTGGACACTCTGAATGTCGCTGACCCGTGTTATGATTCATAGCCGTTGAAGGTACTCGGTAAACTTTGTGGTCATGGTCAGTGGCACATGCCAACTTTATCAAGGCATTGCGCACAATTGCCGTGCCAAGCCACCCGTTTTTAACCTTGTTTATACCTGCAAGCTCATGCCTAGTAAATCTGAACTGTGATTGGGCACTCTGAAAGTGGCTGACTTGTGTTACGATTTGTACAAGTTAAAGTCACTTGGTAAACTTTGTGGTCATGGTCAGTGGCACATACCAACTTTCTTCAAGGCATTGCACACAATAGCCGTGCCAGTACACCGGTTATTAACCCTGTTTATACCTGCAAGGTCATGGATGTTATATGTGCACTGTGATTGGGAACTCTGACTTTGGCTGACTCCTGTTATGATTCATAGAAGTTAAAGTCACTTAGTAAACTTTGTGGTCATGGGCAGTGGTACATGCCAACTTTGTCAAGGCATTGCGCACAATAGCCACCCCAAGCCACCAGTATTCTACCTTGTTTGCACCTGCAAGATCATGCCTAGTACATCTGCACTGTGATTGGACACTCTGACCGTGGCTGACTCGTGGTATGATCAATATAAGTAAAAGTCGCTTGGATACATTTGTGGTAATGGTCAGTGACACGTGCCAACTTTGTCAAGGCATTGCGCACAATAGCGACGCCGAGCCACCAGTACTCTACCTTGTTCATACCTGTGAGGTCATGCGCAGTTTATGTGCACTATGATTGGACACTCTGAATGTGGCTGACTCGTGATATGATTCATAGCCGTTTAAGGTACTTGGTAAACTTTGTGGTCATGGTCAGTGGCACATGCCAACATTGTCAAGGCATTGCGCACAATACACATGCCAAGCCACTGGTTTTTTAACTTGTTTATACCTGCAAGATCATGCATATTATATGTGCACTGTGACTGGGCACTCTGACCGTGGCTGACTCGTATTACGATTCGTAGAAGTTAAAGTCACTTGGTAATCATTGTGGTCATGGTCAGTGGCACATGCCAACTTCGTCAATGCATTGCACACAATAGCCATGTCGAGCCACCAGTATTCTACCTTATTTGCACCTGCAAGGTCATGCCTAGTACATCTGCACTGTGATTGAACACTCTGACCGTGGCTGACTTGTGTTATGATCAATATAATTAAAAGTCACTTAGTTACACTTCTGGTGATGGTCAGTGGCACATGCCAACTTTGTTAATGCATTGCGCACAATAGCCCCACCGAGCCACCAGTATTCTACCTTCTTTATACATGTAAGGTCATGCCCAGTATATCTGCACTGTGATTGGACACTCCGGCTGTGGCTGACTTGTGTCATGATTCATAACCGTTTAAGGTACTTGGTAAACTCTGTGGTCATGGTATGTGGCAAATGCTAGCTTTGTCAAGGCATTGCGCACAATAGCCATGCCAAGCCACCGATTGTTTACCTTGTTTATACCTGTAAGGTCATGCCTAGTACATCTGAACTGTGACTGGGCACTCTGACTGTGGCTGACTCGTGTTACGATTCATAGAAGTTAAAGTCACTTGGTAAACTTTGTGGTCATGGTCAGTGGCAAATGCCAACTTGGTCAAGGCATTGCGCACAATAGCCACACTCAGCCACTAGTATTCTACCTTGTTTGCACCTGCAAGATCATGCCTAGTACATCTCTACTGTGATTGGACACTCTGACCGTGGCTGACTCGTGTTATGATCAATACAAGTAAAAGTCACTTGGATACATTTGTGGTCATGGTCAGTGGCACATGCCAACTTTGTCAAGGAATTGCACACAATAACCACACCGAGCCACCAGTATTCTACCTTGTTTATACCTGTAAGGTCTTGCCCAGTATATCTGCACTGTGATAGGACACTCTGACTGTGGCTGACCCGTGTTATGATTCATAGCCGTTTAAGGTACTAGGTAAACTTTGTGGTCATCGTCAGTGGCACATGCCAACTTTGTCAAGGCATTGCGCACAATAGCCGTGCCAAGCCACCAGATTTTTACCTTGTTTATACTTGCAACCTCAAGCCTAGTACATCTGAACTTTGATTGGGAACTCTGACTGTGGCTGACTCGTGTTACGATTCGTACAAGTTAAAGACACTTGGTAATGTTTTGTGGTCATGGTCAGTGGCACATGCCAACTTTGTCAAGGCATTGCGCACAATAGCCGCGCCAAGACACCGGTTTTTAACCCTGTTTATACCTGCAAGGTCATGCATGTTAGATGTGCACTGTGATTTGGTACTCTGACTGTGGCTGACCCGTGTTATGATTCGTAGAAGTTAAAGACACTTGGTAATGTTTTGTGGTCATGGTCAGTGGCACATGCCAACTTTGTCAAGGTATTCAGCACAATAGCCACACCAAGCCACCAGTATTCTACCTTGTTTGCACCTGCAAGCTCATGCCTAGTACATCTGCACTGTGATTCAACACTCTGACCGTGGATGACTCGTGTTATGATCAATAGAAGTAAAAGTCACTTGGATACGTTTGTGGTCATGTCAGTGGCACATGCCAACTTTGTCAAGGCATTGCGCACAATAGCCACACCGAGCCACCAGTACTCTACCTTGTTCATGCCTGTCAGGTCATGCACAGTGTATATGCACTATGATTGGACACTCTGACTGTGGCTGACTCGTGTTGTGATTCATAGCCGTTTAAGGTACTTGGTAAACATTGTGGTCATGGTCAGTGGCACATGCCAACTTTGTCAAGGCATTGCGCACAATAGCCATGCCAAGCCACTGATTTTTTAACTTGTTTATACCTGCAAGGTCATGCATATTAGTTATGCACTGTGATTGGACACTCTGACCATAGCTGCCTCGTATTACGATTCGTCGAAGTTAAAGTCACTTGGTAAACTTTGTGGTCATGGTCAGTGGCACATGCCAACTTCGTCAAGGCATTGCGCACAATAGCCATACCGAGCTACCATTATTCTACCTTGTTTGCACCTGCAAGGTCATGCCCAGTAAATCTGCAATGTGATTGAAACTCTGACCGTGGCTGACTCGTGTTATGATCAATGGAAGTAAAAGTCACTTGGATACAATTGTGGTCATGGTCAGTGGCACATGCCAAATTTGTCAAGGCCTTGCACACAATAGCCATTCCAAGCCATCAGAATTCTACCTTGTTCATACCTGCAAGGTCATGCCCAGTATTTCTTCCCTGCGATTGGACACTCTGACCGTGGCTGAATTGTGTTATAATACATAGCCGTTTAAGGTACTTGGTAAAACTTGTGGTCATGGTCAGTAGCACATGCCAACTTTGTCAAGGCATTGCGCATAATAGCGGTGCCAAGCCATGGGTTTTTTGCCTTGTTTATACCTGCAAGGTCATGCTTGGTACATCTAAACTGTGATTGGGCACTCTGACTGTGGATGACTCCTGTTACGATTCGTATACGTTTAAGTCACTTGGTAAACTTTGTGGTCATGGTCAGTGGCACATGCCAACTTCGTCAAGGCATTGCGCACAATAGCCATACCGAGCTACCATTATTCTACCTTGTTTGCACCTGCAAGGTCATGCCTAGTAAATCTGCACTGTGATTGGACTATCTGACCGTGGCTGACTCGTGTTATGATCAATAGAAGTAAAAGTCACTTGGATACAATTGTGGTCATGGTCAGTGGCACATGCCAAATTTGTCAAGGCATTGCACACAATAGCCATTCCAAGCCATCAGAGTTCTACCTTGTTCATACCTGTAAGGTCATGCCCAGTGTATCTTCACTGCGATTGGACACTCTGACCGTTGCTGAATTGTGTTATAATACATAGCCGTTTAAGGTACTTGGTAAAACTTGTGGTCATGGTCAGTAGCACATGCCAACTTTGTCAAGGCATTGCGCCTAATTGCGGTGCTAAGCCATGGGTTTTTTGCCTTGTTTATACCTGTAAGGTCATGCTTGGTACATCTAAACTGTGATTGGGCACTCTGACTGTGGATGACTCCTGTTACGATTCGTATACGTTTAAGTCACTTGGTAAACTTTGTCGTCATGGTCAGTGGCACTTGCCAACCTTGTCAAGGCATTGCGCACAATAGCCGTGCCAAGACACCAGTCTTTTACCCTGTTTATACCTGCAATGTCATGCATATTAGATGTGCACTGTAATTGGATACACTGACCGTGGTTGACTTGTGTTATGATTCGTAGAGGTTAAAGTCACTTGGTAAACTTTGTGGTCATGGTCAGTGGCACATGCCAACTTTGTCAAGGCATTGCGCACAATAGCCACACCGAGCCACCAATATTCTACCTTGTTTATACCTGTAAGGTCATGCCCATTATATCTGCACTATGACTGGACACTCTGACTGTGGCTGACTTGTGTTGTGATTCATAACTGTTTAAGGTACTTGGTAAACTTTGCGGTCATGGTCTGTGGCACATGCCAGCTTTTCAAGGCATTGGGCACAATAGCCATGCCAAGCCACCGGTGTTTTACCTTGTTTATACCTGTAAGGTCATGCCTAGTACATCTGAACTGTGATTGTGTACTCGGACTGTGGCTGACTCGTGTTACGATTCATAGAAGTTAGAGTTACTTGGTAAACTTTGTGGTCATGGTCAGTGGCACATGCCAACTTGGTTTAGGCATTGCGCACAATAGCCACACCGAGCCACCAGTATTCTACCTTGTTTGCACCTGCAAGATCATGCCTAGTACATCTGCACTGTGATTGGACTTTCTGACCATGGCTGGCTCCTGTTATGATCAATAGAAGGAAAAGTCACTCGGATACATTTGTGGTCATGGTCAGTGGCACATGCCAGCTTTGACAAGGCATTGCACACAATAACCACACCGAGCCACCAGTATTGTACCTTGTTTATACCTGTAAGGTCATGCTCAGTATATCNACCAGTCTTTTACCCTGTTTATACCTGCAATGTCATGCATATTAGATGTGCACTGTAATTGGATACACTGACCGTGGTTGACTTGTGTTATGATTCGTAGAGGTTAAAGTCACTTGGTAAACTTTGTGGTCATGGTCAGTGGCACATGCCAACTTTGTCAAGGCATTGCGCACAATAGCCACACCAAGCCACCAGTATTCTACCTTTTTTGCACCTGCAATATCATGCATAATACATCTGCACTGTGATTGGACACTCTGACATTGGCTAACTTGTGTTATGATGAATAGAAGTAAAAGTCACTTGGATACATGTGTGGTCGTGGTCAGTGGCACATGCCAACTCTGTCAAAGAATTGCACACAATAGCCACACCGAGCCACCAGTATTCTACCTTGTTCATACCTGCAAGGTCATGCGCAATATATCTATAATGTGATTGGACACTCTGACCGTGGCTGACTCGTGTTCTGATTCATAGCCGTTTAAGGTACTTGGTAAACTTTGTGGTAATGGTCAGTGGCACATGCCAAGTTTGTCAAGGCATTGCACACAATAGCCATGCCAAGCGACCAGTTTTTTAACTTGTTTATACCTGCACGGTCATGCATATTAGATGTGCACAATGATTGGGCACTCTGACCGTGGCTGACTCGTGTTACGATTAGTAGAAGTTAAAGTCTCTTGGTTAACTTTGTGGTCATGGTCAGTTGCACATGCCAACTTCGTCAAGGCATTGCGCACAATAGCCACGTCGAGCCACCAGTATTCTACCTTCTTTGCACATGCAAGGTCATGCCTAGTACATCTGCACTGTGATTAGACACTCTGACCGTGGCTGACTCGTGTTATGATCAATAGAATTAAAAGTCACCTGGATACATTTGTGGTCATGTTCAGTGGCACATGCCAACTTTGTCAAGGCATTGCGCACACTAGCCGCACCGAGCCACCAGAATTCTACCTTGTTCATACCTGTAAGGTCATGCCTAGTATATCTGCACTGTGATTGGACACTCTGACCGTGGCTGACTCGTGTTACGATTCATAGAAGTTAAAGTCACTTGGTAAACTTTGTCGTCATGGTCAGTGGCACATGCCAACTTCGTCAAGGCATTGCGCACAATAGTCGTTCCAAGCCACGGGTTTTTTACATTGTTTAGACCTGCAAGGTCATGCGTATTAGATGTGCACTATGATTGGGTACTCTGACCGTGGCTGACTCGTGTTACGATTCATAGAAGTTAAAGTCACTTGGTAAACTTTGTCGTCATGGTCAGTGGCACATGCCAACTTCGTCAAGGCATTGCGCACAATAGTCGTTCCAAGCCACGGGTTTTTTACATTGTTTAGACCTGCAAGGTCATGCGTATTAGATGTGCACTATGATTGGGTACTCTGACCGTGGCTGACTCGTGTTACGATTCATAGAAGTTAAAGTCACTTGGTAAACTTTGTCGTCATGGTCAGTGGCACATGCCAACTTCGTCAAGGCATTGCGCACAATAGTCGTTCCAAGCCACGGGTTTTTTACATTGTTTAGACCTGCAAGGTCATGCGTATTAGATGTGCACTATGATTGGGTACTCTGACCGTGGCTGACTCGTGTTACGATTCATAGAAGTTAAAGTCACTTGGTAAACTTTGTCGTCATGGTCAGTGGCACATGCCAACTTCGTCAAGGCATTGCGCACAATAGTCGTTCCAAGCCACGGGTTTTTTACATTGTTTAGACCTGCAAGGTCATGCGTATTAGATGTGCACTATGATTGGGTACTCTGACCGTGGCTGACTCGTGTTACGATTCATAGAAGTTAAAGTCACTTGGTAAACTTTGTCGTCATGGTCAGTGGCACATGCCAACTTCGTCAAGGCATTGCGCACAATAGTCGTTCCAAGCCACGGGTTTTTTACATTGTTTAGACCTGCAAGGTCATGCGTATTAGATGTGCACTATGATTGGGTACTCTGACCGTGGCTGACTCGTGTTACGATTCATAGAAGTTAAAGTCACTTGGTAAACTTTGTCGTCATGGTCAGTGGCACATGCCAACTTCGTCAAGGCATTGCGCACAATAGTCGTTCCAAGCCACGGGTTTTTTACATTGTTTAGACCTGCAAGGTCATGCGTATTAGATGTGCACTATGATTGGGTACTCTGACCGTGGCTGACTCGTGTTACGATTCATAGAAGTTAAAGTCACTTGGTAAACTTTGTCGTCATGGTCAGTGGCACATGCCAACTTCGTCAAGGCATTGCGCACAATAGTCGTTCCAAGCCACGGGTTTTTTACATTGTTTAGACCTGCAAGGTCATGCGTATTAGATGTGCACTATGATTGGGTACTCTGACCGTGGCTGACTCGTGTTACGATTCATAGAAGTTAAAGTCACTTGGTAAACTTTGTCGTCATGGTCAGTGGCACATGCCAACTTCGTCAAGGCATTGCGCACAATAGTCGTTCCAAGCCACGGGTTTTTTACATTGTTTAGACCTGCAAGGTCATGCGTATTAGATGTGCACTATGATTGGGTACTCTGACCGTGGCTGACTCGTGTTACGATTCATAGAAGTTAAAGTCACTTGGTAAACTTTGTCGTCATGGTCAGTGGCACATGCCAACTTCGTCAAGGCATTGCGCACAATAGTCGTTCCAAGCCACGGGTTTTTTACATTGTTTAGACCTGCAAGGTCATGCGTATTAGATGTGCACTATGATTGGGTACTCTGACCGTGGCTGACTCGTGTTACGATTCATAGAAGTTAAAGTCACTTGGTAAACTTTGTCGTCATGGTCAGTGGCACATGCCAACTTCGTCAAGGCATTGCGCACAATAGTCGTTCCAAGCCACGGGTTTTTTACATTGTTTAGACCTGCAAGGTCATGCGTATTAGATGTGCACTATGATTGGGTACTCTGACCGTGGCTGACTCGTGTTACGATTCGTAGACGTTAGAGTCACTTGGTAACCTTTGTGGTCATGGTCAGTGGCATATGCCAACTTTGTCAAAGCATTGCGCACAATAGCCGTGCCAAGACACCGGTTTTTAACCCTGTTTATACCTGCAAGGTCATGCATATTAGATGTGTACTGTGATTGGGCACTCTGACTGTGGTTGACTCGTGTTACGATTCGTACAAGTTAAAGTCACTTGGTAAACTTTGTGGTCATGGTCAGTGGCATATGCCAACTTTGTCAAAGCATTGCGCACAATAGCCACACCAAGCCACCAGTATTCTACCTTGTTTGCATGTGCAAGATAATGCCTAGTACATCTGCACTGTGATTGGACACTCTGACTGTGGCTGACTCGTGCTATGATCAATAGAAGTAAAAGTCACTTGGATACATTTTTGGTCATGGTCAGTTACGCATGCCAGCTTTGTCAAGGCATTACGCACAATAGCCACACCGAGCCACCAGTATTCTACCTTGTTCATACCTGTAAGGTCATGCCTAGTATATCTGCACTGTGATTGGACACTATGACCGTGGCTCACTTGTGTTATAATTCATAGCCGTTTAACATACTTGGTAAACTTTGTGGTCATGGTCAGTGGCACATGCCAACTTTGTCAAGGCATTGCGCACAATAGTCGTTCCAAGCCACGGGTTTTTTACATTGTTTAGACCTGCAAGGTCATGCGTATTATATGTGCACTATGATTGGGTACTCTGACCGTGGCTGACTCGAGTTATGATTCGTAGAGGTCAAAGTCACTTGGTAAACTTTGTCGTCATGGTCAGTGGCACATGCCAACTTTGTCAAGGCATTGCGCACA
>SZWC01000402.1:105277-117933 GCA_023375785.1 Penium margaritaceum
TATGATCAATAGAAGTAAAAGTCACTTGGATACATTTTTGGTCATGGTCAGTTACGCATGCCAGCTTTGTCAAGGCATTACGCACAATAGCCACACCGAGCCACCAGTATTCTACCTTGTTCATACTTGCGAGGTCATGCGCAGTATATTTGCACTATGATTGGACACTCTGACTGTGGCTGACTTGTGTTATGATTCATAGCCGTTAAAGGTACTTGGTAAACTTTGTGGTCATGATCAGTGGCACATGCCAACTACGTAAAGGCATTGCGCACAAAAGCCGTGCCAAGCCACCAGTTTTTTAACTTGTTTATACCTGTAAGGTCATGCATATTAGATGTGCACTGTGATTGGGCACTCTGACCGCGGCTGACTCGCGTTACGATTCGTAGAAGTTAAAGTCACTTGGTAAACTTTGTGGTCATGGTCAGTGGCACATGACAACTTTGTCAAGGCATTGCGCACAATAGCCACACCGAGCCACCAGTATTCTACCTTGTTTGGACCTGCGAGATCATGCCTAGTACATCGGCACTTTGATCGGACACTCTGACCGTGGCTGACTCGTGTTATGATCAATATAAGTAAACGTCACTTGGATACATTTGTGGTCATGGTCTGTGGCACATGCCAACTTTGTCAAGGCATTGCACACAATAGCCACACCGAGCCACCAGTGTTGTACCTTGTTTATACCTGTAAGGTCATGTCCTGTATATCAGCACTGTGATTGGACACTCTGACCGTGGCTGACTCGTGTTATGATTCGTAGAGGTCAAAGTCACTTGGTAAACTTTGTCGTCATGGTCAGTGGCACATGCCAACTTTGTCAAGGCATTGCGCACAGTAGCCACACCGAGCCACCAGTATTCTACCTTTTTTGCACCTGAAATTTCATGCCTAGTACATCTGCACTGTGATTGGACACTCTGACCGTGGCTGACTCGTGTTATGATTCATAGCCATTTAAGGTACTTGGTAGACTTTGTGGTCATGGTCAGTGGCACATGCCAACTTTGTCAAGGCATTGCGCACAATAGCTGTGCCAAGCCACCGGTTTTTTAACTTGTTTATACATGCAATATGATGCATACTAGATGTGCACAATGATTGGTCACTCTGACCGTGGCTGACTCGTGTTACGATTCGTAGACGTTAGAGTCACTTGGTAAACTTTGTGGTCATGGTCAGTGGCACGTGCCAACTTCGTCAAGGCATTGCACACAATAGCCACACCGAGCCACCGGTATTCTACCTTGTTTGCACCTGCAAGGTCATGCCTAGTACATCTGCACTGTGATTGAACACTCTGACTGTGGCTGACTTGTGTTATGATCACTAGAATGAAACGTCACTTACTTGTATTTGTGGTCATGGTCAGTGGAACATGCCAACTTTGTCAAGGCATTGCGCACAATAGCCACACCGAGCCACCAATATTCTACCTTGTTTATACCTGTAAGGTCATGTCCTGTATATCAGCACTGTGATTGGACACTCTGACCGTGGCTGACTCGTGTTATGATTCATAGCCGTTTAAGGTACTTGGTAAACTTTGTGGTCGTGGTCAGTGGCACATGACAACCCTGTCAAGGCATTGCGCACAATAGCCACACCGAGCCACCAATATTCTACCTTGTTTATACCTGTAAGGTCATGCCCATTATATCTGCACTATGACTGGACACTCTGACTGTGGCTGACTTGTGTTGTGATTCATAACTGTTTAAGGTACTTGGTAAACTTTGCGGTCATGGTCTGTGGCACATGCCAGCTTTTCAAGGCATTGGGCACAATAGCCATGACAAGCCACCGGTTTTGTAACTTGTTTATACCTGCAAGGTCATGCATATTAGATGTGTACTGTGATTGGGCACTCTGATCGTGGCTGACTCGTGTTTCGATTCGTAGAAGTTAAAGTCACTTGGTAAACTTTATGGTCATGGTCAGTGGCACATGCCAACTTTGTCAATGCATTGCGCACAATAGCCACACCAAACCACCAGTATTCTACCTCAGTGTTGACCCGGGGTTCCGAGGTGACCCTGTCACTTTGGCCGGTCTACATCGAGGGGGCCTTGATGTGGACCGCGTTCGCGTTCGCCAAAATACGCGAGGTGGGGTCCTCGGACGCGTGAGCTGGCCCCAGCCCACCGACCAGCCCTGCCACGCGGAAGCCCACCGAGGTGCCCCCCTCCCCCCCTTGCCCAGCCACCATCCCTCGCTTGCACGTCCACCTCCACAAATTCCATTTTCATTCAACTTTCAAACCCATGTCATATTAGGGTTTGATATTCTCTTTTAAAATTGTTGAACCAGGGTTTGACATTCCAATGATTTCTGAAATCATCCTAATGGACATATATTTCTGAAATTCTCTTGAATTGAGGTGTCAAGTGAAAATGAAAATCATTGTGGGGTATGATAGGGATATCCGACAGGTGGCAGATATTGGGTCCACCGGTCACTGGTTGTTTCACTGCCATATCAACGATTACTCCTGCTGCACAGTTTGAGTCCACGTATGTGGATGATTGTTGATTTCTTTCTGAATATTTTTACTTTCTATTCTGTCCGCAAATCGTACTTCAGTCCATTTTTCGAACTATCATTTTGTGCGCTCCTGGTGGAGAAATCAGCGCAAACACGAGGTTCACGATGAAACTCGCAGCTCGAAAGTTTTGCAATGCCCCTTTTTGTTTTTGACGCATTCGATTACAGTCGATCAATCAGTTGATGCAATCAATCCCCGTCGGTTGCTCGGACGCCGTCTATCTCTCTACCGACGGCGAGCAAGAACCGACGATCGATTGATGTTGATCGATTGGCCGACGGCCGAGGAACGATCGACGAGGGCTAATTGTCGATGGGACCACTGCTGGTGGTGGCCGGAAGTGGATCCATCGACGGTGGCTCCTCGTCGGATCGATCCACTGCCGGTGTTTGCTGGCCTTGGATCCATCGACCGTGGCTCCTCGTCGGATCGATCCACTGCCGGTGGTCGCCGGCCGCGGATCCACAGCCGGTGGTCGCCGGCTGAGGGCTGGCCAGCCCGTCCACCGTTGATCCGCTTGGATCGATGGTGAACGGAGCATGGATCCAAAGGCCGACGAGGCCTGGCGGGGTGCAGGAGGCAGGGGCAGGGCCTCGCAACCACCCACCGGTCCGGTCTTATGCCTCGAGCGAGGCCGATGAGGCCTGGCAGGAGGCAGGGGCAGGGGCAGGGACCCTTGCAACCACCCACCGCTCGGGTGGTTGACGCTGGATCCGCGTCGTAACAACGCTATAAAGTACTACTAGTCGTTCCGCGTCACTCATACGCGAATAGAGCATTGCGATTGTAGGAACGAGGTGCATCCATGGCACCTCGGCGCCAGACTGCACCATCTGTGATGGAATCGTCATCCCTTCCATCTTCAACCTCTGTTGCCTCTGCGTACCGTCTGAACCATGCGGACTTCAACCCCCCTCCTGCCGGGTGTCTCCATGGAGATCATCTAACGCTGGCCCTCTCACGTCACTGTCGGCCAGTGCCTACGGCCTCAAGGAAACCTGGGTTCTTTTGTGGCTCATGCGGAGTTACGTCAAGCGACACTTGCGACCGCATCCGCGGGCATTTCGGTATCCCAAACGGCAACATGGCCACGTGCCCGTTCCCACCGCCTCACGCCAAAGACGTTATTGGCCTTGAGAGGGCCCCTCGTCCAGCAGCCAACTGGAAACCTGCTTGCCCCCATCCGTACAACGGCCTTGGGGATTCATGGGGTACAAGCAGCAAGCCTGTGAAATGGGTTAATTTGGCGGAGAGCTTGCAGCAACAGGAGACTCGGCGCCGAGCTGGCCTACCAAGTGGAGATGATGAGGGTGATGCAACCGGTGCCGGTCCTGGCATGGAGTCTGCTGGCATGAGCTGCATTGACCAACAGATAAGGCGGCAACAAGACGTAGCACTCCTCAGAGCAGCAGACCTTCGTGGGCAGCAGCAGCAGCAACAGCAGCTGCTGTACCAGCAGCAGTAGGTGTACCAGCAGCAGTCACAGGTGTACCTGCAACAGCCGCTGGCGTACCAGCAGCAGCTGCAATTGTACCTGTAGCAGCCGCAGACAGTTCGGCTGGTGGATGTTAACCGGATGGCTGGTATGGTTCAAACGTCCGTGAGGCCTCATTGTGAGGCAGCCGGGAACAAGAGCTGCCAGATGGCAGTAGTCAAGCTCATGGCCTGTGCTGCGTACCCAATCAGCTTCTCACGTGAGCCGCTGCTGAACGACGTGGTGCGCACAGGCCGAAGCACCAACAGCTCATTTAGCCTTCCAAGCCAAGGCACTGTCGTGAGTGACATACTGCCAGCATTGGACAAGAAATTAGAGGTCGAGGATACGTCGCTGAAGCAAGCCTGGCCCATTTGTGGCGTCACAGTTGCCGTGGACGAGTGGGCGGATCAGCAGCAGCGTCCAATTTACAATGCGATGGCTGTAAACGCTAAGGGTGCCTGTCGCGTGTTTTCACGTGATGCCAATGGGAAGACCCGCAATGCATCCCACATGGGGGCCATGATTGAGGAGGCNCAGGAGACTCAGCGCCGAGCTGGCCTACCAAGTGGAGATGATGAGGGTGATGCAACCGGTGCCGGTCCTGGCATGGAGTCTGCTGGCATGAGCTCCATTGACCAACAGATAAGGCGGCAGCAAGACGTAGCACTCCTCAGAGCAGCAGACCTTCGTGGGCAGCAGCAGCAGCAGCAGCAGCTGCTGCACCAGCAGCAGCAGGTGTACCAGCAGCAGCCACAGGTGTACCTGCAACAGCCGCCGGCGTACCAGCAGCAGCTGCAGTTGTACCAGCAGCAGCCGCAGACAGTTCGGCTGGTGGATGTTAACCGGATGGCTGGTATGGTTCAGACGTCCGTGAGGCCTCATTGTGAGGCAGCCGGGAACAAGAGCTGCCAGATGGCAGTAGTCAAGCTCATGGCCTGTGCTGCGTACCCAATCAGCTTCTCACGTGAGCCGCTGCTGAACGACGTGGTGCGCACAGGCCGAAGCACCAACAGCCCATTTAGCCTTCCAAGCCAAGGCACTGTCGTGAGTGACACACTGCCAGCATTGGACAAGAAATTAGAGGTCGAGGATACGTCGCTGAAGCAAGCCTGGCCCATTTGTGGCGTCACAGTTGCCGTGGACGAGTGGGCGGATCAGCAGCAGCGTCCAATTTACAATGCGATGGCTGTAAACGCTAAGGGTGCCTGTCGCGTGTTTTCACGTGATGCCAATGGGAAGACCCGCAATGCATCCCACATGGGGGCCATGATTGAGGAGGCGGTCGAGGCCGTCAGTGTCAAGCACGTGGTGTCCGTTGTTTTGACAACACAGCAGTCAACAAACGCGCATTCCAAGACCTGGCAGGGAAGTATCCAAAAGTCCTGTGGCAAGGTTGCTGTGCACACAACTGTGACCTTGTCATGAAGGACATTGGCAAGACAGAGTAGGGGTCAGCAATCTTGTCCAGGGCTGAGAAGGTTGTCAAATTGTTTCACAACAACGACATGCCACCAACCTGGTTGAAGCAACAGTCGGGTGGGCGGGTCTTGCACGCTAAATGTGACACGCGTTTTGCACCTGCGCACTCCATGTTGCAGCGCCTGCTAGACATGCGTCCAATTCTGCTGAAGCTGGTCAACCATGAGTCCTGGACGGCCATGGGCAATCAGCGGGATGGGATGTTCAAGGCACGCAAGAAGGCTGTGAGATGTCTTGTGCACCGTCACGTGTTCTGGCTACAGGTTCGCCAGCCGAGAGATTTTTTTACGCCGTTGGTAACCGTGCTACGCATTGCTGACACGTCGGGAGGGACAGCGGGTGAGATATATGAAAGATTGCTTGATTGCATGAGTGATCTTGCTGCACTGTTGCGCCCCCGCGGGCGCAAGCCAGCAAAGGTTTCTGCTTCGCCTGTGAAGCATGCTATGCAACGCCTGCAAGCCCGCTGGACTGCTGACATGAGCTGCCCGCTGTATGCTGCTGCGTGCCGTGTGCACCTGCGCCACTTTGGCAATGACCTTGGGGGTGAGGTTGACATGGTTACGGCTTGGTCCATAGTGGTGGATGCGCTTGCGCCGCCTTAGCGTCAGCACACTGGAGATGCTGGTGCGCTGTAACGTGTGGCTGCGCCGTCAGTACAAGGCAAGTGGGAGGCGGTGCTAGCCCACCAACTTCACGGTGCCCGACGACTTGGAGAGTGAGCAGGGCGGTGAGCCACGCCGGTCGCCCGGCGCCTGGCGTGACTCTCGGCGCCACGCCGCGTGTAGCTGTCGTAGAAGGCAGTACCTCCTATCCCTGCTACTTTGCTGTTGCTGTTGGTGGTAGTGGCACTCCGGGTGCCGCACCGGGTGCAGCTGCTGTAGAAGGCAGCGCCTCCTGCTCTCGCTGCCCTGCTGCCGATGATGGTAACGCTCCGGGCGCCGTGCCAGGTGCAGCTGCCACAGAAGGCAGCACCTCCTGTCCCCGCTGCTCTGCTACTGCTACTGGTGGTGCTTGCGCCCTGGGCACCGTGCCGGGTGTAGCTGCCGTAGAAGGCAATACCTCCTGCTCCCGCTGCTCTACTGCTGCTGCCGATGGTGCTGGCGCTCCAGGCGCCTCGCAAGATGCAACTGCCATAGAAGGCAGTACATCTTGTCCCCACTGCTCTGCTGCAGCTGCTGGTGGCGCTGGCACTCCGGATGCCGCACCGGGTGTAGTTGCCGCAAAAGGCAGGACCTCCCGCTTGCGCTACTCTGCTGTTGCTTCCGATGGTGCTGGCGCTCCGGACGCCGCGCTGAGTGCAGCTGTCGTAGAAGGAAGCGCCTCCTGTCTCTGCTGCTGGGGTCTCCCGAGATGCACTCTTGATGTTGTCGCGGTCGATAGCAATACGCCCAGGCTATGTCCAGCATCTGCCACCGTCGATGCGGGTTGATCATTTGTCATATGTAATATTGTCGCAGCGTGTGGCCGCTGCGCCCGCCTTTGTCGCGTGGCTGTCGTTACTACACCAGGTGCCGCTCCGAGACTCTGGTGTACCTGCTTTGCTTTCGACACTGGTTGCCCCGGAGCCTCAGGCACCACGTTTACTGCGGCCTCGCATGGAGGCAGCTGTTGCTTGACTTCTGGTACCGTTCCTGACGGCGCCTCCTCAGTGGTCTTGGGCCGCTGAGTAGCGAGCTTATCTTTCCCGGCCCGACGTCGCTTCTTGGTGATGCCTTCCATCTCTGCCACAGCATGTCCTGCCCCTTCCTCCACTGCCCTTTCTTGCTGCTCCTGTTGTAGTGGTGTTGCGCTTGCCCCAGCTTCCTGCTTGTGTGCTTCCTTGTCTTGATGTACCAGGGAATGCATCCCAATACCCGACGAAACAAGCCGGGTCCCCCCGGCCAAAGGCTCAGGTCTGTCAGCCGCAGGAACTGCAATTGTGGTGATTGGTGGACGAGGGCAGTGTGGGCGATAGGGAGACTGAGGCCTCCCTGCAAACTTCGCTGCCACTTCCTCCACGTCGTAATCGATATTGATGCGGGGCGGGTGTCGCCCGGCCGCGAGGGCCTGCCAGCGGACCGGGAGCTTTTCAAGTCGCTCACGTTGCACCATTATGTTGGAAGTATGGCGGCCCTCGAGCCACACATAAACTCCATGTACGGCCCAAACCTGGTAACACTGGTCCAGGAGTATCGCTTCATTTTGTCGCGCCCTGCCCACCTCCTACCGCTTCGGCCGCACGCCGTCACCAACCTGGAAGTCGTCGATCATGAGGCCGGCGTTAGTACGGTCCACCCCGCGCTCTGCTGCGACATACCCCCGAGTTCGAGCCTCTTGGAGGCACCTTTGAAGCCAAGCACCTCGTTGTTTCATGAACTCCACCCCTTTGGCCACGGTCGCACCCTCTTCCCGTGGCGGCATCAGCGCGTCAGGCATGAGAGGCATGGTAGCCATGGCCCAATGTTGCTGGCCGTGACGCAGCATGTAGGGTGAGAAGGTGGTAGACGAATGAGGTGTGAGGTTGTATTCATAGACGATGTCTTCTAGCTGCTCGTCCTAAGATGCATTGTCATCCAACAAATTCCAGATGGTCTGCGTGATTGCCCCATCCATACGCTCGACCTGGCATTGCGCCTGCGGCCGGTATGGTGCCCCATTTTCAATCTTGATGTTGAAGTATGCCGCCACTTCTGCGAATGTCCCTACAAAGTGCGAGCCATTGTCACACTGGATGATCTTGCATCCACCTCCCCAGTATATGACTTCTTCCTTCAGGAACGCTGTGACGTGTGCTGTGTCGGCCTTGGGGACCGCCCGAGCCATGACCCACTTGGTCATGTGGTCGATGCCGAGAGTCCAGTACACGTTCTTGGGTTGGGTGGTACGGAGGGGGCCATGAAAGTCAATTACAACCCTCTCCATTGGTGCGCAGAGGCAGGCGCACACGACGCGGGGCTGGTGGATCTGTTGGGGAGGGTGATGGCATATGCAAGTCCCACATGTGGCAACAGCCTCCCCAATCTGCTTCTTCAATCACACCAAGTAGACCTGTGGGACGGGAGTCTCATATATGGTGGCGGAGCGTGCGTGCATTCGGTATTGTCCTTGCATGATGAGTTTGTCGCGCAGCATCACCGGGGTGTACCAGCGCAGTAAGTACGCGTCATCCTCACGCCTCTAGAGCCACCCCTGCAGCCACACATACTTGTCGAGCGTGGCTTGGGCATTGGAGCAAACATGGACGTCCGGGGAAATTTCCACCATGGTGCGGCCACCAGATAGGACTTGGGCTCGTGCCCAATCTGACCACTCGTATGTTTTGACTGGTGACTCCTGCTGCCAATCCTCCAGGTTGCACCCAGGCGCCAGGGCCAGGAGGCGACGTCGCATTTCCTCAAAGGTCTCCGGTGGTGGGGCGCTCTTCCATCCGCAGACTCGGCCTGGTGCTGCTCGTCACCCTCCACTGGTGGGAGGGCATCAGTCCGTGTGCACCTGGAGGAGCTGCGTGTGATGGTTGGGTCTGCCGTGCCTGTGGAGGTCGTGGTGACCGGACGCCGGATTTGGGAGGAAGCGTGCCGCACGGTGTTGGAGGCATGACAGGTGCCGTATCAACCAATGGCCCGCGGGCCCCGGTAGGGAGGACTCTTCCATGTGTAGACTCATGGATGGCAGGTGGATTATCCACCGGAGCTGGTGTCGCCCCTGGCGCGGCAGGCGAATCCGGGAGGGGAGGGGAGGCCGGTGCAACTCTCAGTCCACCTCGGGACGGTGGATGATCCACCGGTAGTGCTGCCGCTGAGGATGCCGATGGCACTGGAGCTGTAGGGGAAGAGGGAGGTGTCAGGATTTTGAGGAGGGAAGAGTGCGACACAGGAAGGCTCGTGGCGTTGATTGGCACAAGTTATGCGTTGAGCAGGTTGGCAGTAACAAGTTTTGGAAGTGAGCGTTGCGAGACATGCAGCCGGCCGAGGATGGAAGCGATGACGGTTGCGAGAGTGATGAAGAGAAATGATTGATTGATGGAATAGTGGAAGCAAGAGTACATTGATCTAAGCTACCTTAAAGTAGTGTTTCTTGGGCTTCGCTAGGACCCTTGCGAGGTGGAAGCGCTAGTCCGTGTTCTTCGAGAGACGTGTTGCGATGGTTTTACCAGAGCGCAGCTTGTCAGGTTTCTCTGAGACTTTGGGACATGATAGTGTCGGTGCACGGATCTCGATTGTGCTTGTCCGTTGAGATTCGTGCGGTTCTTTTATTGTGGGTGCTCGGATGTGCTCCAGTCTTCACGCTGATTTCACTTCTTCATTTCCGACACCCCTCGTGAAGGGGAACCAGCGTGGAAGCTTCAGGTGTCTCTGGTCCTGAGACCTAGAAGATGTACCATTGTTGCATGTTGGGCATGTTCTAGGGTTTTTGTGAAGATGTCAGTCCTGTTGGCCTTTGAGGCTACATACTGAACCAAGGGTTCCTCTGCCTGCACCTTCTCCCTGATGAAGAAGTAGTGAAATTCAATGTGCTTGGTTCGTCCATGGTAGACTGGATTCTCTGTGAGAGCGATGGTGCTTCGATTGTCACACCATAGGACTGGGAGTGATTGCGGATATCAAAGGTCTTGCAGTAGGTGTTTTAGCCAGATGGCTTCTTGGGCAGCCATGGTTCCTGCGTACAGTTTTGCTTCATAGGATGAAAGTGAAACAGAAGAGGACCTGGTTGATCACCAGCTGATCAGTCCACAGCCAAGGTGAAAGCCGTAGCCTTGTGATGATTTTCGGTTGGCGTGATCATCTGCCCAGGAGGAGTCGCTGTATCCTTCTAATGTTATCGGCTGAGTTCTCCCCAGCTCAAGATAGAAGGAGGCAGTCTCTCCTAGATACCTCAAAACTCGCTTTGCTGCCTTCCAGTGTTGGTCACTGTGGTTTCATTCTCCAACGTATCGTGACAGAACACTGAGGGGGAAAGCAAGGTCGGGGCGAGTGCAGACCATAGCATACATCAGTGATCCCACCAGTTCAGGATAGGATTATGGGGAAGGTGATGAGACTATGTATGCTGGTGAGGTAAGTTTGTGATCCACCGTCATGGGGGTTGGAGCTCCGTTGCTGTTCTCAAGTCTGAAGTGCTTTAGGAGTGAGGCAATGTAGGGTGCTTGGGACAGAGTGATGAGTCACTTCTCCCGGTCCCTCTTGATGTCAATTCCCATGTAATGGGTCAGTTCCCCAAGGTCCTTCATGGTGAAACATCCCAGGAGGGCTTGCTTCAGATCCTCGAGAGCACAAGGATTGTTGGAAGTGAGAGCAAGATCGTCCTCATAGACCATAATATAGGTCTGCTCATCTGGTCAAGAACGGAGGAACAGACTAGGATCGGCAGTGGAAAGCGTGAATCCCAGGTAAATGAGAGTTGCTCGGAGTTTGGCATGCCATTCGCGAGGGGATTGTTTGAGCCCATAGACTGGGCGATGTAGCTTCCAGAGAGTGTTGGGCTGGTCTGGTGTGTAGCCTTTGGATACGCCAGGTAGAAAGTTTCATTCAGATCTCCTTGGAGAAAGTCTGTGGACACGTCCATGGCATGTAGTTCCATGTCTTTAGTGGCCGTAATGTGTGGTAGGACTCGTAGGGTGGTCAGCTTGGCAGTGGGTGAGAAGGTGTCAAAGACGTCCACGCCATATCGCTGTGAGAACCCCTTTGCCACATAACGAGCTTTGAATTATGGTGGCTTCCCTAGATGAGTCTTAACACGGAAGACCAATTTCCCTGTGATCACATTGGTGTGAGCTGGTCGAGGTACGTCAGTGTAGGTGGAGGTAGCCTTAAAGGAGGCCAGTTCGTTGGCAATGGCGGCTCGCCATTGGTCTGCTTGGGGCCCATTTACAGCCTCTGCATATTTTCTGGGGGTGGCAATGGGAGTTGTGGTAGTGGTGGTGCTGAGTAGAGGAAGGCGAGGATAGCGTCGTCGTCGAGGATTCATGGGAGGAGTTGGTTGTCGAAGAGAGATGGGACCGTCTCCAGCTGCAATCCAAGAGGGCAGGAAGGAGGTTCGAAGAAGCTCCACCTGGCGATCCTCCTGGATATCAAGGTCTCCGTCTGTGTCAGTTAGGGTGATAAGCGAGGCTGCTGCTCTGTTTCTGGTAGACTATGGGAGCACCAGTTCTGCTACTGGTGTCATTCTCGGGACTGGTACCCCAGATGCTGTAGTTGTTGTAGGTTCTTTTGTGTCTGCTGCTGTTGTTGTGAGTGCTGGTGCTGCTGCGGCTGGAGGAGAGACTAGTGTTGCTGAGGGAAGCGTTCTTCCGAGTGTTGGCAGATGTTCTGAGATGGATTGAAAATCAGCGTTAAGAGTGAGAGGAGTGAGTGGTGGTAGTGCCATTGGTCGTGGTTGTGTGGGAGTGTGTGTAGGAGAATAGATTGGTGGAGTGGATACTGTTGGAGGAGTTGCTGGTATGGCAGGAGCGACTGCAAGAGGTAAGGTGGCCGGAGTTGTAGGCATTATAGCTTGTTCAGGAAAGAGTGTCCAGGTAAGAGGAGTAGTGGAGATTGGCACAGAATGCCGGAACAAAGGAGTAATTTCATCAAAATGGACATATATGCTACAGGTTTCCTGTTTGAGGTCCGGCTCGTAAAATAAGAAGCTAGGGGAGTTGAGGGCAAATCCAACGAACATGCAGCGCGAGCCTCATGGCCCACATTTGGAGAGACGCGCGTGAGCTCGGTCAAATTGAAAGAGTAGGACGTAGGCTGTGGAACCCCAGGCTCAAAGCTTGGAGACATCTGGCGTAGATCCCAGCCAGAGTTCTGCTGGGGTGATTTCGGGAAGATGCTTGGCTGGATAAAAGATGTGTACCCTGGTGGCATAGCGGAATGCATAGGTCCTGAAGGTTTCCGGCGGTCCGGCATGCACAAGTAGAGTACGCGTGAGAGCGGCCAGGACACCGTTCTGTCTTTCTACCACTCCGTTCTGCTTGGGTGCTTCTGGGACACTCATCTCGTGCCCAATGCCGCGTTCTGCCAGGAATACATGGAGCTCATGAGATAGGAATTCACTACTTCTGTCTGTCCGGATTTTACCAATGGACCGGTTGAGGCGATTCATCTGCACTGTGATTGGACACTCTGACTGTGGCTGACTCGTGTTATGATCAATAGAAGTAAAAGTCACTTGGATACATTT
>SZWC01000402.1:118761-138270 GCA_023375785.1 Penium margaritaceum
TGGTCAGTGGCACATGCCAACTTTGTCAAGGCATTGCGCACAATAGCCACACCAAACCACCAGTATTCTACCTCAGTGTTGACCCGGGGTTCCGAGGTGACCCTGTCACTGTGGCCGGTCTACATCGAGTGGGCCTTGATGTGGACCGCGTTCGTGTTCGCCAAAAAAACGCGAGGTGGGGTCCTCAGACGCGTGAGCTGGCCCCAGCCCACCGACCAGCCCTGCCACGCGGAAGCCCACCGAGGTGCCCCCCCCCCACCCCCTTGCCCAGCCACCACCCCTCGCTCGCACGCCCTCCTCCACAAATTCTGTTTTCATTCAAATTTCAAACCCATGTCATATTAGGGTTTGATATTCTCTTTTAAATTTGTTGAACCAGGGTTTGACATTCCAATGATTTCTGAAGTTATCTTAATGGACATATATTTCTGAAATTCTCTTGAATTGAGGTGTTAAGTGAAAATGAAGAATATGGTGGGGTATGATAGGGATATCCGACAAGTGGCAGATATTTGGTCCACCGGTCACTGGTTGTTTCACTGCCATATCAACGATTACTCCTGCTGCACAGTTTGAGTCCACGTACGTGGATGATTGTTGATTTCTTTCTGAATATTTTTACTTTCAGTTCTGTCCGCAAATCCTACTTCAGTCCATTTTTTGAACTATCATTTTGTGCGCTCCTGGTGGCGAAATCAGCGCAAACGCGAGGTTCAGGATGAAACTCGCAGCTCGAAAGTTTTGCAATGCCCCTTTTTGTTTTTGACGCATCCGATTGCCATCGATCAATCAGCTGATGCAATCAATCCCCGTCGGTTGCTCGGACGCCGTCTATCTCTCTACCAACGGCGAGCAAGAACCGACGATCGATTGATGTCGATCGATTGGCCGACGGCCGAGGAACGATCGACGAGGGCTAATTGTCGATGGGACCACTGCCGGTGGTCACCGGAAGTGGATCCATCGACGGTGGCTCCTCGTCGGATCGATCCACTGCCGGTGGTCGCCGGCCGTGGATCCACAGCCGGTGGTCGCCGGCTGAGGGCTGACCAGCCCGTCCACCATTGATCCGCTTGGATCGATGCTGAACGGAGCATGGATTCAAAGGCCGACGAGGCCTGGCGGGGGGCAGGAGGCAGGGGCAGGGCCTCGCAACCACCCTCCGGTCGGGTCCTATGCCTCGAGCGAGGCCGATGAGGCCTGGCAGGAGGCAGGGGCAAGGGCAGGGGCCCTTGCAACCACCCACCGCTCGGGTGGTTGACGCTGGATCCGCGTCGTAACAACGCTATAAAGTACTACTAGTCGTTCCGCGTCACTCATATGCGAATAGAGCATTGCGATTGTAGGAACGAGGTGCATCCATGGCACCTCGGCGCCAGACTGCACCATCTGTGATGGAATCGTCATCCCTTCCATCTTCAACCTCTGTTGCCTCTGCGTACCGTCTGAACCATGCGGAATTCAACCCCCCTCCTGCCGGGCGTCTCCATGGAGATCATCTAACGCTGGCCCTCTCGCGTCACTGTCGGCCAGTGCCTACGGCCTCAAGGAAACCTGGGTTCTTTTGTGGCTCATGCGGCGTTAGTCAAGCGACACTTGCGACCGCATCCGCGGGCATTTCGGCATCCCAAACGGCAACATGGCCACGTGTCCGTTCCCACCGCCTCACGCCAAATACGTTATTGGCCTTGAGAGGGCCCCTCGTCCAGCAGCCGACTGGAAACTTGCTTGCCCCCATCTGTACAACGGCCTCGGGGATTCATGGGGTACAAGCAGCAAGCCTACAGACCATAGCATACATCAGTGATCCCACCAGTTCAGGATAGGATTCTGGGGAAGGTGATGAGACTCTGTATGCTTGTGAGGTAAGTTTGTGATCCACCGTCATGGGGGTTGGAGCTCCGTTGCTGTTCTCAAGTCCGAAGTGCTTCAGGAGTGAGGCAATGTAGGGTTCTTGGGACAAAGTGATGAGTCACTTCTCCCGGTCCCTCTTGATGTCAATTCCCAGGTAATGGATCAGTTCCCCAAGGTCTTTCATGGTGAAACGTCCCAGGAGTGCTTGCTTCAGATCCTCGAGAGCACAAGGATTGTTGGAGGTGGGAGCAAGATCGTCCTCATAGACCATAATATAGGTCTGCTCATCTGGTCAAGAACGGAGGAACAGACTGGGATCGGCAGTGGAAACCGTGAATCCCAGGTAAATGAGAGTTGCTCGGAGTTTAGCATGCCATTCTCGAGGGGATTGCTTGAGCCCATAGACTGGGCGATGTAGCTTCCAGAGAGTGTTGGGCTGGTCTGGTGTGTAGCCTTCGGATACGCAAGGTAGAAAGTTTCGTTCAGATCTCCTTGGAGAAAGTCCGTGGACACGTCCATGGCATGTAGTTCCATGTCTTTAGTGGCCGTAATATGTAGTAGGACTCGTAGGGTGGTCCGCTTGGCAGTGGGTGAGAAGGTGTCAAAGACGTCCACGCCATATCGATGTGAGAACCCCTTTGCCACATAACGAGCTTTGAATTCTGGTGGCTTCCCTAGATGAGTCTTAACACAGAAGACCCATTTCCATGTGACCACATTTGTGTGAGCTGGTCGAGGTACGTCAGTGTAGGTGGAGGTAGCCTTAAAGGAGGCCAGTTCGTTGGCAATGGTGGCTCGCCATTGGTATGCTTGGGGCCCATTTACAGCCTCCGCATATTTTCTGGGGGTGGCAATGGGAGCTGTGGTAATGGTGGTGCTGAGTAGATGAAGGCGAGGATAGCGTCGTCGTCGAGGATTCATGGGAGGAGTTGGTCGTCGAAGAGAGATGAGACCGTCTCCAGCTGCAATCCAGGAGGGCAGGAAGGAGGTTCGAAGAAGCTCCACCTGGCGATCCTCTTGGATGTCAAGGTCTCCATCTATGTCAGTTAGGGTGATAAGCGAGGCTGCTGCTCTGTTTCTAGTAGACTATGGGAGCACCAGTTCTGCTACTGGTGTCATTCTTGGGACTGGTACCCCAGATGCTGTAGTTGTTGTAGGTTCTTCTGTGTTTGCTATTGTTATTGTTGGTGCTGGTGCTGCTGCGGCTGGAGGAGGGACTAGTGTTGCTGAGGGAAGCGTTCTTCCGAGTGTTGGCAGATGTTCTGAGATGGATTGAAAATCAGCCTTAAGAGTGAGAGGAGTGAGTGGTGGTAGTGCCATTGGTCGTGGTTGTGTGGGAGTGTGTGTAGGAGAGAAGATTGGTGGAGTGGATACTGTTGGAGGAGTTGCTGGTGTGGCAGGAGCGACTGCAAGAGGTAACGTGGCCGGAGTTGTAGGCATTATAGCTTGTTCAAGAAAGAGTGTCCAGGTAAGAGGAGTAGTGGAGATTGGCGTGGATTGCCGGAACAAAGGAGTAATTTCATGGACATCTATGCTACATGTTTCCTGCTTGAGGTCCGGCTCGTAAAATAAGTAGCTAGGGGAGTTGAGGGCGAATCCAATGAACATGCAGCGCGAGGCTCGTGGCCCAAATTTAGAGAGACGCGCGTGAGATCGGTCAAATTGAAAGAGTAGGACGTAGACTGTGGAACCCCAGACTCGAAGCTTGGAGACATCTGGCGTATATCCCAGCCAGAGTTCTGCTGGGGTGATGTCGGGAAGATGCTTGGCTGGATAAACGTTGTGTACCCTGGTGGCATAGCGGAATGCATAGGTCCTGAAGGTTTCCGGCGCTCCGGCATGCACAAGTA
The DNA here is from genome assembly GCA_023375785.1 of Penium margaritaceum. NCBI lineage: Eukaryota > Viridiplantae > Streptophyta > Zygnematophyceae > Desmidiales > Peniaceae > Penium > Penium margaritaceum. The sequence goes on from SZWC01000402.1 coordinate 122,466, forward strand.
GAGTGCGCGTGAGAGCGGCCAGGACACCATTCTGTCTTTCTACCACTCCGTTCTGCTTGGGTGCTTCTGGGACACTCATCTCATGCCCAATGCCGCGTTCTACCAGGAATACACGGAGCTCACGAGATAGGATTTCACTACCTCTGTCTGTCCGGATTTTACCAATGGACCGGTTGAGGCAACTCATCTAATACTTTGACCACTTGACGAAGGTAGGCTTGGCATCGGCTTTATACTTGAGAGGGATTGTGGCGCCGAAGCGAGAATGGTCGTCCACAATGGTGAGGAAGTACTCATAGCCTTGAAGGGAGGTGGGAGAAACTGGTCCCACAAGATCCATGTGGAGGATGTCAAGAGGTCTTGCTGTTCGAGCGGCTCGAGGAAGGTGAGGGGATGCTTTTAATTTCCCAAGACTGCAAGCAGTGCAGGATGGTCATGCAAGGCGAGTTAGTGGGGAGAGCAATGGCAGGCCTTTTACCATGTTTTTGGCCTGAACACGGAGAAGCGCATTGAAATTTTGATGACCAAGGCAATGATGATGCAGGAGCACAGGATGTGAGAGGCTACGGCAGTCACAGGTGGAGGGTTGAGTGTCGGCTTCAACAGCAAAGATTGTTGTTGTGCGAGGAATGTGCAGGCGATAGAGGTTGTTGCGAACTGTGAAGGTTGCATGCGGTTTGTTATCAGCTATCGTCAGTTGGGCTTCCGAACCATAGGCGGGGAAGAAGATGTTTACACCTTCCTTTTGGAGTTGATGAACATAAAGGAGATTGTGTCGTGGGTCAGGGGTATGGTAACCCCGGATTTGTCCACTTGGTGCTGCCGGAGACGTGAGAGTAGCGGAGTAGCGGCAGAGATATGTCATTCCTTTGGTGGCACCGGTGATGGTTACTGGTGTTGCCAATGGTGTGGTGACGTCAGCATCTTTGAGAGCATGAATAACACACCCTGAGCCGAGAACTTGTTCAATGTAGAGGGAGGCAGATGCTGTAAGAAGAGTCAGCGGAGGAGGTTCTCCATCTTGAACGGAAACTTGTGCGACATCGAGAATGGAGGGCTCAGGTGCGGTGTCACCGTCCATATTGTCATCGGCTGGCGCGGCGCGAGGTGGAAGGAGGCGAACAAGCACAGTTGCGACTGTGAAGAAGATCACTGGAATCATGGTGGCCTGTCAACCAGGGCTGGAAACTGTCAGAATAATGTAGTCACGAGAGTGACAGCAGCACAAGCAAGCTGAAGCAACAAACAGGCATGCGGGCGTCAGCAGAGTGACGTAGGCGAGAGCGATGCGAGCAGTTAGTCGTGAGAGCAGGTGGAGACTGAGAAGCGAGGTAGCCGAGGTAGACAAGTTGATGTGAGAGAGGGTGCTTGCTAGGCGAGTGATGATTGGCAGAGTGTGAGGGCTGAGCGAAGGAGCGAGAGTGACTGAGCAAAGCGTTGAGAGGTGGCGAAGACAAGAAGCGTGAGAGACGAGGAGAGCGAGGACACGGCGACGAAGCCGCGGAACCAAAGGAGAACAGGATGGGCAGAACTATTCTGTTTAAGTTTTGGAGGGAATGAACATCCTCCATATATACAGGCGAACAGGACATACGAGCAACGGCTTCTTCGCTAGCCGGACGCGAGCGACTCATTGTCACGTTGGCCGGTCACGGTTTGCATGGGACCGTTGGACCGTTTATTTATTCTCTCTTGCGAGAGGTGACCTGGACTTCTGCTTGTGTTATCCGAAGCCTCTTTCCGCAACAAGAATCCGAGTCAGAGAACATACATTTCTGACACCCTCCCTGAATCTGACTCGATTCTTGTAAGGTTGGCTTCCTCCTCGGGTCCATCAAAGTACTTGATGAATGTGGTTCCCGGGAGGTTTCCTTGTAGCAGTCACGGACCAGTGGAATTCGAGCATAAGCTACTACTCAGCAGTGTTGTAGTCTTGGTGGTTCGTCGGCTGGCGGAGGCATGGGGCAACGGCATGCATGAAGTAGGTCTCTCCACATTTTGCTGAGGGTGCATTTGCGTTTGCGAATGAGGGGATGGAAGATGGGAGTAGTGATGCTGAGCAGGGCTCCTCAAATTTCTTCTTCCACAAAGGGTACCAGAGTGCAGCGGAATTTTGCAGGAAAGCATCCGCCTCCTTTGTAGAGAAGGTAGTGTTGGAGGGTGTAGGAGATTGGGACGCCTTTGATGTAGCAGAGGTGGAAGAGGTTGCAGAAGTCTTGCGACCACTAGAGAATGTTTGTCGCTCCACTTGCACTGAGTACCAGATCCTCACATTGTGTGAGGAAGTGCCATGGGAAAGAGGAGAAGTTGACTGGTCCATAAATACTGGTGGTAGTGTTGACAAGTGGTCAGTCTGCTGGAAGAGGGGGTCTCTTGGCGATGAAGGTCATTTCGAAATGACGAGAAGCCGAGAGGTGGTGAGATGAGAGCAGTTGTTGATGGAACTGAAGAGGCAGGTGAAGAGCGTTTCGATGAAGGCAGAGAAGACTTGAGAGGTTGGAGCGAAGAGACTGAGAAGGGCTGAGTGCGGTGAAGGAGGATGTGAATGAGTTACTGGGCAGGGCGGATAAAGACGGGCAGAGGATCTGATGAGGACTTGATGGGTGCAGGGTTGGAACCTCGTGCACTGTGGAAATTTTTGGCGTAGACGCAGGTCGTTACAGGGGAGGTGATACAACTGGGCGGATCCTTGTGCCGAGCGGAGCGGAAGCTGATGATGAAGGAGGAATGCTCGATGATGGAATGGGCGCAGGGGCGAATCGCGTACGTAAAAGTAAGTTACGGCGTGGGCGCAGGTCGTCGCAGAGAAGGCGATGCGACCGGGCGGATCCTTGTGCCGAGCTGAAGTGGAAGCTGAAGCAGATGAAATGATTGATGGATGAGTGGGCGCAGGGGCGAAACCTCGTGCGCTGAGGAAGTTTCAGCGTGGGCGCAGGTCGTCACAAAAAAGGCAAAGCGACCGAGCGGATCCTTGTGCCAAGCTAGAAGCAATGCAAAGCGGAGAAGCAATTGATTGATGAGTGGGCGCAAGGCCAGAACCACATGCGCTAAAGGAAGTTTCCGGCGTGGGCGCAGATCGTCGCGGAAAAGGCGATACGACCGGGCGGATCCTTGTGCCGAGCGGAGCTGAAGCGGATGATGGCGAAAAACGATTGACGATGGAGTGGGCACAGGGGCGAAACCACGTGCGTGAGGAGATGATGCTGATGCGGATGATGAACGGAAGGTGGTGCGGAGAATGCTGATGATGGAGGGGGAGGCGATGCGGAGGCGGTCCGGATGATGCTGATGACAAAGGGATGAAGATTAGGCAGAGGCGAGCGGCCTATGAAGCTAAGGAACCTCGAATGATGAGGAAGAGGAATGAAGGAGGCAGATGAAAATGGCGAGAGACGGAGAGCGACGTGGGCGGAGAGGGAGAGGATGAAACGCGGTGCGGTAGATGGAGGTGAAACAACCACTTCCTCTTGCATTCAGGAGAGTGACGGCTTGTTCCCCAGTTGGCTTTGAAGTGGGAGCAGGAAGACTGGTGGTGTCCGATATCCTGTTAGCTGGAGGAAGTTGGCTGTGGCAGAGGAAGTCAGGCAGCGGGCAGGGACTTAGATTGCTGATGCCAGGAGAGTGATGGCTTGTTCCCCAGTTGGCTCGGAAATGGGAGCAGAAAGACTGGTGGTGTCCGATATCCTGGCAGCGACAGCTTTGACTACAGCTGCTGAAGAGGCGAGGAGGTGATGCGAGAAGGTGGCTCGAGATGATGGATGCTGGCAAGATGGGGATGACAGCGAGGAAGGGGCAGATGAGGCTGATGAGGCGAGGAGAAAGCGAGGAAGATGCTGGCGGAGGCAGATGTGATGAGGAGCAGCGGACGACAGAGAGTAGGAAGCTTCTCGGTGGTTGACAACAGGTGGCGGCTCGGGAGTCACTTCCAACTGATATAGGCGACACGTCACCGGTTGTTGGCCACGGGCGCGGAAATGGGCGCAGGGCCTTCTTAGGACGACGAGGCGTTTCTTCAACGTAGATAACTCATCGGACTGCTGGTGTCAACTGCGGATGAAGCGAGGAGGCGCGAGACGGCGGTAGCGGTGGCAGTAGAATGTGAGCAGAAGCGATGGAGCGAGGACGGCGGCAAGGCGATGACACGGTCACGGATCTCCAGGTGATGTTGCCTGAAGCTCTGATACCATGTCAAAGAAATATAGTCACGAGAGTGACGATGGCAGAAGTAAGCAGAAGCAACAGACATGCATTCGGGCGTTAGCGGAGTGACGTAGGCAAGAGCGATACGAGCAATTAGTCGCGAGAGCAGGTGGAGACTGAGAAGCGAGGTAGCCGAGGTAGACAAGTTGATGTGAGAGAGGGTGCTTGCCATGCGAGTGATGATTGGCGGAGTGTGAGGGCTGAGTGAAGGAGCGAGAGTGACTGAGCGAAGCGTTAAGAGGTGGAGAAGACAAGAAGTGTGAGAGATGAGCGGAGCGAGGACACGGCGGTGAAGCCCCTGAACCAAAGGGGAACAGGATGGGCAGAACTGTTCTGGTTAAGTTTTGGAGGGAATGAACATCCTCCATATATACAGGCGAACAGGACATACGAGCAACGGCTTCTTCGCTAGCCGGACGCGAGCAACGTATTGTCACGTTGGTCGGTCACAGTTTGCATGGGACCGCTGGACCGTTTATTTATTCTCTCTTGCGATAGGTGACCTGGACTTCTGCTTGTATTATCTGGAGCCTCTTTCCGCAACACGAATCGGAGTCAGAGAACATAAATTTCTGACAGAAACCTAGTGCTTTGATACCATGTCAGAATTTTAAGGAGGGAAGAGTTCGAGACGGGATGGCTCGTGGCGCTAATTGGCAAAGTTATGAGTTGAGCAGGTTGGCACTAACAAGTTCTGGAGGTGAGCGATGCGAGACAGGCAACCGGCCGAGGATGGAAGCGATGACAGTTGCGAGAGTGATGAAGAAAAATGACTGATTGATGGAATAGTGGAAGCAAGAGTACATTGATCTAAGATACCTTAAAGTAGTGTTGCTTGGACTTCGCTAGGACCCCTGCGGGGTGGAAGCGCTACTTCGTGTTCTTTGAGAGACGTGTTGCGATGGTTTTGCCAGAGCGTAGCTTGTCGGATTTCTCCAGGACTTTGGGACATGAGAGTGTCGGTGCACGGATCTCGGTTGTGCGTGTCTGTTGAGATTCGTGCGGTTCTTTTATTGTGGGTGCTTGGATGTGCTCCTGTCTTCACGCTGGTTTCTCTTCTTTATTGCCGCCACGAGGAGAGAGCGGGTGGGGGAGAGGACTGAAGACTGGAAAGACGTTTTAAGTCCCGCTCCAGAGAGGAGGAGAGGAGGGTGGAGGGGAAGCAAGAGAAGTCGACAGCTGATCCACCGGAGGCAACGCAGTCGTTGGAGATGTGGTCGCTGTAGCCACAGGCGGCGCGGGTCGAGGGTGCGGCGGACCTGCGATGATCCCCACTTGAGTGGATGTCAAGGGAGGAAAGGCGGACACCGAGGATGGGACGGCAGTCAATGTTGGACGGTCAGCTGAGGAATGCTCCTCACGGTTGCAGGGCAATTCTTCACCATTGGTGCTTGAATTAGATGCCGAGGAGGAAGGGCCGAGCCGCTGACGGTGAAGCCAGCGCATGAGCACCCTCAGTGCCATCGCGTTAGGAGGGTCGACAGTTTGTACCGGGAAGATAACTGTGAGGCCTGCATGATCCTGCCAATCTCCCTCCACATGGCGGTATGAAGTCCGCATCATGATCCCACGGTGAGGAAAAGGATGCAGGTTTGCAGGAAGAGGACCTTGCTGGCGATACTGCACCACCCAGTCAAGAAAGCAGCATAAAGCTCGCGCTGCGCGGTGGTGAGAGAGATTGAGGAGGTAAAGACAGCGGAGGAAGTCGTGATGGTGCAGATGAAAACTCCATGCCAGGAATGGAAGGAGGTTGGGCTGGATTCGTTCTGGGTGGGTGGGGATCATGGTCCAGTGTAGGAAGCAGCTGAAGGCTGCCGGTCCGGTAGCAGTGCAAAACGTCCGGCGGATAGAGGTGCCGCAATTCTTCGAGGTACTCATCCCACTCGTCCTTTAGCCTGTGCACGACACTGGTGATGAACAAGCGGGCCATATCACGGATCAATTGCTGTTGTAGGTACTGCACGCGCTCATTGATGAGTTGTTTGGCCTGATCAACCAGCGTGTAGATGGTACGGTATTGCTAGAAGACATCCTCACGGAGGGCCAGGGCCCTCGCCCTTTGGTGCGACATATCCTGCAGTCTCGCATGATTGGCTGCCCACTCCTCCTCGCACTTAGTTCGTAGCTGCTGCAGATCTGGTAACTCCGCCTCGAGCTGCTATAACCCTATAGTCAAACGAGCCATCTCTGCACGAGTTGCCCGGAGGGTTCGGCCCAACTCTGCTCTTTGGTTAATAAGACACTGCCATTCCGCTGCGGGTGGCTCGTCACCTCTGTCCGCAACCTCGTTCCAATCATCTTGCAGGCGCCGCACCTCTTGGAGTCTCGCTTGGATTGCCGCTGCTCGAGTTTCTTGGACCTGAATGCGCTACTGTCTGTCAGCGCGGGCGGACTTGCACGCAGCGAGGCCGTTCTTCACTTGAGCCAGGTTGGTGGTAGAGCTGCGTACATGATCCGCGTACGTCCTCACCCACGTCCTGTGCTGCTCCCAGAGTCTCTCCACTCTGACTACCCATGCTCAATTCTGGGTGATGTGAAGCGCGAATGCTTGCCACCGTGCCTCGTTGCTACGAGGGTCAGGTACTTCCGGTGAGGGTGGGGGTGCCGGGCAGGGGTCATCCATACGCAAGGTGTGGAGAAGGTCTTCTGCTTCCGCCATAGTGAGAAACGCTGCGAGCATGCGGGCCTCAAACTCAGAAGCAGCAGCCGCGTTCACCGTGCGTTCAGCGAGTTCGTACTCGTACCGGGCCTAGTCGGTGTGGGCCATCTCTGGTGTGTGGCTGGTGGTGTCGGTCTGTCGTTGTTCTCCAGTAGTGGTTGCGCGATAAGTGTGTTCCAGAGTGTCCAGAACTGTGGTTGTCTCTGTCGTTGACTGGCGGCTGCGTAAACAGTGTGAACTTTGTGAACGAGAATTTGAGAATCCGCGAGAGGGCGCCCGAGCGATCCGGGACGGCCGGGCGGGATGGGCATGTCGCCGTGGTTGTCGAGGGGCGAGGGGCATGTCAGGTTCCAGGTCACGTTGATGTGTTGGACGCTCACCTTGAATCACCCGTGATCGCGTGGAGACGCGTTCTCCTAAGAAGACGATGTCTTCTGAAGCTCCTGTCGTCGTTTTCCTGCGTTGTGTGATGTGGGCATGCACCTCCGTCGGATACGGTGCATGATCCTCCGGAGAGTCGCTACTGTCCGTGCACGATGCCGGTGCATTAGCAACGATTCTCATAAAGCGTGCTCCGGTGGATCGATCGCCCGCATGCGCTGAGCGGCTGGTGGGAGAGGCCTGCCCCGTCAGCAATCAAGCGTCTCGCTGATGTGGCATTTCCGTTGCTTCAAATTGAAGCGGGACGTATGATGGCGCCCCGTCATCGTCGTACAACGTCATGCATTTTCCCTCGAGCAAAGTTATCATGTTGCATGTTGTCAACAAGTCGTTCGCGAGGAGGACGTCGTATGTGGACGTTTCACACACTTGGACCGGCAAGCTTCGGTGAATATTTCTGACCTAAAGGGGAAGTAAATAAATATGGTCCTCGGATTGGGTGATCTCCCCTCCCGCGGTGCCGAAACAGAGGTCGACGGCTCGGATGAGGTTTGACCAACTAAGCCGCCGAATGACGCGCATGGCGACTATGGTATGCGTCGCCCCCGTATCCACAATAGCGACAAATTTCACCCCGGCGATCCAGACAGTGCATGAGATCACTGTACACATGTACTCCAGCAATGGTTGGCAACACAGGGCCATGGGTCGCCATGTAAGGACCCCCGTATCAAGAATGTCGTGAATGGCCCACCGAGTTTCATCGACATAATCCCTCATCCTACGGTGACCCGGCAATTTGAGCATATAGTTCACTCTCCACCCGGATGGTGCCAGGGCGGCGTTAATCTCCACGAAGAAAGTCTCAAGTTCTATAATTCACCCCAGCAGATGAGTAAGGACTTCCATCCAATGCAGCACGAGGTGGGTTCGGTCGAAAAATTACCAGATGGCGTCTGCCACTGATGAACGGACCGCACTTGGTGGCGTCGGCGTCACAACTGGCAGAGTGTGCGCCGTGAGTGCTGGGGCAGGGTCATGTTGCATACGGTGAAGCCAATCCCCGTATTCTTTGTGCGTCCATCCTGGCACATTCTTCAAGAGGTCGATTCTTCATCGCACATTGATGTGGCCTACGTTCACGTCGTATTTAGGGAAGCCCTCAAGATGGTATGCCCAGCGGTACTCCTAAGCGATGAGGTCGCACGCCTGGCCTTGAATCACAACAGTTCCACCATGAGGGGGCTCGTGCGGAGGTGGTCCACCTCCATATGATGGTAATTCGTGGGAGCTGCGGTCCTTCCACCCTTCACGTGGTAATCGGCTAAGAGCATCTGTATTGCGGTTCGCAAATTCTGAGTCATGTTTGATCGTGAGGTTGTGTCCTTGTAGACGTAGGGCCCATTTGCCAAGAATTCGCTCGTGGTTTTGCATCGTAAGCAGCCATTGGAGGGCCTGATGATCTATGAGGATGGTGAAGGGTTTCCCATTCTTGACATAACATCTGTATAACTCGATAGCCCATAAGACCACCAGAAATTCTCCTTCCACAGGAGGATACTTAGCTTTCGCGTCGTTGAGCGCGCACCTGTTGTAGCAGACCACCCTCATCATGCCGTTGTCTCTGCGTTGAGATAGGATAGCCCCAATACCTTCCTGTGAGAAGTCTGTTGTGATGACGAATGGCATATTGAAATTTGAGAATTCCAGCATCGGCGCCGTGATAGGGCGATGCTTAATCTCGACCCATGCGAGCTGGCAGGCCTCCGTCCACTCAAAGGGTTCATCTTGGTGAGTGAGGTGCTGCAAAGGACGAACAATCGTGGCATGATCACGGACGAACTTGCGGTAGAAGCTGACGAGCCCTAGGAAGATCTTGACCTTGGATGATGTAATGGGGCGCTTCCACTCACGGACGGCTGCAATCTTGGCTGGGTCTGTAGATATTCCTTGTGCACTGATGAGAAATCCCAGGAACTCCATGCTAACCACATCAATGACACACTTGGCGGCTTTCAAATGACGGTTTGCGGAGTGTAGGACCAAAAACACGGCATCAAGCAAAGCCATCAGCTCTTGGAAGCTAAACGCAGCGACCATGAAGTCATCCACGTAACAACATGCGTTGGGAACATTACGTAGTACTTGGTCCATTATGCGTTCAAACGTAGCACTGGCATTGCGCAATCTGAAGGGCATACGGGTGAAGGCATATAGCCCGTCCGGGGTGATGAATGCTGTCTTCAACATAGAGTTTCGATCCATATGAATAGTGTGAAAGGCAGATTTGACGTCAAGCTTGGCAAACCAACTCTTTCTGCACTGTCGTTCTTGGATGTCGACGATGAGTGGCATGGGGTAAGCATCTTGAATTGTGACCTTGTTAAGGTCACGGAAGTCAACACAGAACCGTTTTGTGCCGTCCGATTTCCCCATAATCACTAGAATGGAGAGCCATGGGCTTTTCACTTCGACAATCACGCCCTGTTCCTTGAGCTCACGCATGACCTCATTGATGATGTCCTTCTGGTCCTAGAGCAGGCGTCGAGCCTTCTGCTTATGTGCAATTGCGTCTCCTGTGTTAATGACATGGACCGTGTCGACTGCTCCGATCTACTTTGACTTGTTTTCACATATTTCTTCATGGTAGATGAGAAGCTCCTTGACTTCCTACCTCTGCTCCTCTGTTAGGTGCTCATGGGGCATGTGGTCCCATCGTTGGGAATGTAGGACTGTGGGTGGTGGCAGTTCTTCATCCCCCACCATACCGGCTCTGAGATCAGGGTCTGGATCCCAATAATCATATACCTGCAAGTTGAAATTGCGGGAGCCACATGGGGAGATAGTGCGGGCCTTTGGTTGACGTAGAGATGGCTCATCATCGAGGCGCAGCAAGCCGATGTCACTCATGGGTTCTTCATCTGAGTCTTCTGAACTGACATCTTCACATATGGTAGTGTCGTTGTCACACACCAGCATTTTCCCTTTGCGCTTTGCCTCCTTGACAATATCGTTTGGGATTGTTGGCTGCGCGGTCACCGGTACGAGTGGGCGGCTCGACACCTGAAGAGGCCCTGGATGAGGTGAGGTGATCGAGGCCCGGCTGAGGTCAGCACGGTGGCGTTCTGTCGTGGGAAGGAACAGCCATGTGGGGGATTCTGCTGACGGTTTGGGTATCGGTTCCATGGGGAGCTTCGGTCGATCATCCGTCGGAGTAGCTTGTGCTCGTTCAGGGCATGGCTGCTGGGGTGTGGGTGTGCAATCCATCATCTCTTCTTCCTCGGCTTGTGGGGCAATCACAGGAGGGGCATCATGCTTTGGGAATGCCAAGATAGAATTCCTAGCTGCGTGGTCTTCAGCACGGGCTTCTTCCAGGGAGAAGGGGTGACCGAACTTCGTAGGCATTGACGTCCTTGGGCCCACAATCAGAGCTATATAGGTGGTATACCCTGATGACATCAACTTCATGACTCCGTCCGCATAGAACAGGCCTGCTTGTCGGGGGATGAGATAGTCTGTTCCTAGCAGGACATCGTAGGTGCGGGCCACCATGACCTGCACCCGCACAACGTCGTGGATGAGGCCCACCTGCAGGGGAAGGTTATCTACGTACGACACCGTGTCCTGCGTCCATGTCGCCGGATGCATTCGTGAACACCTTAGTTGTTGGTTGAATCTTCTGCTGCCAGCCGATTGCTTGTAGGACTTGAAGTGTCACCGTGGTATGGGTGGCGCAAAGGGCGATGATTGCTAGGAACTTCTTGCCACATATCCACACATAACAGCTAGCCACTTCATGGTGGGGAGCCTGCATTCGTGGTGGTGCAAGGGGCATGGGCCGCCACCTCCATGTGTCAGGTTCAGCTTATTTGGCTACCCGGCTGAGTCAGTCATGTGGGGCCCGAGTGCAGCTAAGGTTAATGCCGGCTGGTCGAAGCTTTTCAGCGTATTCCTGCAGAACCGCTACGAGGTGGGATTTTGCTGTAGATACTCTCCAAAGGATATCTCCTAGAAGGGACGGTGGAAGGAGGTCAGGGCACTTGCCGTGGGCTCGTCGCATGCTGAAGGCGCAAGGTCACCCTCCGACGACGTGGAGGCGTGGGACCCCTTGGAGGGCGCGTGCGCGGTTAAGGTGGGGGCTTCGGGGGCATCGCTGAAATCTGACTTGGTAACCGTGTCGAGCGCGCTTCAACACGTGTTTGCAGGTCAGCTTCAGCCCGTTCCTGTTGCTCTTGATATTGGCGCATGCACTCATACATCTCTGCAATCGACCATCCTTCCACACCTTGTTCGTGAGCCACCGTGACCAGTTCCTGTTATGCAGCCGTCGGGGGAGTCTCCGAGGTCTGTTCTTCGGAGCGGGGAAGATCGAGCTTCACATTCCGTGTAGGAGTATCTGAGGTAGATGGCTGAGTAGCAGCTGGTGTCTCTCCCGTCTCCCTCTGCTGCGCATACGCCTTCCATTGCGCCGGCCCATTGCCCACCGGACCAGAGGGACGGGCGGTGATGTTGGGACCAACAGCTTGCCGTGCAGCGGCAGGTCCTGGTCCAACCGGTCCGCGTCCTTGGTATTGTCCTCCTCTGGGTGAAAAGCCTGGCATTGGGGTGGGATTGGGACATTCTCGGTGCCGATGGGTGAATTATACGCATCCATAGCAACTCACGGGTGGGTAGTTATGGGGGTTCCTCAGGTTGGGTGTCCAAGCTCCTGTAGGCATGCAAATAGTGGGCGCCACATGTTGCTTTAGAGCAAACTGTTCTTGAGCCGCTTGTCGTTTGATTTCCCTTTGCTGATGTTCTACTTCCTCCTTGAGTGCGTCTAATGTGCTAAAATATCGTAAATCCAAATGTGTTAGCGATCCCCGGGACAAGAGAATCCCGGTAATACTCCTTAATCATGCGCAATGGTATGTCGACACATCGCACCGAGATCTTGGTTAACTTGTCGTTGTGTAACTTGATGTTTTCTCCAGCCTTCATGCGGATGGTACGAATGTGGAGCTCTGCTTCTTTGAGGCCCGTGAGGTCGAAACGCTCGGTCATCCTATTCGCCAAATCATCAAAGTCAGCAAAAGGACGTTCCTTATGCTATGTAGTGAACCACTCCAAAGCTTTCCCTTGTAGCGCTAGGTGCACTGCTGAGACAGTGTAGTCAGAAATAACAACCCATAATCGAGACAAGTGCCCAACTTGAACAACCACATGGCCGGGTCCTCCTCTGGTTCACCCTTGAAGACGTCGAGCTTTGGGAGAGTGTAAGAAGCCTTCGTCGCTCGGTTAAATGTCAGTTCCTGTGGAGGCACCATTAGCACCTACGCCCGTGGCGGGGTCCCCAGGTGGGATCGATGTGCTTGCACCAGGCCAACTGCCCTAGCACCAGCCGATGAAGCGACTACTGCTCCCCTTGGTCGAGCACGTCCTGCATCGGTTCCTCCCAGCCCAGAACTTCCCATGTCCTGTCTTACTGAACTCGCTCGTACTCGCACAGTATACTGCTTGCCTCCATGAGCCAATGATCCTTGCCCAGGTCCAGTTGAACCACCCGTCATTCAGGGTCTTTACTGTAGTCTTCCTGCCACAGGTATGGTTAACGTCTTGCTTGTTTGATGATGAGATGACTGCATCTTTGACTGGACAGGTGGTACGGTATATTTGGTTGACGGAGCCCCTGTTAGGATGTGCGTGTCCCCCAAGGCTCGTACTTGTCTGGTGGGTCCGACCGTGGATGAAGCATTGATTCCTCCTTGCGCTGGGACTTCTTGGCGGCGCGACGCTCCCAAAACGGAGGATGCCTTGCTCGTTTGCTGTTGGTGTTGGGGTTGTTGCTCAGCATCTGTACAACGTGAAGTCACGATAGATGGGCCTTCCCGTCGGGTTTCCTTTTGCCGTTTTCCCACCGCCTCCAAGTTCCTCTCTGTTCATGGTGGAGACACACCGCTGTCCAAGGCCGGTGGACGAGGGTGAATGGTTGGGCGAGAGGGGAATGCCGGAGGACAGAAGGTGACAAGTTGATGCAAGGCGTGTAAAGCCTGCACCGAAGGGTGATCCAACGATACTTCTTCTTCCTCTGCTTGGTCCTCCTGGGCATCGTCCAAGTCTGCACAATTCCCGCCATGGGTGACAGAAGGTGCAGGTGAGGACACCCTTGGGATAGAGAACTCGAGGCGCCACGGTGCGTCCTGCGTTGGCGTCATGTCCACTGCCTTGTAAACGGTCCTTCCATCTGGCGTCATGACTTTATGGAGCAAGACGGGCCCTTCATCCGCCTCAAGCTCCCGCTCTTCGTCTGATACATAGTCTTCCACCTGCATGGAGTCGCGCTGCTCGTCTGGGTGGCGCGTGTCGTCTTCCTTTGGGTCCTCCTACGAGGAATTGGCCAACCGTGCCTGTCGGATAGCCTTCCATTCACGGAGTTCCTCAAGCCGTCACAGGTGAAATTCTTCTTCTTTGTCGGGGTCCGTCTCATCTCCTTTGTTGTACAACTGCAGGGACTGATCATCCACCAGATCCCAATTAAGTGTAGGGTCTAGCCCTGGAGGATATTCTGGGCTTCTCTCGTAATGACGCGCGGTGGCGGTCCGCCTCATCCTTTTTTTTTCGGAGACAAAGAGTGTGTTGGGGCTCATCATTGCGTCGCCAATGGTACAGCCAAATGATTCACCAGCACGGTCGCTCTATCCTCACGCCTCGTAGGTTGGCAAGGGGACACCACCGTGATCAGGGGAATCGTTGGGGTTGCGGTGACGGATGGCCTACGGTGTCTTCCGTCCGGTGGAAGATTCGACAGCTACCTCCTTAGAGAACCGCGTTTCGGATTATAGACTGATCTGCAGGTACATTTCACACTCGTCACAGAAAATAAGTGAGTCCACACTCACCGCACCATTCACACTGTTATACCCTTTTTTGCCTTCGGCCGGAATCGGATCTGACAACATGCGAGGATCAGCTCCTTATGTGTTTGTTTGTTCCGCGCTATCCCCGCAGCTCTGCTTACTTTCCTTTTCCAACTCTGCCCTGTCCTGTATCACTCTTTTTGCTCCAGTTTGATCAAAGCACGTTTCATCGACCGGGTAACTTTTCTTAATCACTCGACGAATCATCCACCGATTTAGTGTCGGGAATATGTCACACACACACACTCCTTCTCCAAATGACCCATACTTCTTTGGCCGGGACTTCGACTAATCTCAGGACAATCGCTGTGGTTATTCTAACTGTTAGATTTGCTCACTTAAACTCATCACCAACGGTCAATCATTCATCGGACAACATGACACTCGCTGAGAGAAATCCTCCTAACGACCCAAACGAGATGACTTTCACCAATCAAAGTGATTGCCTTCAAACAAAAGAGGGAGTATAATCAATCAGCATTTCCCTCCTAACCACACAATCAGTACCCTAGGCGTCACCAAGCAGAACACGCAAACCGTAAGCTTTCTGAGTCACCGGATCATCAACCAGTGCAGGTCCTCGCACAAGCACCGTGCGGTGCACGCCACCCTCATTGTTTGCCAGTGGAACGGCCCGACGTAACTCCCGTGGTCCGTTAGTACATCGACCTGCACGAGAACGGGCACGTGTCGAGTCCTCCTCTCGCAGGCGGGCGAGCTCATGCTGGTAGCGCTGGTATGCTCGGTAGGCCTCGGCCCGCTCTTCAGCCGCATCTACAGCACGCCGCCCGATGTCACGCGCGACCTCCTGCCTGCTCTCCACGTGGTGGGGCTCGTCGTCGCGGGGAAGTCTCTACAGCCACGGTTGCCAGAACTGCACCACGGCTCCACCGGCAGGATTATGCAACCATTGCATCACTCCCAAAACCGTGCGTGCGCCAAGCCGACAGGGCACATTGCAGCAGTTGCAGATGGCGTAGAAGGACATTGGAGAGTCTTAGGGACCGCACCTGGAGCTGGTTGGCTGGTGCTCCCGTTGGAACTCAGGACCAGGCCATGATGGCTCCGTGATGTGCTCCTCGCAAAGCGGCCTTTCACACACTCTCACACACACACTTCTCCTACACTCCTGATCCGGTCTAGCTTCCCTACTCTAACCTGTCGCAAGACGAGACGCGGGTCCCGCTTGACGGTCTGATTTTGACTGAGGGGCAGCAATCTCTCAGTCCGGCAAAAGGCTGTAGGGCCAGCCTCCCACACCCGGGTCAGGCGAGAGGTCAGCAACGTCGCTCACCAATGGTGAACGCCGTCTCGCAAGTCGGGAGCAGAAGTGTCCAATGTCAGGGTTCCACCGTCAGATTCAGCGTCTTTGCAGCTCACGATCAACGGTATTGCATTAGCAGTCGGTTCCCGTCAGCAGTCGGTCCTCTTCTTGTCCTTCTCTTCTTATCTTCTCCTCGCACCGCTTCCCAAGACCCCATCCCGCTGGCTAGCCCCTTTCGCGGCTCGCACATCAAAACGCCTTTGGATAAGGTGCCTCGAGTACCGCTCCTCCTTTTGAGGTTCGGACGCGGTTCCGCTACCATCAAGCCAGCCTTGGGCCGCCTTCCCTTCCTCTCAACAGGTCTGGTCGGGTCACGGCGTCCGCCGCAATATCTTCCTTCGCGCC
>SZWC01000402.1:154914-169547 GCA_023375785.1 Penium margaritaceum
GGTGTGGCTATTGTGCGAATGCCTTGACAAAGTTGGCATGTGCCATTGACCATGACCACAAATGTATCCAAGTGACTTTAACTTCCATGAATCATAACACGAGTCAGCCACATTCAGAGTGTCCAATCACAGTGCAGATGTACTAGGCATGATCTTGCAGGTACAAACAATGTACAATACTGGTGGCTCTGGTGTCCAATCAAAGTGCACGTGTGCTAGGATTATACTTGCAGGTATAAACAAGGTAAAACACTGGTGGCGCAGTGTGGCTATTGTGCGCAATGCCTTGACAAAGTTGGCCTGTGCCACTGACCATGACCGCAAAGTTTACCAAGTGACTTTAACTTCTACGCATCGTAACACGAGTCAGCCACGGTCAGAATGCCCAATCACAGTGCACATATAGTATGCATGACCGTGCTGGTATGAACAAGGCAAAAAACCAGTGGCCTGGCCGGGCTATTGTGCGCAATCCCTTGACAAAGTTGGCATGTGCAACTGACCATGACCACAAATTTATTCAAGTACCTTAAACGTCTATGAATCATGGCATGAGTCAGCCACGGTCAGAGTGTCCAATCACAGTGCACGTGTGCTAGGCATAAACTTGCAGGTATAAAACGGTAAACACTGGTGGCTCAGTGCGGCTATTGTGCGCAATGCCTTGACATAGTTGGCATGTGCCACTGACCATGACCACAAACCTATCCACGTGACTTTAACTTCTATGAATTGTAACACGAGTCAGCCACAGTCAGAAGGCCCAATTACAGTGCACATGTACTACGTATGCCCTTGCTGGTATGAACAAGGTAAGAACCCGGTGGCTTGGTGTGGCTATTGTGCGCAATGCCTTGACAAAGTTTACCTGTGCAACTGACCATGACCACAAAGTTCACCAAGTGACTTTAACTTCTATGAATCATCACATGAGTCAGCCACTGTCAAAGTGCCCAGTCACAGTGCACGTGTACTATGCATGACTTAGCAGGTATGAACAAGGTAAAAAAACCGGTGGCTTGGTGTGGCTATTGTGCGCAATGCTTTGACAAAGTTGTCATGTGCCACTGACCATGACCACAAAGTTTACCAAGTGACTGTAACTTCTACGAATCATAACACGAGTCAGCCATGATCAGATTGTCCAATCACAGTGCACAAGTGCTAGGCAAAACCTTTCAGGCATAAGCAAGGTAAAACACTGGTGGCTCAGTGCGGCTATCATGCGCAATGCCTTGACAAAGTTGACATGTGCCACTGATCATGACCACAAGTTTATCCAAGTAACTTTTACTTCTACAAATTGTAGCACGAGTCAGCCACCGTCAGAGTGCCCAATCACAGTGCACATGTACTATGCATGACCTTGCAGGTATAAACAAGGTAGAATATTGGTGGCTCGCTGTGGCTATTGTGTACAATGTCTTGACAAAGTTGGCATGTGCCACTGACCATGACCACAAAGTTAACCAGGTGAATTTCACTTCTACGCATCGTAACACGAGTCAGCCGCAGTCAGAGTGCCCAATCACAGTGTTCATGTACTATGCATTACCTTGCAGGTATATACAAGGTAAAAAACCGATGTCTTGGTGTTTCTGTTGTGCGCAATGCCTTGACAAAGTTGGCATGTGCAACTGACCATGACCACAAAGTTAACCAAGTACTTATAACTTCGACAAATTGGAGCACGCGTCAGCCACGGTCAGAGTGCTCAATCACAGTGTACATGTACTATGCATGACCTTGCAGGTATAACACGGTAGAATAGTGGTGGCTTGGTGTGGCTATTGTGCGCAATGCCTTGACAAAGTTGGCATGTGTCACTAACCATGACCACATAATTTACCAAGTGATTTTAAGTTCTACGAATTGTAACACGAGTCAGCCACGGTCAGAGTGCCCAATTACAGTGCACATGTACTATGCATGACCTCTCAGGTATAAATAAGGTAAAAACCCGGTGGCTCGGTGTGACTATTGTGCGTAATACCTTGACAAAGTTGGCGTGTCCCACTGACCATGACCATAAAGTTTACCTAGTGACTTCAACTTCTATGAATCATCACATGATTCTGCTACAGTCAGAGGACCCAATCACAGTGCAAGTGTACTACGCATGACCTCGCAGATATAAACAAGGTAAGAAATTGGTGGTTTGGTGTGGCTATTGTGCGCAATGCCTTGACAAAGTTGGCATGTGCCACTGACCATGACCACAAAGTATAGCAAGTGACTTTAACTTCTACGCATCGTAACATGAGTCAGCCACGGTCAGACTGCCCAATCACAGTGCACATCTAATATGCATGACCTTGCAGGTATAAACAAGGTAAACAAACCGGTGGCGTGGCGTGGCTATTGTGCCCTATGCCCTGACAAAGTTGGCATGTGCAACTAACCATGACCACAAGTCTATCCAAGTACCTTAAACGTCTATGATTCATCACGCGAGTCAGCCATGGTCAGAGTACCCAATCACAGTGAACGTGTGCTAGGCATAAGCTTGCAGGTATAAACAAGGGAAAACAGTGGTGGCTCAGTGCGGCTATTGTGCGCGATGCCTTGACAAAGTTGGCATGTGCCACTGACCATGACTACAAACGTACCCACGTGACTTTAACTTCTACCAATTGTAACATGAGTCACACATGGTAAGAGTGCCTAATTACAGGGCACATGAACTATGCATGATCTTGCAGGTATAAACAAGGTAAAAACCCGGTGGCTTGGTGTCGCTATTGTGCGCAATGCCTCGACAAAGTTGGCCTGTGCAGCTGACCGTGACAACAAAGTTAACCAAGTGACTTTAACTTCTATGAATCAGCACATGAGTCAGCCACGGTCAGAGTGCCCAATCACAGTGCACCTGTAATATGCATAACCTTGCAGGTATAAACAAGGTAAAAAACCGGTGGCTTGGTGTGGCTATTGTGTGCAATGCCTTGACAAAGTTGGCATGTGCCACTGACCATGACCTCAAATTTATCCAAGTGACTTTAACTTCTACGAATTGTAACACGAGTTAGCCACGGTCAGATTGCCCAATCACAGTGCACATGTACTATGCATGATCTTGCAGGAACAAACAAGGTAGAATACTGGTGGCTCGGTGTGGCTTTTGTGCGCAATGCCTTGACAAAGTTGGCCTGTGCAACTAACCATGACCACAAAGATAACCAAGTGACTTTAACTTCTATGAATCATCACATGAGTCAGCCACAGTCAGAGTACCCAATCACAGTGCACGTGTGCTAGGCATAACGTTGCAGGTATAAACAAGGTAAAGCACTGGTGGCTCGGTGCGGCTTTTGTGTGCGATGCATTGACAGAGTTGGCATGTGCCACTGACCATGACCACAAACATATCCAAGTGAATTTAACTTCTACAAATCGTAACACGAGTCAGCCACGGTCAGAGTTAACACTCACAGTGCACATGTACTATGCATGACCTTGCTGGTATGAACAAGGTAAAAACACTGGTCACTTGGCACGGCTATTGTGTGCAATAACTTGACAAGTTGGCCTGTGCCACTGACCATGACCACAAGTTTATCCAAGTACCTTAAACGGCTATGAATCATGACACGAGTCAGCCACGTTCAGGGTGCCCAATCACAGTGCACGTGTACTAGGCATGACCTTGCAGGTATAAACAAGGTAGAATACTGGTGGCTCGGTGTGGCTATTGTGGATAATGCCTTGACAAAGTTGGCATGTCCCACTGACCATGATCACAAATTTGTCCAAGTGATTTTAAATTCTAGGACTTGTAACATGAGTCAGCCACGGTCAGAGTGCCCAATCACAGTGCACATGAACTATGCATGATCTTGCGGGAACAAACAAGGTAGAATACTGGTGGCTCGATGTGGCTATTGTGCGTAATCTCTTGACAAAGTTGGCATGTGCAACTGACCATGACCACAATTTTATCCAAGTACCTTAATCGTTTATGAATCATGACGCGAGTCAGCCACGGTCAGAGTGCCCAATCACAGTGCACGTGTGCTAGGCATAAACTTGTAGGTATAAACAAGGTAAAACACTGGTGGCTCAGGTTTGCTATTGTGCGTGATGCCTTGACAAAGTTTGCATGTGCCACTGACCATGACCACAAATGTATCCACGTGACTTTAACTTCTACAAACTGTAACACGAGTCAGCCACGGTCAGAGTGCCCAATTACAATGCACGTGTACTATGCATGACCTTGCAGGTATAAGCTGTCAGTATTCTGGAGGAGGCCACATTCTCACTGATGAACTAGAGGATAGAGTCTGGTGCGTTCCTGAGGCGCGGGCAAGCTCGTGGGGCGAGCCGCAGCGCCAAAGCGCGGGCTACGTCCTAGACTGTGCCGCAGAAACACTCAGGTCAGCATGATGAAGTCGACATAAAAGATGGAATTCAGGAAACACGGCTGGTAGAATATTGCCAGTACTTGGCGTGGGCGCAGCACCGAAGGTGCGTGCGCGATGAAGGAGGTAGGGATCGCAGCGTAGTGAAGGCGGGCCGATGATGATTGAGTAAGATAGGACCACGGCAGTATGATGCGGGCAAGCCAGCGGGGTGAGCCACAGCAACCATGTGTGGGCCGCGAGTGAGTGGAGACGAACAAGCGGAGCGGAACGTAGGAGAGTGTGAGGCTACAGAGTCAGGAAACCCGGGCTCACCACACTGACAAATGGAGCAAGTGTGCCGCAGCTGGAAAGCGGGCACATGCGATAATGGACGAAGAGGACGCCGCAGCCACAAGGGCGGTGATGTTGGGACCAACAGCTTGCCGTGCAGTGGCAGGTCCTCGTCCAACCGGTCCGCGTCCTTGGTATTGTCCTCCTCTGGGTGGCACGCCTGGCATTGGGGTGGGGTTGGGACATTCTCGGTGCCGATGGGTGAATTCTACGCATTCACAGCAACTCCCAGGTGGGTAGTTATTGGGGTTCATTGGGTTGGGTGTTCAAGCTCATGCAGGCATGCGAACAGTGGGCGCCACATGTTCTTTTGGAGCAAACTGTTCTCAAGCCGCTTGTCGTTTGATTTCCCTTTGCTTATATTCTGCTTCCTCCTTCAGTGCGTCCAGTATGCTGAAATGTCGTAAATCCAAATGTGCTAGCAATCGCCGGGACAAGAGAATCCCAGTAATACTCCATAATCATGCGCAATGGGTATGTCGACACATCGCACCGAGATCTTGGTAAACTTGTCGTTGTATAAGTTGATGTTTTCTCCAACGTTCATGCGGATGGTACTAATCTGGAGCTCTGCTTCTTCGAGGCTCATGAGGTCGAAACGCTTGGTCATCTTATTTGTCAAATCATCAAAGTCAGCAAAAGGACGTTCCTTATGCTGTGCAGTGAACCACTCCAAAGCTTTCCGTTGTAGCGCTAGGTGCACTTCTGGGACAATGTAGTCAGGATATAACAACCCATAATCGAGACAAGTGCCCAACTTGAACAGCCACATGGCCGGGTCCTCCTCTGGTTCACCCTTGAAGACGTCGAGCTTTGGGAGAGTGTAAGAAGCCTTTGTCGCTGGGTTTGAAGTCAGTTCCTATGGAGGTATCATTAGCACCTGCGCCCGTGGCGGGGCCCCCAGGTGGGATCGATGTGCTTGCACCAGGCCAACTGCCCTAGTACTAGCCGATGAAGCGACTACTGCTCCCCTTGGTCGAGCACGTCCTGCATCGGTTCCTCCCAGTCCAGAACGTCCCATGTGCTGTCTTGCTGAACTCGCTTGTACTCATACGGTGTACTGTTTGCCTCCATGAGCCACTGATCCTTGCCCAGGTCCGGTTGAACCACCCGTCATTCGGGGTCTTTGCTGTAGTCTTCCTGCCACAGGTGTGGCTAACGTCTTGCTTGCTTGATGATGAGATGACTGCATCTTTGACTGGACAGGTGGTACGGTATATCTGGTTGACGGAGCCCCTGTTAGGATGTGCGTGTCCCCCAAGGCTCGTACTTGTCTGGTGGGTCCAACCATGGATGAAGCATTGATTCCTCCTTGCGCTGGGACTTCTCGGCGGCGCGACGCTTCCAAAACAGAGGATGCCTTGCTCGTTTGCTGTTGGTGTTGGGGTTGTTGCCCAGCATCTGTGCAACGTGAAGTCACGATAGATGGGCCTTCCCGTCGGGTTTCCCCTTGCCATTTTCCCACCGCCTCCAAGTTCCTCTCTGTTCGTGGTGGAGAGACACCGCTGTCCAAGGCCGGTCGACGAGGGCAAACGGTTGGGCGAGAGGGGAATGCCGGAGGACAGAAGGTGACGAGTTGATGCAGGGTGTGTAAAGCCTGCACCGAAGGGTGATCCAACGATACTTCTTCTTCCTCTGCTTGGTCCTCCTGGGCATCGTCCAAGTCTGCACAATCCCCGTCATGGCTGACAGAAGGTGCAGGTGAGGACGCCCTTGGGGTAGAGAACTCGAGGCGCCGCGGTGCGTCCTGCGTTGGCGTCATGTCCACTGCCTTGTAAACGGTCCTTCCATCTTGCGTCGTGACTTTATGGAGCAAGACGGGCCCTTCATCCGCCTCAAGCTCCTGCTCTTCGTATGATACATAGTCTTCCACCTGCATGGAGTCGCGCTGCCCATCTAGGTGGCGCGTGTCGTCTTCCTCTGGGTCCTTCTGGAAGGGATTGGCCAACCGTGCCTGTCGGATAGCCTTCAATTCACGGAGTTCCTCACGCCGTCGCAGGTGAAATTCTTCTTCTTCGTCGGGGTCCGTCTCATCTCCTTTGTTGTACATCTGCGGGGACTGATCATCCACCGGATCCCACTCAAATCTATGGTCCAGCCCTGGAGGATCTTCTGGGCTTCTCTCGTAATGACGCGCGCTGGCGGTTTGCCTCATCATTTCTTTTTCGGAGACGTAGAGTGCGCTGGAGCTCATTATTGCGTTGCCAATGGTACAGCCAAATGATTCACCAGCACGATCGCTCTATCCTCACGCCTCGTAGGTTGGCAGGGGGACACCACCGTAATTAGGGAAATTGTTTGGGTTGCGGTGACGGATGGCCTGTGGTGTCTTCCGTCCGGTGGAAGATTCGACAGCTCCCTCCTTAGAGAACCACGTTTCGGATTATAGACTGATCTGCAGGTACACTTCACACTCGTCACAGAAAACAAGTGAGTCCACACTCACCGCACCATTAACACTGTTATACCCTTTTTCGCCTTCGGCCGGAATCGGATCTGACAACATGCAAGGATCAGCTCCTTAGGTGTCGTTCGTTCTACGCTATCCCCGCGGCTCCACTTACTTTCCTTTTCCAACTCTGCCCTGTCCTGTATCACTCTTTTTGCTCCAGTTTGATCAAAGCACGTTTCATCGACTGGGTAACTTTTCTTAATCACTCGACGAATCATCCACCGAATTAGTGCCGGGAATACATCACACACACACTCCTTCTCCTAATGACCCGTACTTCTCTGGCCGGGATTTTGACTAATCTCAGGACAATCACTGTGGCTATTCTAACTGTAACATTCGCTCACTTTGCTTAATCACCGACGGTCAATCATGCATCGGACAACATGACACTCGCTGAGAGAATTCCTCTTAACGATCCAAACGAGATGACTTTGAACAATCAAGGTAATTTCCTTCAAACAAAAGAGGGAGTATAATCAACCAACCTTTCTCTCCTAACCACACAATCAGTACCCTAGGCGTCACCAAGCAGAACACGCAAACCGTAAGCTTCCGGAGTCACCGGATCATCAACGGGCGCTGGTCTTCGCACAAGCACCGTGCGGTGCACACGGCCTTCATTGTTCGCCCGTGGAATGGCCCGACGTAACTCCACTGGTCCGTTAGTACGTCGACCTGCACGAGAACGGGCACGTGCCGAATCCTCCTCTCGTAGGCGGGCGAGCTCATGCTGGTAGCGCTGGTATGCTCGGTACGCCTCGGCCCGCTCTTCAGCCACCTCTACAGTACGCCGCCCGACGTCACGCGCG
The DNA here is from genome assembly GCA_023375785.1 of Penium margaritaceum. Lineage (NCBI taxonomy): Eukaryota > Viridiplantae > Streptophyta > Zygnematophyceae > Desmidiales > Peniaceae > Penium > Penium margaritaceum. The sequence continues at coordinate 162,873 of SZWC01000402.1, forward strand.
ACCTCCTGCCAGCTCTCCACGCAGTGGGGCTCGTCGTTGCGGGAAGGTCTCTGCAGCCACGGTTGCCAGAACTGCTCCACGGCTCCACCGGTAGGATGATGCGACCATTGCATCACTCCAAAACCCGTGCGTGCACCAAGGCGACAGGGCACATTGCAGCAGTTGCAGATGGCGTAGACGGACATTGGAGAATCTCGGGGACCGCACCTGGAGGTGGGTGGCTGGTGCTCCCGTGGGAACTCAGGACCAGGCCATGATGGCTCCGTGATGTGCTCCTCACGAAGCGGCCTGTCACACACTCTCACAAACACACTTCTCCTACACTCCTGATCCGGTCTAGCTTCCATACTCTAACATGTCGCAAGACGGGATGCGGGTCCCGCTCGACGGTCTGATTTTGACTGAGGGGCAGCAATCTCTCAGTCCGGCCAACGGCTGTAGGGCCAGCCTCCCACACCCGGGTCAGGCGAGAGGTCGGCAACGTCGCTTGCCAATGGTGAATGCCGTCTCGCGAGTCGGGAGCAGAAGCGTCCAATGTCAGAGCTCCACCGTCAGATTCAGCGTCTTTGCAGCTCGTGATCAACGGTATTGCATTAGCAGTCGGTTCTCGTCAGCAGTCGGTCCTCTTTTCGTCCTCCTCTTCTTATCTTCTCCTCGCACCGCTTCCCAAGACCCCATCCCGCTGGCTAGCCCTTTTCGCGGCTCACACATCAAAACGCCTTTGGATAAGGTGCCTCGAGTACCGCTCCTCCTTTTGAGGTTCGGATGCGGTTCCGCTACCATCAAGCCAGCCTCGGGCCGCCTTCCCTTCCTCTCGGCAGGTCTGGTCGGGTCACGGCGTCCGCCGCAATATCTTCCTTTGCGTCCCGTTGCTTCCCAGAATTGAACTGCCCTTCTCGCAATATCTTTCCTCGATCAAGCGGTCGTCGGATGATTTGTCGACCTCCACCTCCTCCTCTTGAACCGAGGCCCAGCTCCTCCCCCCCCNAATGCCTTGACAAAGTTGGCATGTGCCACTGACCATGACCACAAAGTTTACCAAGTACCTTAAACGGCTATGAATCATAACACGAGTCAGCCACGGTCAGAGTGCCCAATCACAGTTCAGATGTGCTACGCATGACCTTGCAGGTGTAAACAAGGTAAAAAACCGGTGGCTTTGCACCGCTATTGTGCGCAATGCCTTTACAAAGTTGGCATGTGCCACTGACCATGACCACAAAGTTTACCAAGAACCTTAAACGACTATGAATCATAACACCAGTCAGCCACAGCCAGAGTGTCCAATCACAGTGCATATCTAATATGCATGACCCTGCAGGTATAAACAAAGGTAAGAAACCGGTGGCTTGGCACGACTATTGTGCGCAATGCCTTGGCAAAGTTGGCATGTGCCACTGACCATGACCACAAAGTTTACCAAATACCTGAAACGACTATGAATCATAACACGAGTAAGCCACGGTCAGAGTGTCCAATCACAGTGCAGATATACTGGGCATGACCTTGCAGGTATAAACAAGGTAGATAACTGGTGGCTCGGTATGGCTATTGTGCGCAATGCCTTGACAAAGCTGGCATGTGCCACTGACCATGACCACAAATGTATCCAAGTGACGTTTATTTCTATTGATCATAACATGAGTCAGCCACCGTCAGAGTGTCCAATCAGAGTGCACATCTCATATGCATGAACTAGCAGGTATAAACAAAGTTAAAAACCGGTGGCTTGGCACGGCTATTGTGGGCAATGCCTTGACAAAGTTTGCATGTGCCATTGACCATGACCACAAAGGTTACCAAGTACCTTAAATGGATATGAATCATAACACGAGTCAGCCACGGTCAGAGTGTCCAATCACAGTTCAGATATACTCGGCATGACCTTGCAGGTACAAACAAGGTAGAATACTGGTGGCTCGATGTGGCTATTGTGCACAATGCCTTGACAAAGTTGGCATGTGCCACTGACCATGACCACAACGTTTACCAATTACCTTAGAAGGATATGAATCATAACATAAGTCAGCCCGGTCAGACTGTCCAATCACACTGTAGATATACTGGGCATGACCTTGCAGGTATACTCAAGGTAGAGTACTGGTGGATAAGTGTGTCTATTGTGCGCAATGCCTTGACAAAGTTGGCATGTGCCACTGACCATGACCATAAATGTATCCAAGTGACTTTACATTCTATTGATCATAACTCGAGTCAGCCACGGTCAGAGTGTCCAATCACACTGCAGATGTACTAATCATGATATTGTGGGCGACACTGGGTTTTTACATTGATTTCACCTACAAAGTCATGCATAGTACACGTGCACTGTAATTCGGCACTCTGACCATGGCTGACTCGTGTTACAATGCGTTGAAGTTAATGCCACTTGGTAAACTTTGTGTTCATCGTCAGTTGCACAGGCCAACTTTGTCATGGCATTGCGCACAATAGCCAAACCTGGGCTCCGGTTTTTTACCTTGTTTATACCTGTAAGGTCATGCATATTACATGTGCACTGTGATTGGACACTCTGAACGTGGCTCACTCCTGTTATGGTTCATATACGTTAATGTCACTTGGTTAACTTTGTGGTCACGGTCAGTGGCACATGCCAACTTTGTCAAGGCGTTGCGCACAATAGCCACACCAAGCCACCAGTATTCTACCTTGTTCATACCTGCAAGGTCATGCATAGTACATCTGCACTCTGATTGGGCACTCTGACCATGGCTGACTCGTGTTACAATTCGTAGAAGTTAAAGTCACTTAAATAAATTTGTGGCCATGGTCAGTGGGACATGCCAACGTTGTCAATGCATTACGCTCAATAGCCGCACTGAGCCACCAGTGTTTTACCTTGTTTATACCTGGGGTTTATGCCTAGCACACGTGCACTGTGATTGGGTACACTGACTGTGGCTGACTCATGTGATGAATCATAGAGTTAAAGTCACTTGGTTCACTTTGTGATCATGGTTTATTGCACAGGCCAACTTTGTCAAGGCATTGCCCACAATAGCGACACCAAGCCACCGGATTTTTACCTTGTTTATACCTGCAAGGTCAAGCATATTAGTTGTGCACTGTGATTGGGCACTCTGACCGTGCCTGACTCGTGTTACGATGCGTAGAAGTTAAAGCCACTTGGTAAACTTTGTGGTCATGGTCAGCGGCACATGCCAACTTGGTCAAGGCAAAGTGCACAATAGCCACACCGAGCCACCAGTATTCTACCTTGTTTATACTTGCAAGGTCATTCCTAGTACACGTGCACTGTGATTGGGCACTCTGAACGTGGCTGACTCATGTGTTGATTCATAAAGGTTAAAGTCACTTCGTAAACTTTGTGGTCATGGTCAGCGGCACATGCCAACTTGGTCAAGGCAAAGTGCACAATAGCCACACCGAGCCACCAGTATTCTACCTTGTTTATACTTGCAAGGTCATTCCTAGTACACGTGCACTGTGATTGGGCACTCTGAACGTGGCTGACTCATGTGTTGATTCATAAAGGTTAAAGTCACTTCGTAAACTTTGTGGTCATGGTCAGCGGCACATGCCAACTTGGTCAAGGCAAAGTGCACAATAGCCACACCGAGCCACCAGTATTCTACCTTGTTTATACTTGCAAGGTCATTCCTAGTACACGTGCACTGTGATTGGGCACTCTGAACGTGGCTGACTCATGTGTTGATTCATAAAGGTTAAAGTCACTTCGTAAACTTTGTGGTCATGGTCAGCGGCACATGCCAACTTGGTCAAGGCAAAGTGCACAATAGCCACACCGAGCCACCAGTATTCTACCTTGTTTATACTTGCAAGGTCATTCCTAGTACACGTGCACTGTGATTGGGCACTCTGAACGTGGCTGACTCATGTGTTGATTCATAAAGGTTAAAGTCACTTCGTAAACTTTGTGGTCATGGTCAGCGGCACATGCCAACTTGGTCAAGGCAAAGTGCACAATAGCCACACCGAGCCACCAGTATTCTACCTTGTTTATACTTGCAAGGTCATTCCTAGTACACGTGCACTGTGATTGGACACTCTGACCGTGGCTGACTCGTGTTACGATGCGTAGAAGTTAAAGTCACTTGGATAAATTTGTGGTCATGGTCATTGGCACATGCCAACTTCGTCAAGGCATTGTGCAAAACGGCCACAACAAGCCACCAGTTTTCTACCTTGTTTATACCTGCAATGCCATGCATAATACAGGTGAACTGTGATTGGGCACTCTGACCGTGGCTGACTCGTGTTGCGATGCATAGAAGTTAAAGTCACTTAAATGAATTTGTGGTCATGGTCAGTGGCACAGGCCAAACTTTGTCAGGGCATTACGCACAATAGCCATGCCAAGCCACCAGGTTCTTACCTTGTTCATACCAGCAAGGTCCTGCAGTGCACACGTGCACTGTGATTGGGCATTCTGACTGTGCCTGACTCATGTGATGATTCATAGAGTACAAGTCACTTGGTTAACTTTGTGGTCATGGTTAGTTGCATAGTTCAACTTTGTCAAGGCATTGCCCACAATAGCCACACCAAGCCACTGGGTTTTACCTTGTTTATACCTGCAAGGTCATGCAAATTAGATGTGCACTGTGATTGGGCACTCTAACCGTGGCTGACTCGTGTTACCATGCGTCGAAGTTAAAGTCACTTGGTACACTTTGTGGTCATGGTCAGTGGCACATGCCAACTTTGTTAAGCCATTGCGCACAATAGCCACACCAAGCCACCAATTTTTACCTCGTTTATACCAGCAAGATAATGCATAGTACACGTGCACTGTGATTGGGCACTCTGATCGTGGCTGACTAATTTGATGATTCATAGAAGTTAAAGTCACTTTGTAAACTTTGTGGTCATGGTCAGTGGCACATGCCAACTTTGTCAAGGCATTGCGCACAATAGCCACACCAAGCCACTGATTTTTACCTTGTTTATACCCGCAAGGTCATGCATAGTACACGTGCACTGTGATTGGGCACTCTGATCGTGGCTGACTCATGTGATGATTCATAGAAGTTAATGTCACTTGGTAAACTTTGTGGTCATGGTCAGTGGCACATGCCAACTTTGTCAAGGCATTGTGCACAATAGCCACACGGAGCCACCAGAACTGTAGCTTGGTTATACCTGCAAGGTCATGCATAGTACATGTGCATTGTGAGTAGGCACTCTGACCGTGGCTGACTCGTGTTACAATTCGTAGAAGATAAAACTACTTGTTCAACCTTTTAGTCATGGTCAGTTGCACATGCCAACTTTGTCAAGGCATTGCGCACAATAGCCACACCAAGACACCGGTATTTTACCATGTTTATACCTGCAAGGTCATGCATATTACATGTGCACTGTAATTGGGCACTCTGACCGTGGCTCACGCGTGTTATGATGCGTAGAAGTTAAAGTCACTTGGTGCACTTTGTGGTCATGGTCAGTAGCACATGCCAACTTTGTCAAGACATTGCATACAATAGCCACACCAAGCCACCGATTTTTAACCTTGTTTATACCTGTAAGTTCATGCATAGTACACGTGCATTGTGATTGGGCACTCTGATTGAAGGTGACTCATGTGATGATTCATAGAAGTTAAAGTAACTTGGTATATTTTGTGGTTTTCATCGTCAGTGGCACATGCCAACTTGGTCAAGGCATTGTGCACAATAGCCATACCGAGCCACCACTATTGTACCTTGTTTATACCTGCAAGGTCACGCATAGTACATGTGCACTGTGATTGGGCACTCTGACCGCGGCTGACTCGTGTTAGAATTCGTAGAAGTTAAAACTACTTGGTTAACTTTGTGGTCATGGTCAATTGCACATGCCAACTTTGTCAAGGCACTGCGCACAATAGCCACGCCAAGACACCGGTTTTCTACCTTGTTTCTACCTGCAAGGTCATGCATAGAAAATGTGCACTGTGATTGGGCAATCTGACCGTGGCTGACGCGTGTCACAATGCGTAGAAGTTAAAGTCACTTGGTACACTTTCTGGTCATGGTCAGTAGCACATGCCAACTTTTTCAAGACATTGAGCACAATAGCCACACCAAGCCACCAAATTTGTACCTTGTTTATACCCTGTAAGGTCATGCATAGTACACGTGCACTGTGATTGGGCACTCTGACTGTGGCTGACTCATGTGATGATTCATAGAAGTTGGCACATGCCAACTTTGTCAAGGTATTGTGCACAATAGCGGCACTGAGGTTCTTACCTTGCTTATACCTGCAAGGTCGTGTATAGTACACGTGCACTTTGATTGCGAACTCTGACTGTGGCTGCCTTGTGTTACGATACGTAGAAGTTAAAGTCACTTGGTTAACTTTGTGGTCATGGTCAGTTGCACATGGCAACTTTGTCAAGGCATTGCGTACAATAGCCACACCAAGCACCGCATTTTTACCTTGTTTATACCTGCAAGGTCATGCATAGTACATGTGCCCTGTAATTGGGTACTCTGACCGTGGCTGACTCGTGTTACAGTTCGTAGAAGTTAAAGTCACATGGATACTTTTGTGGTCATCGTCAGTGGCACATGCCAACTTTGTCAAGGCATCGTACACAATAGCCACACTGAGCCACCAGTATTTTACCTTGTTCATACCAGCAAGGTCATGCATTTTACATGTGCACTGTGATTGGGCACTCTGACC
>SZWC01000402.1:193936-207020 GCA_023375785.1 Penium margaritaceum
TTGTGGTCATGGTCAGTGGCACATGCCAACGTTGTCAAGGCATTGCGCACAAAAGCTACTCCGAGCTACCAGTATTCTACCTTGTTTATACCTGCAAGGTCTTGCATATTAGATGTGCACTGTGATTGGACACTCTGACTGTAGCTGACTCGTGTTATGATCAATAGAAGTAAAAGTCACTTGGATACATTTGTGGTCATGGTCAGTGGCACAAGCCAACTTTGTCAAGGAATTGCGCACAATAGCCTCACCAAGCCACCAGTATTCTACCTTGTTTGTACCTGCAAGGTCATGCCTGATACATCTGCACTGTGACTGGGCACTCTGACCGTGGCTGACTCGTGTTATGATTCGTATAAGTTAAAGTCACTTGGTGAACTTTGTGGTCATTGTAAGTGGCACATGCCAACTTTGTCAAGGCATTCCGCACAATAGCCGTGCCAAGCCACCAGTATTGTACATTGTTTGCACCTGCAAGATCATGCCTAGTACATCTGCACTGTGATTGTACACTCTGACCGTGGCTGACTCGGGTTATGATCAATAAAAGTAAAAGTCAATTCGATACATTCGTGGTCATGGTCAGTGGCAAATGCCAACTTTGTCAAGGCATTGCGTACAATAGCCACACCGATCCACCAGTATTCTACCTTTTTTGTACGTGCAAGGTAAGTCCAGTATATCTGCACTGTGATTGGACACTCTGACCATGGCTGACGTGTGTTATGATTCACAGCCGTTTAAGGTACTTGGTAAACTTTGTGGTCATGGTCAGTGGCACATGCCAACTTTGTCAAGGCATTGCGCACATTAGCCGTGCCAAGACACTGGTTTTTTACCGTGTTTATACCTGCAAGGTCATGCATATTAGTTATGCGCTGTGATTGGGCACTCTGACCGTGACTGACTCGTGTTACGATTCGTAGAAGTTAAAGTCACTTGGTAAACTTTGTGGTCATGGTCAGTGGCACATGCCACCTTTGTGAAGGCATTGCGCACAATAGCCACACCGAGCCACCACTATTGTACCTTGTTTGCACCTGCAAGATCATGCCTAGTACATCTGCACTTACATTGGACACTGACCTTGGCTGACTCGTGTTATGATCAATAGGAGGAAAAGTCACTTGGATACATTTGTGGTCATGGTCAGTGGCACATGCCAACTTTGTCAATGCATTGCGCACAATAGCAACACCGAGCAACCAGTATTATACCTTGTTTACACCTGCAAGATCATACCTACTATATCTGCACTCTGATTGGACACTCTGACCGTGGCTGACTCGTGTTATGATTCATAGCCGTTTACGGTACTTGGTAAACTTTGTGATCATGGTCAGTTGCTCATGCCAGCTTTGTCAAGGCATTGCGTACAATAGCCACACCGAGCTACCAGTATTGTACCTTGTTTGCACCTGCAAGATCATGCGTAGTTTATCTGCACTGTGATTGGACACTCTGACCGTGGCTGACTCGTGTTATGATCAATAGAAGTAAATGTCACTTGGATTCATTTGTCATCATGGTCACTGGCACATACCAGCTTTGTCAAGGCATTGCGCACAATTGCCACACTGAGCCACCAGTATTCTACCTTGTTTGTACATGCAAGGTCATGTCTAGTATATGTGAACTGTGATTGGACACTCTGATCGTGGCTGACTCGTGTTATGATCAATAGAAGTGAAAGTCACTTGGATACATTTGTGGTCATTGTCAGTGGCACATGCTTACTTTGTCAAGGCATTGTGCATAATAGCCACACGGAGCCACCAGTATTCTACCTTGTTTGTACCTGCAAGGTCATGCCTAGTACATCTGCACTGTGATTGAGTACTCTGACCGTGGCTGACTCGTGTTCTGATTCGTAGAAGTTAAAGTCACCTGGTAAACTTTGTGGTCATGGTCAGTGGCACATGCCAACTTTGTAAAGGCATTACACACAATAGCCGTGCCAATCCACCAGTATTGTACCTTGTTTGCACCTGCAAGATCATGCCTAGTACATCTGCATTGTGGTTGGACACTCTGACCGTGGCTGACTCCTGTTATGATCAATAGAAGTAAAAGCCTCTTTGATACATTTGTGGTCATGGTCAGTGGCACATGCCAACTTTGTCAAGGCATTGCGCATAATAGCCTCATTGATCCACCAGTATTCGACCTTGTTTGCACCTGCAAGATCATGCCTAGCACATCTGCACTGTGATTGGACACTCTGACCGTGGGTGACTCCTGTTATGATCAATAGAAGTAAAAGTCACTTGGATACATTTATGGTCATGGTCAGTGGCACATGTCTACTTTTTCAAGGCATTGCACACAATAGCTACACCGAGCCACCAGTGTTCTACCTTGTTTGTACCTGCAAGGTCATGCCCAGTATATCTGCACTGTGATTGGACACTCTGACCGTGGCTGACTCGTGTTATGATTCATTGCCGTTAAGGTACTTGGTAAACTTTGTGGTCATAGTCAGTGGTACATGCCAACATTGTCAAGACATTGCGCACAACAGCCACACTGAGCCACCAGTATTTAACCTTGTTTGTACCTGCAAGGTCATGCCCAGTATATCTGCACTGTGATTGGACACTCTGACCGTGGCTGACTCGTGTTACGATTCGTAGAAGTTAACGTCACTTGGTAGACTTTGTGGTCATGGTCAGTGGCACATGCCAACTTTGTCAAGGCATTGCGCACAATAGCCATACCGAGCCACCAGTATTCAACCTTGTTTGTACCTGCAAGGTCATGTCCAGTATATCTGCAATGTGATTGGAAACTCTGACCGTGGCTGACTCGTGTTATAATTCATAGCCGTTTAAGGTACTTGGTAAACTTTGTGGTCATGGTCAGTGGTACATGCCAACATTGTCAAGACATTGCGCACAACAGCCACACTGAGCCACCAGTATTTAACCTTGTTTGTACCTGCAAGGTCATGCCCAGTATATCTGCACTGTGATTGGACACTCTGACCGTGGCTGACTCGTGTTATGATTCATTGCCGTTTAAGGTACTTGGTAAACTTTGTGGCCATGGTCAGTGGCACATGCCAACTTTGTCAAGGCATTGCGCACAATAGCCATACCGAGCCACCAGTATTCAACCTTGTTTGTACCTGCAAGGTCATGTCCAGTATATCTGCAATGTGATTGGAAACTCTGACCGTGGCTGACTCGTGTTATAATTCATAGCCGTTTAAGGTACTTGGTAAACTTTGTGGCCATGGTCAGTGGCACATGCCAACTTTGTCAAGGCATTGCGCACAATAGCTGTGCTAAGACACCGGTCTTTTACCCTGTTTATTCCTGCAAGGTCATGCATACCAGATGTACGCTGCTATTGGGCACTCTGACCGTGGCTGACTCGTGTTACGATTCGTAGAAGTTAAAGTCACTTGGTAAACTTTGTGGCTATGGTCAGTGGCACATGCCACCTTTGTCAAGGCATTGCGCACAATAGCCACACCGAGCCACCGGTATTGTACATTGTTTGCTCCTGCAAGATCATGCCTAGCACATCAGCACTGTGATTGGACACTCTGACCGTGGCTGACTCGTGTTATGATCAATAGAAGTAAAAGTCACTTGGATATATTTGTGGTCATGGTTAGTGGCACATGCCGAATTTGTCAAGGCATTGCGCACAATAGCCACACCGAGCCACCAGTAGTCTACATTGATTGCACCTGTAAGATCATGCCCAGTATATCTGTATTGGTATTGGACACTCTGACCGTGGCTGACTTGTGTTATGATTCATAGCCGTTTAAGCTACTTGGTAAACTTTGTGGTCATGGTCAGTGACACATGCCAATTTTGTCAAGGCGTTGCGCACAAATGCCACACCGAGCCACCAGTATTGAACCTTTCTTGCACCTGTAACATCATGCCTAGTACATCTGCACTGTGATTTGGACACTCTGACCGTGGCTGACTCGTGTTATGATTCATAGCCGTTTAAGGTACTTGGTAAACTTTGTGGTCATGGTCAGTGGCACATGCCACCTTTGTCAAGGCATTGCACACAATAGCTACACCGAGCCACCAGTGTTCTACCTTGTTTGTACCTGCAAGGTCATGCCAGGTATATCTGCACAGTGACTGGACACTCTGACCGTGGCTGACTCGTGTTATGATTCATAGCCGTTTAAGCTACTTGGTAAACTTTGTGGCTATGGTCAGTGGCACATGCCACCTTTGTCAAGGCATTGCACACAATAGCTACACCGAGCCACCAGTGTTCTACCTTGTTTGTACCTGCAAGGTCATGCCAGGTATATCTGCACAGTGACTGGACACTCTGACCGTGGCTGACTCGTGTTATGATTCATAGCCGTTTAAGCTACTTGGTAAACTTTGTGGCTATGGTCAGTGGCACATGCCACCTTTGTCAAGGCATTGCACACAATAGCTACACCGAGCCACCAGTGTTCTACCTTGTTTGTACCTGCAAGGTCATGCCAGGTATATCTGCACAGTGACTGGACACTCTGACCGTGGCTGACTCGTGTTATGATTCATAGCCGTTTAAGCTACTTGGTAAACTTTGTGGCTATGGTCAGTGGCACATGCCACCTTTGTCAAGGCATTGCACACAATAGCTACACCGAGCCACCAGTGTTCTACCTTGTTTGTACCTGCAAGGTCATGCCAGGTATATCTGCACAGTGACTGGACACTCTGACCGTGGCTGACTCGTGTTATGATTCATAGCCGTTTAAGCTACTTGGTAAACTTTGTGGCTATGGTCAGTGGCACATGCCACCTTTGTCAAGGCATTGCACACAATAGCTACACCGAGCCACCAGTGTTCTACCTTGTTTGTACCTGCAAGGTCATGCCAGGTATATCTGCACAGTGACTGGACACTCTGACCGTGGCTGACTCGTGTTATGGTTCATAGCCGTTTAACGTACTTGGTAAACTTTGTGGTCATGGTCATTGGCACATGCCAACTTTGTCAAGGCATTGCACACAATAGCCACACCGAGCCACTAGTATTCTACCTTGTTTGCACCTGCAAGATCATGCCTAGTAAATCTGCACTGTTATTGGACACTATGACCGTGGCTGACTTGTGTTATGATCAATAGAAGTAAAAGTCACTTGGATACACTTGTGGTCATGGTCAGTGACACATGCCAACTTTGTCAAGGCATTGCGCACAATAACCACACCGAGCCACCAGTATTCTGCCTTGTTTGTACCTGTAAGATCATGCCTAGTACATCTGCACTGTGATTAGACACTCTGACCGTGGCTGACTCGTGTTATGATCAATACAAGTAAAAGTCACTTGGATACATTTGTGGTCATGGTTAGTGGCACATGCCAACTTTGTCTAGGCATCGCGCACAATAGCCACACCGAGCCACCAGTATTCTACCTTGTTTGTACCTGCAAGGTCATGCCAGGTATATCTGCACAGTGACTGGACACTCTGACCGTGGCTGAATCGTGTTATGATCAATAGAAGTAAAAGTCACTTGGATACATTTGTGGTCATGGTCCGTGGCACATGCCAGCTTTGTCAAGACATTGCGCAAAATAGCCACACCGGGCCACCAGTATTCTACCTTGTTTGCACCTGCAAGATCATGCCTACACATCTGCACTGTGATTGGAACTCTGACTGTGGCTGACTCGTGTTACTATTCATAGCCGTTTAAGGTACTTGGTAAACTTTGTGGTCATGGTCAGTGGCACATGCCAACTTTGTCAAGGCATTGCGCACAATAGCCACACGGAGCCACCAGTATTCTACCTTGTTTGTACCTGCAAGATCATGCCCAGTATATCTGTAGTCTGATTGGACACTCTGACCGTGGCTGACTCGTGTTATGATGCATAGCCATTTAAGGTCACTTGGGAAATGGTGTGGTCATGTCAGTTGCACAGGCCAACGTTGTCAACGCATTGCGCACAATAGCCACACGGAGCCACCAGTATTCTACCTTGTTTGTACCTGCAAGATCATGCCCAGTATATCTGTAGTCTGATTGGACACTCTGACCGTGGCTGACTCGTGTTATGATGCATAGCCATTTAAGGTCACTTGGGAAACGGTGTGGTCATGTCAGTTGCACAGGCCAACGTTGTCAACGCATTGCGCACAATAGCCACACCGAGCAACCAGTATTCTACCTTGTTTATACCTACAAGGTCATGCATATTAGATGCACGCTGTGATTGGGCACTCTGACCGTGGCTGACTCGTATTACGATGAATAGAAGTAAAAGTCACTTGGATACATTTGTGGTCATGGTCAGTGGCACATGCCAACTTTGTCAAGGCATTGTGCACAATAGCCACACCGAGCCACCAGTATTCTACCTTCTTTGCGTGTTATGACCATGGCTGACTCGTGTTATGATTCATACTCGTTTAAGGTACTTGGTAAACTTTGTGGTCATGGTCAGTGGCAGCTGCCAACTTTGTCAAGGCATTGCGCACAATAGTCGTACCAAGACACCGGTTTTTCACCCTGTTTCTACCTGAAATGTCATGCATATTAGATGTACACTGTGATTGGGCACTCTGATCGTGGCTGACTCGTGTTACGATTCATAGAAGTCAAAGTCGCTTGGATACATTTGTGGTCATGGTCAGTGGCACATGCCAACTTTGTCAATGCATTGCGAACAATATCCACACCAAGCCACCAGTATTTTACCTTGGTTGCACCTGCAAGATCATGCCTAGTATATCTGCACTATGATTGGACACTCTGACCATGGCTGACTCGTGTTATGATCAATTGAAGTAAAAGTCACTTGGATACATTTGTGGTCATGGTCAGTGGCACATGCCAACTTTGTGAAGGCATTGCGCACAATAGTCACACCGGGCTACCAGTATTCTACCTTTTGTGCACCTGCAAGATCATGCCTAGTACATGTGCACTGTGATTGGACACTCTGACCGTGGCTGACTCGTGTTATGATTCATAGCCGTTTAAGGTATTTGGTAAACTTTATGATAATAGTCAGTGGCACATGCCAACTTTGTCAAGGCATTACGCACAATAGCCGTGTCAAGCCACCAGTATTCTACCTTATCTACACCTGCAAGGTCATGCCTAGCACATCTGAACTGTGATTGGACACTCTGACCGTGGCTGACTCGTGTAATGATTCATAGAAGAAAAAGTCACTTGGAAACATTTCTGTTCATGGTCAGTGGCACATGCCAACTTTGTCAAGGCATTGCGCACAATAGCCACACCGAGCCACCAGTATTCTACCATGTCTATACATGTAAGGTCATTCCCAGTATATGTGCACTGTGATTGGACACTCTGACCGTGGCTGACTCGTGTTATGATTCATAGCCGATTAAGGTGCTTGGTAAACCTTGCGGTCATGGTCAGTGGCACATGCCAACTTTGTCAATGCATTGCGCACAATAGCCGTGCCAAGCCACCGGTTTAATTCCTTGTTTATACCTGCAAGGTCATGCATATTACATGTGCACTGTGATTGGACACTATGACCGTGGCTGACTCGTGTTATGATTCGTAGAAGTTTAAATCACTTGGTAAACTTTGTGGTCATGGACAGTGGCACATGCCAACTTTATCAAGGCATTGTGCATAATAGTCACACCGAGCTATCACTATTCTACCTTGTTTGAACCTGCAAGATCATGCCTAGTACATCTGCACTGTGATTGGACACTCTGACCATGACTGACTCGTGTTATGATCAACAGAAGTAAAAGTCACTTGGATACATTTGTGGTCATGATGAGTGGCACATGCCAACATTGTCAAGGCATTGTGCACAATAGCCACACCGAGCCACCAGTATTCTGCCTTGTTTGTACCTGTAAGATCATGCCCAGTATATCTGCACTGTGATTGGACACTTTGACTGTGGCTGACTCGTGTTATGATTCGTAGAAGTTAAAGTCACTTGGTAACCTTTGTGGTCATGGTCATCTACACTTTGATTGGACACTATGACCGTGGCTAACTAGTGTTATGATCAATATAAGTAAAAGTCACTTGGATACATTTGTGGTCATTGTCAGTGGCACATGCCAACTTTGTCAAGGCATTGCGCACAATAGCCACACCGAGCCACCAGTGTTCTACGTTGTGTATACCTGCAAGGTCATGCCCAGTATATCTGCACTGCGTTTGGACACTCAGACCGTGGCTGACTCGTGTTATGATTCATAGCCGTTTAAGGTACTTGTGTCAGAATACACTCACAATATCACAAGTCTGCGCCAACTGAGACTCATACTCCACAAGTGCCCCTCCGCGGCAAAGCAAGGGCATTCGAATATTGGACACCAAAAACCTCTGTCGGTGACCAGCTCATGCCCGCGACGATGGCTCCACACAGGAACTGGTTCGGAGTTTCCCTGACCGACACTTCAGGAACAGACGGTTGCATGATAACGGTCATCCAGAACCTGCGTTCCGGACCTCGCTCCGCGCTCGCGTGGCGGAGAAGCGCTCTCTCGCCCACGTACCAAAAATGGGCGTAGCTGAACAACACCGGCGCACCACTCCAGGACTACGTGCCTCCACAACGTCAGGCACCTCTCTTGTTTGTGCCGAGGCGCAAAGCGGCTCCGCACCCTGCCTCCATGGCAGAAGCAGCCAAGCGGCTGCGGCACCACTTGGGCTATCGCCCCCCATAGTAGAGACTAGGACTGGTACTTAAGTAGTTCAATGCTCCTTGTATTTTCTGCCGCTGTTATCGGCTATCTACTCATATCAATCGAGCTTGCCTCTTCTTCCGCTACGCCCGCCATCACGGCTGTGGCCTCACTGTGTCATCTCTTCGTCCACCTTCACAACTGTGGTACTTGCATTCCTCGTTACCCTCATTCACTTTCACCAGCTTTGCCCTTTGTCGCTCCTTTGCTTTGCTCAGTCTCACCCACATCGCCTCGTCGAGGCACCTTTGTACTTCTGCGCCCGTGCCTGTCGGCACTGCGCTCACGCAAGTCACACTTCCGGATAGGCTTGTGTCTTTGGCACCGCCCCCACGCTTGTACTGCTTCCTCGCTTCAGCTTGTCAGTACTTGGTTGCCCCAGGCAACCGTGTCTTGCCCTTCATGATGATGTCATCACGCTGTCAGCCGTCTATAGTTTCGCCGATGCTTCCGCAGCTGACCCATCTGTCCCTACGCTTTGCCTAAGTATCATTACATTTTCCTGACATGGTATCAGAGCACACTGAAAGCTTCTGGCTTCCTCCTTGCTTCCTCTCCATCACTGATGCCGGAACCGCCGCGCCGTGCCGCACCGCCCCTTCCAGTCAGCCGAATAACCACTTCTCATTTTCTCTTGCAACTGCAAGGACAACAACATTGTGTATGGGCACAACGTTGAGAACCTCGCAGCAGCCATCACCTACATCAGTCGCCGCCTGACGCCTGAAGCACTCCGCCGAAGCGCGCACCTGACAATCCGCCAGCAAGCATCTCCAACAGCAGCAGCCATCCGGTCTCACAAGAAAAGCCTCCTCATGTCCTCTTCATCCTTCTACATCGTGTCATAACCACCACTGGGCCGTGTATGGGCACAACCCCCAGTGACGGCACCACACATGAACAACAGCAGCTGAGTCTCCTCAGCCTCTCCAAGAATGTCTCCACATCTCAGCAGCGCTACGTATGTCTCCTCCTTCAACAGGGCATCATGATCCTCTACGTACTCGGTTGCCTTGCAGTAGCAGCCTGGCATCAGCACAAGCAACAGAAGCAGCGTTCATAGCATCCTGATCCTCAGCCATCTTCAGAAGCAGAAACTTGAGCTACTATCATCACCCACATCAGCATTCCCCAACCTGAATTGACCAAAGACCATGACTCTCCTCCTGAAACGATCATCTCGGCATCATCTCCCTCACCCGGCCGCCTCCGCACCTTCTCATCACCCTTAGAACCTGAACAGTGTCCACGCACAAACAGCCCTCTAGCCACAGCTCCCCACTGTATGACCTCCTCTTTTTCTAACCGCCAAAGCACACGAGCCCCTCTTTCTGGCAACATCTTCTGCGTAGCCGGGTGCAGCAAGCATTCACCACCATCCACATCCTCAGGCAACTGCATGCCATATGCCGCCTCCCCCTCTGCCACCAGCAACCAATCCTATGCTCGCATTTCAAAAAGAAAATCACCTCGCCGATGCCGCCAACTACTTGCACAAGCCTACTCCTTGTTAAGGTCTGGCACAACAGGCTCAGTTCCCCAAGCGTCCATCCGGACATCCTCCTCCTCGAACAAAGGGAACAATCACTACTTCTCAGAAGAATGGGACTATACAGCAGCAGACGCCGCCTCTTCTTATCCAGACACCATTGCATCCATGGGACTACTACTCTACTCGAACACTCCACTTTTCACCAACGAGGACCTCAACAACTTCATGATGCTCAACTACGGGACAACCATCTGGAACACAACGCCACAGCACCAAGACAACCCTGGTGCCGCCACGACAATGACCCTTTCACTCTTTACAGATCCTTCACCTTCTGTATCATCACACTCTCTATCAAGAAACCAGGAACCTTGCATATCCGCAGTGTCTTCACCAGCAGCAGCAGCAACCATCTACCTCCTCCCTCGTCAACAACAAGCAGGACAACAGCAGCATCTCAGCCAGCAGGATCACTCATCAGGACCCCCAGCATCTTCTACTAGGACCAACCTCCTAAACACCAATCACTCCACAACGGACGGTACTGAACTCGCTCTTGCCCTCTCGAACTCCATCCTCTTGGGCCGCATGTTCCTCTGGGTGCACACGCGAGGCATGATCATGGTAACACGAGTCAGCCACGGTAAGAGTGCCCAATCACAGTGCAGATGTACTAGGCATGATCATGCACGTGCAAACAACGTAGAATACTGGTGGCTCAGTGTGGCTATTGTGCACAATGCCTTGACAAAGATGGCATGTGCCACTGACCATGACCTCAAAGTTTACCAAGTGACTTTAACTTCTACGAATCGTAACATGAGTCAGCCACAGTCAGAGTGCCCAATCACAGTTCAGATGTACTAGGCATGACCTTGCTGGTATAAACAAGGTAGAATACTGGTAGCTTAGTGTAGCTATTGTGCGCAATGCCTTGACAAAGCTGGCATGTGCCACTGACCATGACCACAAATGTATCCACGTGACTTTTACTTCTATTGATCATAACACGAGTCAGCCACGGTCAGAGTGTCCAATCACAGCGCAGATGTACTAGGCATGATCTTATAGATATAAACAAGGTAGAATACTGGTGGCTCGGTGTGGCTATTGTGCACAATGCCTTGACGGAGTTGGCATGTGCCACTGACCATGACCACAAAGGTAACCAAGTGACTTTAACTTTTACGAATCGTAACACGAGTCAGCCACGGTCAGAGTGCCCAATCACAATGCACATCTAATGGGCATGACCTTGCAGGTTTAAACAAGGTAAAAAACCGGTGGCTTGGCACGGCTATTGTGCGCAATACCTTAACAAAGTTGGCATGTGCCACTGACCATTACCACAACGTTTACCAAGTACCTTGAACAGCTATGAATCATAATGTGAGTCAGCCACAGTCAGAGTGTCCAATCACAGTGCAGATATACTGGGCATGACCTTACAGTCACAAACAAGGTAGAATACTGGTAGATCAGTGTGGATATTGTGCGCAATGCCGGGACAAAGTTGGCAAGTGCCACTGGCCATGACCACAAAGTTTACCAATTGACTTTAACATCTAGGAATCGTAACACGAGTCAGCCACGGTCAGAGTGCCCAATCACAGTTCAGATGTAATAGGCAAGACCTTGCAGTTAGAAACAAGGTAAAAACCGGTGGCCTTGCACGGCTATTGTGCGCAATGCCCCGACAAAGTTGGCATGTGCCACTGACCATGACCACAAACTTTACCAAGTATCTTAAACGGCTATGACTCATAACACAAGTCAGCCACGGTCAGAGTGTCCAATCACAGTGCAGATATACTGGGCATAACATTGCAGGTATAAACAAGGTAGAATACAGGCAGCTCGGTGTGGCTACTGTGCGCAATGCCTTGACAAAGTTGGCATGTGCCACTGACCATGACCACAAACTTATCCAATTAACTTTTACTTCTATTGATCATAACACAAGTCAGCCACGGTCAGGGTGTCCAATCACAGTGCAGATGTACTAGGCATGATCTTGCAGGTATAAATAAGGTAGAATACTGGTGGCTTGGTGTGGCTATTGTGCACAATGCCTTGACGCAGTTGGCATGTGCCATTGACCATGACCACAAAGTTAACCAAGTGACTTCAACTTCTACGAATCGTAACACGGGTAAGCCACGGTCAAAGTGCCCAATCACAGTGAACGTGTAATATGCATGACCTTGCAGGGATAAACAAGGTAAAAAACCGGTGGCTTGCCACGGGTATTGTGCGCAATACCTTAACAAAGTTGGCATGTGCCACTGACCATGACCACAAAGTTTACCAAGTACCTTAAACGGCTATGAATCATAACACGAGTCAGCCACGTTCAGAGTGTCCAATCACACTGCAGATATACTAGGCATGACCTTACAGGTATAAATTAGGTAGAATACTGGTGGCTCATTGTGGCTATTGTGCGCAATACCTTGAAAACGTTGGCATTTGCCACTGACCATGACCACAAAGTTTACCATTTGACTTAAAACGGCTATGAATCATAACACGAGTCAGCCACAGTCACAGTGTCCGATCACAGTGCAGATGTACTGGGCATGACTTAACAGGTATAAAAAACGTAGAATACTGGTAACTCGGTGTGGCTATTGTGCGCAATCCCTTGACAAAGTTGGCATGTGCCACTCACCATCACCACAAATGTATCCAAGAGACCTTTACTTCTATTGATCATAACACGAGTCAGCCACGGTCAGAGTGTCCAATCACAGTACCGATGTAATAGGCATGATATTGCAGGTGCAAACAACGTAGAATACTGGTGGCTCGGTGTGGCTATTGTGCGCAATGCCTTGATAAAGTTGGCATATGCCACTGACCATGACCACAAAGTTTACCAAGTACCTTAAATGACTATGAATCATAACA
>SZWC01000402.1:225614-239029 GCA_023375785.1 Penium margaritaceum
TGGCACATGCCAACTTTGTCAAGGCATTGCGCACAATAGCCACACCAATCAACCAGTATTCTACCTTGTTTCTGTCAGAAATTAGCATCAAAGAAACTCACTCTAGTCACTCAGCCAGGAAAAGATCCGCCTTTTCTCAATAACGGTTCAAGCTCAAGTCCGAACCATCTCGGTCACCAACGGTAGGATCTCAGGACCGTTGAGACCGAGTTATCCCCTAATAAAGTGACACCTGTCACCCACGTCCGGCTAGTGGGAAGAGCCGTTGCACATACCTTTGTCCTGTTCAATCCATATATACCGAGGAGATTCATTCCCTCGAGTCAACCAGAACAGTTCTACTCATCATGTTCCCCTTTGGTTCCGCGGCTTCGCCGTTGTGTCTTCGCTCTGCTCGCTTCTCACATTCTTTGTCTTCGCCAACTCCTCTCAACACTTTGCTCCTTCACTCTCGCTCCTTCGCTCAGCTCTCACACCCCGTCAATCATCTTTCATCTCGCCAGCACTCCTTCTCACATCAACCGTCTACCCCAGCTATCTCACCTCTCAGCTTCTATCAGCTCCCGCGACTAACTCCTTGGACCGCCTTTGCATACGTCACTTCGCTGACGTATGCTTGCGTGTTCTGATGCTTGTGCCTGCTTCTGCCACTGCTGTTCTCGTATCTGCATTCTTCTGACATGGTATCAGAGCATCAGGCAACATCACCTGGTGCCTTGGAACTGCGTCATCACTCTGCCGGCATCTCTTCTCCAACGCTTCTGCTCACATTCATCTGTCGCCGCTGCCGTCACCCCGCGCCTCTCTGCTTCATCCGCAGCTGACATCAACAGTCGCGCCTGACGAGTCCTCCACGCGGAAGAAATGCCTTGTCATCCCAAGGAAGCCCTGCGCCCATTCCCGCGCCCATGGCCAACTACCGGTGACTTGTCGCCCACATCAGCTGCAAGTAACTTTCGAGCCGCCATCTGCCGTCAGCTACCAAGAAGCTTCCTGCCGCCCACCATCTGCTGCCCCTCATCACATATGCCTCTGCAAGCATCTCCTCCTCTTTCATCCTACCTTATCAGCCTCATCTGCCCCTCCTCACCGTCATCCTCAGCCCGCCCGCGTCCATCATCTTGAACCGCTCTCTTGCATCGCCTCCTCGCCTCGTCAACAGCTGTAACCAAAACTGCTGCCGTCAGGATATCGGACACCAACAGTCTTCCTGCTTTGACTTCCGAGCCAACTGGGGAACAAGCCGTCACTCTCCTGACATCAGCGGTCCGGTGGACCTGCCCGCTGCCTGACTCCCTCTACCGCAGCCAACTTCTTCCAGCTGACAGGATATCGGACACCACCAGTCTTCCTGCTCCCACTTCCGAACCAACGGGGGAACAAGCCATCACTCTCCTGAACACAGAAGAAGTAGCTGTACCGCTCTGCCCACCTGCCGCACCGCGTCCCATCTCGGCTCTCTCCGCTCGAGTTGCTTCCTGTCTCCCGTCTTCTCCATCAACATCAGCCTTCGGCCTTCATCTTCGCTCATCTCCGTCATTCCTCCTTCTCCTCCTCGCTCCAGTTTCCTCTACTTCACCAGGCACTCATTCTTGCCTCATCTCCGCCTCTCCATCATCAGCATCATCCGCACCGTTGTCCATCCATCATCCTCATCAACATCGTCTCTTCGCGCATGAGGTTCAGCCCCTGCGCCCACTCATCAATAAATTTCTTCCTCCACTTCTGAAAATCGTCTTCAGCTCGGCACAAGGATCCGCCCGGTCGCATCGCCCATTCCGCGATGACCTGCACCCATGCCGAATACATCCGCAGTGCACGTGGTTTGCCTCTACGCCCACTCATCAATCAATCATTTCCTCAGCTTTGCATCGCTCTCCGCTCAGCACAAGGATCCGCCCGGTCGCATCGCCTTTTCCACGACAACCTGCGCCCACGCCAAAACTTCCTGCAGCGCACGTGGTTCGCCCCTGCGCCCACTCAGCCATCGTCATCAGCCTCTGCTTCATCAGCAATCACCAGCATCTCTGAACGGCACTAGGATCTGCACGAGCTAGCTGCCCGCTTCGCAGCAGCCTGCACCCACGCCAGCAGCAGATTTTTCGCGACGCGTTGGCACCTGCCTTACCCTTGCTGCATCCTACTCTCCTCTTTAAATCGCGCACGTGGTCTCGCCCCTGCGCCCACTCAGTCATCCATCGTTCCTCCGCAGTCATCCACTTCTGCTCCACTCGGCATAAGAATCCGCCAGGTCGCATTGCCCGTTTTTGCGACGACCTGCGCCCACGCCGAAACCCACTTCATCGTCAATCAATTCCTCATCATCTGCATCACCTTCAAGCTGGACACAAGGATCTGCCCAGTCGTATCACCTGTTCCGCGGCAACCTGCCCTCACGCCGAAACCTCCATCAACACACTCAACCAGTCTGCGCTCCCACTAAATCACAAATTGCTTCCCCTTCCTCAGCACTATCCCTAAACTTGGACAGCGCCTTCACATGGTCAAATCTTCTCCTCCCCGAACAACATACCTTCTCCAACACAAAAACGTAACATCTGCTCTCACTTCATCCTCTAGTGGGTTCCTCTCCTTTCAGTCTCTGCCAGACCTGACTCCATCCCTTCAACCAAATCCACATGGCGGGACAACGTTCAACCTCTTGGTGGGACCAACGGCAAATCTCTCCTGAGACATTCGGCATTGCCAGACGGATTCCAATTCTTCACTTAAACTCTACTGGAATCCACAACTACCACATCTGGCACACAACTCTACGAAGAACTACGAATGTAGAGATGCGCCATATCAATCTCTGGACCATCTTCTCTCAGCAAAGAGGCTACTTCCACTCTGACCACTACAACTTCAACGACAATCAAGAAGTTGCCCGATATTGGCAAGACTACTTCTATGCTGAGTATCAGGCACTTCTCACTCTCTGGCTCACTACTGAAGAGCCCTTCCGATCATCTCTCAGACACTATGATGTTCAGGTATCTGACATCTACGCTCTAACTCTGGAACTTAGAGAAGTCAGCGAAACGAGAGGAGAGCGTCGATGGCTCAGTCGTCGACAACGGGTCAGGGTGAGAGACCTCCCGGCACTACTGAGGGTTCCCCACCCTGAGTATCTTCCTGGTCCTCCTTCCCCACTATCAGTGGCCACACCTTCAACAGAAGAGGACTAAAAATACTCATGGATCAGCCTATCTGAACTGCCTGAATGACCATTGTGAATTTCAAGGGGGGTGTCAGAAATTGGCATCAAGAAACTCACTCTGGTCACTCGACAAGGAAAAGATCCGCCTTTTCTGAACAACGGTTCAAGCTCAATTCCGAACCACCTCGGTGACCAACAGTAGGATCTCCGGACCGTTGAGACCGAGTTATCCCCTAAAAAGGTGACACCTGTCACCCACGTCCGTCAAGTGGGAAGAAGCCATTGCACATACATTTGTCCTATTCTGTCCATATATACCGAGGAGGTTCATTCCCTCGAGTCAAGCAGAACAGTTCTACTCATCCTGTTTCCCTTTGGTTCCGCGGCTTTGCCGCCGTGTCTTCGCTCTGCTCGCTCCTCACATTCTTTGTCTTCGCCAACTCCTCTCAACACTTCGCTCCGTCACTCTCGCTCCTTCGCTGAGCTCTCACACTCCACCAATCATCACTCATCTTGCCAGCACTCCTTCTCACATCAACCATCTACCTCAGCTATCTCGCCTCTCAGCTTCTATCCGCTCTCGCGACTAACTCCTCGGACCGCCCTTGCCTACGTCACTTCGCTAACGTATGCTTGCGTGTTTTGACGCTTCTGCCTGCTTCTGCCGCTGATGTTCTCGTGTCTGTATTCTTCTGACAGTTTGTACTTGCAAGATCATGCCTAGTACATATGTACTGTGATTGGACACTCTGATCGTGGGTGACTCGTGTTATGATTCATAGCCGTTTAAGGTACTTGGTAAACTTTGTGGTCATGGTCAGTGGCACGTGCCAACTTTGTCAAGGCATTAAGCACAATAGCCGTACCAAGCCACCGGTTTTTTACCTTGTTTACAACTGCAAGAACATGCATATTAGATGTGCGCTGTGATTGGACACTCTGACCGTGGCTGACTCGTGTTATGATTCATAGCCGTTCATGGTACTTGGTAAACGTTTTGGTTATGGTCAGTGGCACATGCCAACTTTGTCAAGGCATTGCGCACAATAGCCGTACCAAGCCACCAGTGTTATACCTTGTTCATACCTGCAAGGTCATGCATAGTACATCTGAACTGTGATTGGTCACTCTGACCGTGGCTGACTCGTGTTATGATTCATAGAAGTAAGTGTCACTTGGATATATTTGTGGTCATGGTCAGTGGCACATGCCAACATGGTCAAGGAATTGCGCAAAATAGCCACAACGAGCCTCCTGTATTCTACTTTGTTTATACATGTAAGGTCATGCCTAGTGTATCTGCACTGTGATTGGACACTCTGGCCGTGGCTGACTCGTGTTATGATTCATAGCCGTTTAAGGTACTTGGTAAACTATGTGGTCATGGTCAGTGGCACATGCCAACTTTGTCAAGGCATTGCGCACAATAGCCGTGCCAAGCCACCGGTTTTTTACCTTGTTTATACGTGGAAGGTCATGCATATTACATGTTTTCTGTGATTGGGCACCTTGACAGTGGCTGACTCGTGTTACGATTCGTAGAAGATAAAGTCACTTGGTAAACTTTGTAGTCATGGTCAGTGGCACATGCCAACTGTGTTAAGGCATTGCGCAGAATAACCACACCAAGCCACCAGTATTCTACCTTGTTTATACCTGTAAGGTCATGCCTAGTATATCTGCACTGTGATTGGACACTCTGACCGTGGCTGACTCGTGTTATGATTCATAGCCGTTTAAGGTACTTGGTAAACTTTGTGGTCATGGTCAGTGGCACATGCCAGCTTTGTCAAGGCATTGCGCACAATAGCTGTTGGGAAAATGCAAGCGTCATGGGAATCATCGACTGAAGCGGAGAGGAAGATATGACAGTCTGGAATGCGGGGCCGTGGTCCGAGGGAGGAGCGTTGCGAATTAGGATCAGACAAGAACATGAGTGGGCGCGGTGCACATGCTCGAGCGCTGATGTAGGGATCAGTCACCATAACGATGAGAGGATAAGCTGAGCTTTAAGAAGTGGGGACAGTGCCGAGGCACGGGCCGCAAGGCTGAAGCGCCAAGGTACGGGCCGGCTGAATCCGTGTACCGCAGCATCGAAGCGCGGGCTGATCAACATGAGAGGAGATTACAGTGGAGATACAAGAACTGAAGGACGGTTGAAGGTGCTGCAGCGTGAGGTTGCTTGTACCGAGGTCGGTTGCCTGTGCTTGCCACAGCGCTGGTGTGCGGGCTGGCATGACAATGCGGCCAACGTACTTCAATACATCTGAGTGGCCGCTGAAGACTGAGACGATAAGCAGGATGATGAACAGCGACAAAGAGTTGTGGCAGGCCATAAGGCCGAGCCTGAGTAGGGTCAGGGCGAGAGCCCGGGCTGAGAAACGAAGCATGATAATTGATTAATAACTGAATGACCACAAAAGGGTAGCTCCTAATACACGAGGTACGCACATATATAGTAGCTTTTATTCTAGGTCTAAGCCTATGGCGGGCGGTACGCTAGTCGTAACCGTAGCTGCGCTGCTACTATTGCGGCTGACACCGATGACGGAGTCGCGGAGCGACTCCGCCTGAGTCCTTGAACGAGAGGCCGGGGCGTGTGGAGGCATTGATAGTGCCGGTGCCGGCTGGCTTCTCCAACGGATCAGAGCCGTCGGACGTCTTTGGCGCGTAGTGAAGACCGAGGCGCTCTTTTGTTGGTGGTGATTGGGCGGGATGTGCGAAAGGTGGCAACCGTTGGCTCGGTTGCGCGGGAGTAGGTGTCGGCCATTGGGGAGCTGCCGGCTAGATTCCTCGCGGTACAGTGCTTGAGCCGAACCAGTGGAATATTCCGAAGGGTATTCCAGGATATGGGCTCCGAGGGGGCAATCCAGTACTAGGGAGTACTTCATAAAGAATTCTTTCGTCGGGCTGCAGAGTGCCTTGTACCCATTGATCTTTTTGCTGACAGGCCCCCTCAATGGTGCAAGGCACGACAATTATGGAGTTGCAAAGGAGTCGTTTTCTGAAGGCTGCAGTATTGATTTTGATGGAGTTGGCAGGATGGCGAAATGACTGGGGCAGTGAGGAGGAGGAGGCAGGAGTATAGAGGTAGAAAGGGATTAGGTTTGCATGATGCGCCATTGAGAAGAGATGTGTGGTTGGCTGCAGCGGGGATGTGGAGGGTGGAGTAGATGAGAGGGAGCACTTGTTGCTACCGTTGAACAAGAGTTTGGCTTGCGGAGGCGGATGTGGTGGCACATAGTTCTGCTGCTGTAGTTTGCAACTGTGGGATAGGCAGAGGTAGCCGGAGCAGATGCATATGATACCTTGCTAATTTTATGGGATTGATGCCACTAAGTGTTGTACTGGTGGCTGCTTGCTGTCGTCTGGAGTCGTGGTCTTCATGGTGCCGAGTAACCAGGTACGTTTGTCACATCGTGGAGGAGGGGTTGAGGTTTGCTGATTATGTTGTTTCAAGAGTACTGGGAAGCATTAAAAGGTGTGAGGCCAATGGAGAGGTCGACAGGCACCGCTGTTGAACAGTAGGAGGGATGCTGGTTTTGTTTGAGGGAAGGAGCCTGATGATGTGAGACCGTGGATGAAGTTGAGAAGTTTAGGCAAGCTGTCGTCGTTTGTCCAGGGTGATCCTGTGCCTGTTGCTGGATGTTGTGCGGCTGTATGTGCCAGGAACCTCTGGTGCGAGGATGGCTGCATTGCGGATGGGAAGTCGACTGAGACCAGTGGACCAGAGGACCTTGAAGGATGACTGGTTGCTGATGCTACAGAGGTGAGGTTCCTCTTGAGTTGCTGGAGTTTTTGCTTCTGTTGTTGGTAATACTGGTTGACAGGAGATGGAGTGAGAGCGTAGTCCCAAAGAGAGCTGTTGTTGATGTATGATGTGAGCGTTGTTGCTGATGGTGATCGATGCTCCGTGCTGGAGGGAGATGTGGTAGGAACGGAGAAGTACCAGGTGCGTTGTGAAGGGTAGGAGCAATCAGAGGAACAAACATAACTGTTGTGCCGCATGGAAAGATCTGCTGTTGTGCTGGTATGTTTGGGGAAAGGATGTTGT
Source organism: Penium margaritaceum (assembly GCA_023375785.1). Lineage (NCBI taxonomy): Eukaryota > Viridiplantae > Streptophyta > Zygnematophyceae > Desmidiales > Peniaceae > Penium > Penium margaritaceum. The sequence goes on from SZWC01000402.1 coordinate 232,832, forward strand.
TTTCGATTGTGAGAAGGGAGCTGCTTCATGAAGGACCCATTGATGACGTTGAATCTACTATTGCTGCTGCTGCTGCTGTTGCTGTGGTTGCTGGTGTGACTCTTGCTGCTGCTGCTGCAGGACAGGGTGAAACCATAGAGGAGAGTTGTTTCCTTTTGAAGATGATGTGGCACGTGATAGGTACATACTTCCGAGAAGCTGTTGCTTGTGAAGAGAGAAAAGGGGCGGTCAAGGGGACAGATCAGTCTGTCGCGCCGCAGGAGAGAGTGAGTTGTGGCTGATTGTGTTTGCTGCGGATGCAAATGTTGCTTCTTGCTGTGCTGATTCTGCTGCTGCTGTGGCTGCTGTGATGGTGTTGCGAGGATGATAGAGGGAGAGAGTCGGCAGAGGGGACATGTGGTTCTGTCGCGCCGGGGAGTTGATGTTAATTTGAACTGCTGGCGGTTGCACTGCTGCAGATGAGGAATGTACAGAGGAGGAGTAATGCCATGTTGCCAGGGAGGTAAAGCTGCTGAGCAAAGATGCAGTGCTGTTACTGTCGTTGTCGTGCCTACGCTGCACGGATGTGCGAGGAAGACGAGAACTGCGTGTGCACTTCGGGACGGCGTTCCTGGCGTCAGGCATGTTGTGATAAAGAGGTAGCGAGTAGGGACATATTGAAGAATCTTTCAGCTCTGATACCATGTTGGGAAAATGCAAGCGTCATGGGAATCATCAACTGAAGCGAAGAGGAAGATATGACAGTCTGGAATGCGGGGCCACGGTCCGAGGGACGAGCACTGCGAATTAGGATCAGACAGGAACATGAGTGGGCGCGGTGTACATGCACGAGCGCTGATGTAGGGATCATTCACCATAACAATGAGAAGATAAGCTGAGCTTAAAGAAGTGAGGGCAGTGCCGAGGCGCGGGCCGCGAGGCCGAAGTGCCAAGGCACGGGCCGGCAGAATCCATGTGCCGCAGCGTCGAAGCGCGGGCTGATGAACATGAGACGAGACTGCAGTGAAGATACAAGAACCGAAGGGCGGTTGAAGGTGCCGCAGCGTCAGGTTGCCAGTTCCAAGGTCGGTTGCCTGTGCTTGCCGCAGAGCTGGTGCGCGGGCCGGCACAACAATGTCGCCCAAGTACTTCTATACATCGTTGTGGACACTGAAGACTGAGATGATGAGCAGGATGATGAACACCAACAAAGAGTTGTGGTGGGCCATAAGGCCGAGCCTGAATGATAACTGAATGACCACAAAAGGGTAGCTCCTAGTACATGAGGTACGAACATATATAGTAGCTTCTATTCTAGGTCGGGCAGTACGCTAGTCATAACCGCAGCCGCCATGCTGCTACTACGGCTGCCGTCGATGACGGAGTCGCAGAGCGACTCCGCCTAAGTCCTTGGATGAGAGGCCGGGGCATGGAGGCATTGGTAGTGCCGGTGCTGGCTGGCTTCTCCAACGGATCAGAGCCGTCAGACGTCTTTGGCGCGTAGTGAAGACCGAGGCGCTCTTTCGTTGGTGGTGAGCGGGCGGGATGTGCAGAAGGTGGCAACCGTTGGCTCGGTCGCGCGGGAGCAGGTGTCGGCCATTGGGGAGCTGCCGGCTGGATTCCTCGCGGTACAGTGCTTGAGCCGAACCAGTGGAATATTCTGGAGGATATTCCAGGATAAGGGCTCTGAGGGGGCAATCCAATACTAGAAGGTACTTCATAAAGAATTCTGTCGTCGGGTTGCGGAGTGCCTTGTACCCATTGATCTTTTTGTTGACAAAAACCGTGCCAAGCCACCAGTTTTTTACCTTGCTTATACCTGCAAGGTCATGCCTATAACATCTGAACTGTGATTGGGTACTCTGACCATGGCCGACTCGTGTTACGATTCGTAGAGGTTAAAGTCACTTGGTAAACTTTGTGGTCATGGTCAGTGGCACATGCCAACTTTGTCAAGGCATTGCGCACAATAGCCACACAGCGCCACCAGTAATCTAACTTATTTATACCGACAAGGTCATGCCCAGTATATCTGCACTGTGATTGGACACTCTGACCCTGGCTGACTCGTGTTATGATTCATAGCCATTTAAGGTACTTGGTAAACTTTGTGGTCATGGTCAGTGGCACATGCCAACTTTGTCAAGGCATTGCGCACAATAGCCGTGCCAAGTCACCGGTTTTTTTCCTTCCTTATACCTGTAAGGTCATGCATATTAGATGTACGCTGTGATTGGACACTCTGTCCGTGGCTGACTCTTGTTATGATTCATAGCCGTTTATGGTACTTCGTAAACTTTGTGGTCATGGTCAGTGGAACATGCCAACTTTGTCAAGGCATTGCGCACAATAGCCGTATCAAGCACAAAGTGCAGATATACTGGGCATGACCTTGCAGGTATGAAAAAGGTAAAATACTGGTGGCTCGGTGTAACTATAGTGCGCAATGCCTTGACAAAGTTGGCATGTGCCACTGACCATGACCACAAAGTTTACCAAGTACCTTAAACGGCTATGTTTCATAACACGAGTCACTCACGGTCAGAGTTTCTAATCACAGTGCAGATATACTAAGCATGACCTTTACAGGTATAAAGAAGGTAGAATAATAGTGGCTTGGTATGGCTATTGTGTGCAATGCCTTGACAAAGTTGGCATGTGCCACTGACCATGTCCACAAATGTATCCAAGTGACTTTTACTTCTATTCATCATAACACGAGTCAGCCACAGTCAGAGTGTCCAATCGCAGTGCAGGTGTACTAGGAATGATCTTGCAGGTACAAACAAGGTAGAATACTGGTGGCTTGGCACGGCTATTGTGCGCAATGCCTTTAAAACGTTGGCATGTGCCACTGACCATGACCACAAATTTTTCCTAGTACCCTAAATGGCCATTAATCATAACACGAGTCAGCCACGGTCAGAGTGTCCAATCACAGTGCAGATGTACTAGGCATGATCTTGCAGGTACAAACAAGGTAGAATACTGGTGGCTCGTTGTGGCTATTGTGCGCAATGCCTTGACAAAGTTTGCATGTGCCTCTGACCATGACCACAAAGTTTACCAAGTGACTTTAACTTCTACGAATCATAACACGAGTCAGCCACGGTCAGAGTACCCAATCACAGTGCACATCTAATATGCATGACCTAGCAGGTATAAACAGGGTAAAAAACCGGTGGCTTGGCACGGCTATTGTGCACAATGCCTTGACAAAGTTGGCATGTGCCACTGACCATGACCACAAAGTTTACCAAGTACATTAAACGGCTATGAATCATAACATGAGCAAGCCACGGTCAGAGTGTCCAATAACAGTGCAGAAATACTGGGCATGACCTTGTAGGTATAAACAAGGTAGAATACTGGTGGCTCGGTGTGACTATGGTGTGCAATGCCTTGACAAATTTGGCATGTCCCACTGACCATGAACACAAATGTATCCAAGTGACTTTAACTTCTATTGATCATAACACGAGTCAGCCACGGTCACAGTGTCCAATCACAGTGCAAATATACTGGGCATGACCTTGCAGGTACAAACACGGTAGAATACTGGTGGCTCGGTGCGGCTATTGTGCGCAATGGCTTGACAAAGTTGGCATGTGCCACTGACCATGACCACAAATGTATCCAAGTGACTTTTACTTCTATTGATCATAACACGAGTCAGCCATGGTCAGAGTGTCCAATCACAGTGCAGATGTACTAGGCATGATCTTACAGGTACAAACAAGATAGAAGACTGGTGGCTCGGTGTGGCTATTGTGCGCAATGCCTTGACAAAGTTTGCATGTGCCCCTGACCATGACCACAAAGTTTACCAAGTGACTTTAACTTCTACGAGTCAAAACACGAGTCAGCCACGGTCAGAGTACCCAATCACAGTGCACATCTCATATGCATGACCTTGCAGGTATAATCAGGGTAAAAAACCGGTGGCTTGGCACGGCTATTGTGCGCAACGCCTTGACACAGTTGGTATGTGCCACTGACCATGACCACAAAGTTTACAAAGTACATCAAACGGCTATGAATCATAACACGAGTCAGCCACGGTCAGAGTGTCCAATCAAAGTGCAGATATACTGGGCATGACCTTACATGTATAAACAAGGTAGAATACTGGTGGCCTGGTGTGGCTATTGTGCGCAATGCCTTGACAAAGTTGGCATGTGCTATTGACCATGACCACAAATGTATCCAAGTGAATTTTACTTCTATTGATTATAACACGAGTCAGGCACGGTCAGATTGTCCAATCACAGTACAGATTTACAAAACATGATCTTACAGGTGCAAACAACGTACAATACTGGTGGCTCGGTGTGGCTTTTTTGCGCAATGTCTTTATAAAGTTGGCATGTGCCACTGACCATGACCACAAAGTTTACCAAGTGACTTTAACTCCTACGAATCGTAACACGAGTCAGCCACGGTCAGAGTGTCTAATCACAGTACAGATATACTGGGCATGACCTTTACAGGTATAAAGAAGGTCGAATACTGGTGGCTCGGTGTGGCTATTGTGTGCAATTCCTTGACAAGGTTGGCATGTGCCACTAACCATGTCTACAAATGTATCCAAGTGACTTTTACTAATATTGATCATAACACGAGTCAGCAACCATCCGAGTGTACAATCACAGTGTAGATGTAGTAAGCATGAACTTGCAGGTATAAACAAGGTAGAATACTGGTGGCTCGGTGTGGCTTTTGTGCGCAATGCCTTGACAAAGGTGGCATGTGCCACTTGTCAGGAATTTGGAGTGAAGCGAGACACGGAGCGGAAGCAACGTGGGAGATGGCAAGTCAAAATGGAATGGAAGCGAACGAGAGAAAGAAATGATGATTGACTGAATGAAGGGAGCGAAGTACAAGAGGCATCAGAATACCTTTAATAGTGTTTGTCCCTAGGCCTAGCGGCTTGTCTGACTAACCTAAGGCGTGTACGCCTGCTAAGATGGGCGGTGTGATGCATGTAGCTGCAACCACCGCGCTGCTGTGGTTGCTTCAGTTGTATGCGGAGTCACGTTGCGACTCTGCACGTTCTTAGTTGAGCAGACCTTCTTGTGGAAGGGCTGCGGTCCATGGGACTTCCGAGCTGGGGAGGTCCGACGCACGACAGAGGGACCTGTCGCGTAGCTGGGACCGAGGCGCGCTCTTCGTTGGAGATGGTTGGTCGTGGGTTGACCGTTTGGCAGATGGTGAGCGCGCGACGTCCGTTGGTGGAGCACGTGGGCTGGTTCGGTGGCCGGCTGCTGCTTCGAAAGAGGCTTGGTCGGTTTTACCGCCCAAGTCATTTGGTCGATGGCCGGAGATGAGCTCGTGCGAGACGTGGGCAGACGAGTGAATTCCAGTTCCAGCTTCGGAGGTGGCAGGGGCAATGCGGTAACAAGAAGGGGTAGGAGGGAGAGTCCGGATGCGCCGTGTGGTTCTTGAAGATTATTCTGATAGCCCCCGGCAAGACCATACGGCGAGAAGGTGATGTCCCAGAGAAGATGATGCTGCTGTTGTTGTTGGCCGCCCACAAGGGAACAGGGGATATCCGCCACAGATGCCTTGGGAGGACAGCGCCTTGGAGGCAGGAGTAGATGCTTGACAGTCGCCCGTACTGCGACAAGGCACAGACAGGACAGACTGGAAAAGAGAGGCAGAGGAAGGAGGTGCAGTTGGACAAAGGCGAAGAGGAACAGGAAGCCTGCAAAAAGGAGAGAGATGGGAAGAGTGAATCCTCGGGTCCACGGAGGAAGGGCAAGGATGTGGAAGGAGCCTGGAGTGCTGGGTTGGGCGGCAGGATGATGGACGGAGAGATGGAGAAGACTGCTGGTGGGAGCAAGAAGGATGCGCGGCACGGCTTTGGGAGAGGTGCTGTCAGAGCAGGGAGTTTGGAGGGCAGCAGGAAGAAGGAAGAGATCAAGGGATGTGGAAGTGAAGGTGAATGAGAGGAGTGTAGATTGGGGCAGAGAACTGTTGAGTGCTGCCGGGATGAGAATGTTGCCGATGGGATTGGAGCCAATAGAAGATGGAGGAGACATGGCTGCTGGGGCAGGGATGGAGTTGGGAGCTAGAGGCGGTGATGGTAAGAGGGTAGGAGGGGAGAAGTCATGTGGAGAGGCACATGAGGCGAAAGTAGGAGTAGTTTCCGGTGTCAGGGCAGAGGTTGGCGAGGCGTTGAAGAAGTTAGGTGGAGACAGAAAAGGTGGAATGTGCAGC
>SZWC01000402.1:239380-251560 GCA_023375785.1 Penium margaritaceum
GGAGGAGCTGGAGGAGGAGTTGGAGGCGTCGGTGGGGTCGGAGGTGCTATTGGGACGTTGGAGAAGGGAAGGTAGTCGAGGATGGAAGGTGAGCTGTAGTTGGGTGGAGGAGGAGGGCCGACGTCACGGCCCGTGTAGAAGTCCTGGAGCCAGTGGAAATGGCCTTCCAAGAAGAGAGCCATGGCTCTTCAGAAGGCAGCACGGAAGGAGATGGAGGTGAGGCCGGAAGCCGGACGGAGGCTATCAGAGCAGAGGCAATGTCGTCATGCGGACAGCCGCCCGCAAGCGAGAAAAGGGGCACACGAAACAAATCTTGAAGCGCTGAAGGGTCGGTGGGTGGGTGAAACAGGCTGTAGAATCGTGAAGGCTCGATACCATGTCAGGCAATTGGAGTGAAGCGAGACACGGAGCGGAAGCAACGTGGGCGGCAAGTCAAAATGGAACGGAAGCGAACAAGAGAAAGAAATGATGATTGACTGAATGAAGGAAGCGAAGTACAAGAGGCATCAGACTACCTGTAATAGTGTTTGCGCCTAGGCCTATCGGCTTGTCTGACTAAGCTAAGGCGTGTACGCCTGCTAAGGTGGGCGGTGTGATGCATGTAGCTGCAACCACCGCGCTGCTGTGGTCGCTTCTGTTGTATGCAGAGTCGCGTTGTGACTCTGCACGTTCTCAGTTGTGCAGACCTTCTTGTGGAAGGGCTGCGGTCCATGGGACTTCCGAGCTGGGGAGGTCCGACGCACGACAGAGGGACCTGTCGCGTAGCTGGGACCGAGGCGCGCTCTTCGTTGGAGATGGTTGGTTGTGGGTTGACCGTTCGGCGGATGGTCAGCGCGCGACGTCCGTTGGTGGAGCACNAAGCCATTTGGTCGATGGCCGGAGATGAGCTCGTGCGAGACGTGGGCAGACGAGTAATTTCCAGTTCCAGCTTCGGAGGTGGCAGGGGCAATGCGGAAACAAGAAGGGGTAGGAGGGAGAGTCCAGATGCGCCGTGTGGTTCTTGAAGATTATTCTGACACCACTGACCATGAACACAAAGTTTACCAAGTATGAATCATAACACGAGTCAGCGACGGTCAGAGTGTCCAATCACAGTGCACATGTACTAGGCATGATCTTGCAGGTATAAACAAGGTAGAATACGGGTGTTTCGGTATGGCTATTGTGCGCAATGCCTTGACAAATTTGTCATGTGCCACTGACCATGACCACAAAGTTTACCAAGTGACTTCAACTTCTACGAATCGTAACACGAGTCAGCCACGGACAGAGTGTCCAATCACAGCGCACATCTAATATGCATGACCTTGCAGGTATAAACAAGGTAAAAAACCGGTGTGTTGCCCCTTTTTTTGCCGCGCTCGTCGTAGTTCCGCGATGTCACTTCACTTCCACGCCTTCCATGTTGTCCTCCGCAAATCTCCTCTTTTCGCACCCCATAAGACTTCATTCCACATTCCCCCTGACACATTGGCACCTTTGATCACTCACACATGGTCTTTCCTCCCATCACCTCACCCCTCTGACATGGCAATTCCGCGGGTACACACATGGCCCACTTTGGCAGCCCCTCTTCCGCGGATTTGGCTTCCCCCTGGTGTCTCTAACATGGCAATTCCGCGGATACACACATGGCCCACTTTTGCAGTCCCCTTTCCGCGGATTTGGCACCCTCTACAGCCATAAAACAGGCCCATTCCGCAGTCCCACCCCCTAGTCACTTTGGCAACACCCTTATTGCGGATTCCATCACTCCGCTAAAGCATAGAACATGGCAAATCCACGGAACCAAGACATAGACACAGAAATCACGCGGCGGAGGCCCAATACGCTTCCTTCCGCTCTCTTGAGAGTTGTCCAAGGGCCACCCATTCACTTCCGCGGTCACTTGGGCACTCTTCCGCGCTCTTCACTTGTGTCAGGCCAGTCTTGTGAGTGGTCCCGCGGAACACCTCTTGTCATCTTCGGAGTCCTCAGATTCACTTGCGGATTCCATGGTGACAGAGTGCTGAGATGAAGGAGAGAGTGAGGCAAGGTTGTGAGGCAATAAGCTTGATTAACTCATGTCAACTGAACACAAGTCCACAAGCCCGAATCCCAAGTCCGAATCACACATTCCAAACTGATGGAACTAAGCCCATTATATAGTCCGCTACACCCTTCCCCGCCGCGCCGCGGGCTCTATGCATTCACACCCACTACCACCACTACTTTATTCCCATCCGCGAAGCAAGTGCCACCATTGCTTCCTCCTTGCTCGTCGCGCCGCCTCCCGCCACTTCTTGGTCTTCGCGCCTTGTGGTTCCCGCCATTCTTGGTCCGGTTGTCTTCCCGCGTCTTGTACAACACTTCCGCACCTTGTGTGACCCCTTCTTTTGTCCGCACCACTTGTGCCTCTTGTTCCGCCCTCACACGCCTCTCCTCCAAACATCAAATCCGCGGATACACTTGGAGGCCTCTTTCCGCGCCCCTCTTTCCCACACAGGTGACCCCAACACCATCAGAAATGTGGCAAATCCGTGGGTCAACACTATGGCAACTTTCCGCCTCTTCCGCGGCACTGTAACTTGCCTCTCTGTTGTTACTGGCAAGGCAATTCCGCGGGTTAGGCACCCAGCACCATTCCGCAGCACTTCCTTCTCACCTTAGCCACAAAACACCTTCCCAAACATGCCCATTCTGCTCCTGACCATCATGGCACTTTCTCACGCCCTCCGCGCACCCAAAACTTGCTCCNAGCACCATTCCGCAGCACTTCCTTCTCACCGTAGCCACAAAACACCTTCCCAAACATGCCCATTCTGCTCCTGACCATCATGGCACTTTCTCACGCCCTCCGCGCACCCAAAACTTGCTCCAATAGCCTCCCAAACAACCCAAATCCGCGGCTGAACCTTGCACCATGTTTTGAGGCCTTCTGCGGACCCCAAAGTCGCCCAACTTCCCCTCCCAAGTTGCCTAATCCGCAGACACACCCCCTGCCCTCGTTTTGCCTCTTCCGCGGAACCCCAAATATGAAGCCATTGCTAATGAACAGCCAATTCCGCGGGTCTACCACCAGGAACAATTCCAGCTTTCCCCACACCCATAAACAGCCCAACACAAGCCCAGAAAGATGCCCATTCCGCCCCTCCACCACGAGGATCAACTGTGGTTCTCTCCCTTTGCCCAAAGACCACCCCTCACTCGCCTCAACTCCATCGCGGAAGTCCATGACTCGGTCTCCCTCGCGGTATATTTGCGTGTGCGGCAGATTTCATGTAAACACATGTAGGTGCGTGTAGGTGTGTGTAAGTGCGTGTAGGTACGTGTAGATGCATGTAAGTATGGGTAAGTTTGTGTAAGTGAATGTAAGTTCGTGTAAGGATGTGTAAGTGAGTGTAAGTGTGTGTAAGTGTGTGTAAGTGTGTGTAAGTGCATATACGTGCGTGTAAGTGCGTGTAAGTGCGTGTAAGTGCGTGTAAGTGTGTGTGAGTGCGTGTAAGTGCGTGTTAGTGCGTATGAGTGTGTGTAAGAGGGTGTAAGTGCATGTAAGTGTGTGTAAGTGTGGTTTAAGTTTGTGTAAGTGAGTGTAAGTACGTGTAAGTACATGTAAATTCGTATAAATGTGTGTAAGTACGTGTAAGTGCTAAAAGTGCGCATAAGTGCGTGTTAGTGCGTATAAGTGTGTATAAGTGTGTGTAAGTGCAGTTTAAGTTCGTGTAAGTGCGTGTAAGTCCCGTGTAAGTGTGTGTAAGTGCGTGTAAGTACGTGTAAGTACGTGTAAGTGCGTGGAAGTGCAAGTAAGTGTGTGAAAGTATGTGTAAGTGCATGTAAGCATGTGTAAGTGTGTGTAAGTGTGTGTAAGTGAGTGTAAGTGCGTGTAAGTGCGTGGAAGTGCAAGTAAGTGTGTGAAAGTATGTGTAAGTGCATGTAAGCATGTGTAAGTGTGTGTAAGTGTGTGTAAGTGAGTGTAAGTGGGTGTAAGTCGAGTAAGTGCAAGTAAGTGCGTATAGGTACGTGTAAGTGTGCGTAAGTGCGTGTAAGTGCTTGTTAGTGCGTATAAGTGCGTGTAAGAGCATGTAAGTGCGTGTAAGTACGTGTAAGTTTGTGTAAGTGTGTGTAAGTGTGTGTTAAGTACGTGTAAGTGCATGAAAGTGTGTGTAAGTGCCAATAAGTGCAGTTTACGTTCGTGTAAGTGTGTGTAAGTGTGTGTAAGTGCGTGTAAGTGCGTCTAAGTGCACGTAAGTACGTATACGTGCACTTTAAGTGGGTGTAATTTTGTGTAAGCTCGTGTAACTGCGTGTAAGAGTGTATAAGTGCATGTAAGTACGTGTAAGTATGTGTAAGTGTGTGTAAGTCCGTGTAAGTGCGTGTAAGTGCGTGTACGTACGTGCAAGTGCATGTAAGTGTGTGTTAGTGCATATAAGTGTCTATAAGTGCTTGTAAGTACGTGTAAGTGCATGTAAGTGCGTATAAGTGCGTGTAAGTGCGTGTAAGTACGGATACATACGTGTAATTGCGTGTAAGTTTGTGTAAGTGAATGTCAGTTCGTGTAAGTGCCTGTAAGTGCGTATAGGTGTGTGTAAGTGTGTGAAAGTGCATGTGAGTGCGTGTGAGTACGTGTGAGTACTCGTAAATATGTGTAAGTACGTGTAAGTGTGTGTAGATGCGTGTAAGTACGTATCAGTGCGTGTAAGTGTATGTAAGTGCGTATAAGTACGTGTAAGTGCGTGTAAGTGCGTGTAAGTGCGTGTAAGTGCATGTAATTGAGTGTACTTGTGGTTTAAGTATGTGTAAGTTTGTGTAAGTGCATGTAGGTGCGTACATTGATGTTGAAGTGCATGTAAGTATGTGTAAGTGCGTGTAAGTAAGTGTAAGTGTGTGTAAGTGCGTGTAAGTGCATGTAACTGTGTGTAAGTGTGTGTAAGTGCGTTTAGTGCATGTAAAAGCGTGTAAGTGCGTATAAGTGTGTGTCAGTGCGTGTAAGTGCATGTAAGTGCATGTAAGTGCGTGTAAGTGTGTCTAAGTGTGTATAAGTGCATGTAAGTGCGTATAAGTGTTTGTAAGTACGTGTAAGTGCGTGTAAGTGTGTGTAAGTGCATATAAGTACGTGTAAGTGCGTGTAAGTGCGTGTAAGTGCGTGTAAATATGTATAAGTACGTGTAAGTGTGTGTAAGTGCGTGTAAGTTTGTGTCACAAATGGTCGCCAAACAACCATAACATGAGATGTGCGTGTGTGTGTAAGTGTGTGTAAGTACGTATAAGTACGTGAAAATGCGTGTGAGTGCGTGTGAGTGCGTATGAGTATGTGTAAGTATGTGTAAGTGCGTATAAGTGTGAAAAAGTGCGTATAAGTGCGTGTCAGTGTGTGTAAGAATGTGTACGTACGTGTAAGTGTGTGTAAGTGTGTGTAAGTTTGTGTAAGTGCGTGTAAACGTGTGTAAGTGCATGTAAGTATGTGTAAACATGTGTAAGATCATGTAAGAACGTGTAAGAGCGTATACGTGCATGTAAGTACGTGTAACTGCATGTCAGTGCGTGTAAGTACGTGTAAGTGCGTATAAGTGCGTATACGTACGTGTAAGTGCGTGTATGTTCGTGTAAGTGCATGTAAGTGCGTGAAAGTGTGTGTAAGTGTGTGTAAGTACAAGAAAGTGTGTGTAAGTGCATGTAAGTGTGTGTAAGTGCGTGTAAGTATGTGTAAGTTTGTGTAAGTACGTGTAAGTTATTGTGAGTGCGTGTAAGTACGTGTAAGTGTGTATAAGTGCGTGTAAGTGTGTGTAAGTGTGTGTAAGTACGTGTAAGTGCGTGTAAGTGCGTGTAAGTACGTGTAAGTACGTGTAAGTGCAAGTAAGTGCGTTTTAGTGCATGTAAGTGCATGTAAGTGCGTGTAAGTACGTGTAAATGTGTGTAAGTGCGTGTAAGTATATGTAAGTGCGTGTAAGTGCGTGTAAGTGCGTGTATGTATGTGTAAGTGCGTGTAAGTGTGTGTAAGTGTGTGTAAGTACATGTAAGTATGTGTAAGTGCGTGTAAGTACGTGTAAGTTTGTGTAAGTGAATGTAAGTTTGTGTAAGTGCGTGTAAGTGCATGTTAGTACGTGTAAGTGCGTGTAAGTGCGAGTAAGTGCGTGTAAGTACGTGTAAGTTTGTGTAAGTGAATGTAAGTTTGTGTAAGTGCGTGTAAGTGCATGTTAGTACGTGTAAGTGCGTGTAAGTGCGAGTAAGTGCGTGTAAGTACGTGTAAGTATGTGTAAGTGCATGAAAGTGAGTGTAAGTGTGTATAAGTGCGTGTAAGTGTGTGTTAGTGCGTGTGAGTGCGTGTAAGAGTGTGTAAGTGCATGTAAGTGCGTGTAAGTATGGTTTCAGTTCGTGTAAGTGAGTGTAAGTGCGTGTAAGTACGTGTAAGTTGTGTAAGTGCGTGTAAGTGTGTGTAAGTAGTAAAATTGTGTGTAAGTGCGTGTAAGTATGTGTAAGTGCGTGTAAGTGCAGTTTAAGTTTGTGTAAGTGCTTCTAAGTACGTGTAAGTGCGTGTAAGAATGTGTAAGTGCGTGTTAGTGTATGTAAGTACGTGTAAGTGCACTTTAAGTGGATATAATTTCGTGTAAGTTCGTGTAAGTGCGTGTAAGTGTGTGTAAGTGTATGTAAGTGTGTATAAGTGCGTGTACGTGTGTGTAAGTGCGTGTAAGTGCATATAAGTGCGCATAAGTGTGTGCAAGTGCCTGTAAGTGCGAATAAGTGTGTGTAAGTACGTGTAAGTGCAGTTTAAGTTTGTATAAGTACGTGTAAGTGTGTGTAAGTAAGTGTAAGTGTGTGTAAGTACATGTGAGTACTTGTACGTACGTGTAAGTACGTGTAAGTACGTGTCAGTGCAAGTGCATGTAAGCACATGTAAGTGTGTGTAAGTGTGTGTAAGTGCGTGTAAGTGGGTTTAAGTGCGTGTAAGTGCAAGTAAGTGCGTGTAAGTACGTGTAAGTGCATGTAAGTGCGTGTAAGTACGTGTAAGTATGTGTTAGTATGTGTAAGTGCGTGTAAGTGCGTATAAGCATGGGTAAGTCCGTGTAAGTGTGTGTAAGTACATGAAAGTGCATGTAAGTACGTGTAAGTGTGTGTAAGTGCATGTAAGTGTATTAAAGTACGTGTACGTGCGTGTAAGTGCAGTTTAAGTGTATGTAGTTTTGTGTAAGTTTGCGTAAGTGCGTGTAAGTTCGGTTAAGTGCGTGTAAGTGCGTGTAAGTGTGTGTAAGTGCGTATAAGTGAGTGTAAGTACGTGCAAGTACGTGTAAGTGCGTGTTAGTGCATGTAAGTATCTGTAAGTACGTGTAAGTGTGTGTAAGTGCATGTAAGTGCGTGTAAGTGCGTTTAGGTGCATTTAGGTGCCTGTAAGTGTATGTAAGTGCGTATAAGTGCGTGTAAGTGCGTGTAAGTGCGTGCAAGTGCATGTAAGTGTGTGTAAGTGTGGTTTAAGTATGTGTAAGTTCATATAAGTGCGTATAAGTGCGTGTAACTAAGTGTAAGTGCATGTAAGTGTGTGTAAGTGTGGTTTAAGTATGTGTAAGTTCATGTAAGTGCGTATAAGTGCATATAACCAAGTGCAAGTGCATGTAAGTGTGTGCAAGTGTGTGCAAGTATTTGTAAGTTCGTGTTAGTGCGTATAAAAGCATGTAAGTGCGTGTAAGTGCGTGTAAGTGCATGTAAGTGCGTGTAAGTGTATGTAAGTGCATGTAAGTTCGTGTAAGAATGAGTAAGTATGTATAAGTGTGTGTAAGTGTGTGTAAGTACGTGTTAGTGCGTGTAAGAGTGTATACGTGCGTGTAAGTGTGTATACATGCGTGTAAGTGTGTGCAAGTGTGTGTAAGTGCATATAAGTATGTGTAAGTACGTGTAAGTGCGTGTGAGTGCGTGTGAGTGCGTGTAAGTACGTGTAAGTACGTGTATGTGCATTTAAGTGTTTGTAAGTGCGTGTCAGTACGTGTAAGTGCGTGTACGTGCGTGTAAGTGCGTGCAAGTGCGTGTAAGTTTGTGTAAGTGTGTGTAAATGCCTGTAAGTGTAGGTAAGTGCGTGTAAGTGCGTGTAAGTGCATGTAAGTGCGTGTAAGTACGTGTAAGTACGTGTATGTGCATTTAAGTGTTTGTAAGTGCGTGTCAGTACGTGTAAGTGCGTGTACGTGCGTGTAAGTGCGTGCAAGTGCGTGTAAGTTTGTGTAAGTGTGTGTAAATGCCTGTAAGTGTAGGTAAGTGCGTTTAAGTGCGTGTAAGTGTATGTAAGTAGGTATAAGTGTGTATAAGTTCGTGTAAGTGCGTGTAAGTGTGTGTAAGTGCATGTAAGTGCGTGAAAGTGCGTGTAAGTGCATGTAAGTACACGAAAGTGTGTATAAGTGCATGTAAGTGCGTGTAAGTGCGTAAAAGTATGCATAAGTTTGTGTAAGTGCATGTATGTTCCTGTGCGTGTGTGTAAGTGCGTGTAAGTGTGTGCAAGTGATTGTAAGTACGTATAAGTGTGTGTAAGTGCATGTAAGTACGTGTAAGTACGTGTAAGTACAAGTAAGTACATTCAAGTGTGTATAAATGCGTGTAAGTGTGTGTAAGTACGTGTAAGTGCGTGTAAGTGCCTGTAAGTATGTGTACGTACGTGTAAGTGCGTGTCAGTGCCTGCAAGTAGGTGTCAGTACGTGTAAGTATGTGTGAGTACGTGAAAGTTTGTGTAAGTGACTGTCAGTTCGTGTAAATGCGTATAAGTGCGTGTAACTGTGTGTAAGTACGTGTAAGTGTGTGTAAGTACGTATAAGTACGTGTAAGTGCGTATAAGTGTGTATAAATGTGTCTAAGTGCATGTAAGTACGTATAAGTACGTGTAAGTTTGTGTAAGTAAATGTAAGTTCGTGTAAGTGTGTATAAGTTCATGTAAGTGTGTGTAAGTGTGTGTAAATGCGTGTAAGTATGAGTAAGTACGTGTAAGTGCATATAAGTTTGTGTAAGTGCGTGAAAGTGCGTGTACCTGTGTGTAAGTGCGTGTTGGTGTGTGTGAGTGCGTATAAGAGCGTGTAATAAGTGCGTGGTGCGTGTAAGTGCGGTTTACGTTCGGGTAGGTGAGTGTAAGTGCATGTAAGTACGTGTAAGTTCGTGTAAGTGCGTGTAAGTGCGTGTAAGTACGTGTATTTTCTGTTTCAGTTTGTGTAGGTGCGTGTAAGTGTGTATAAGTTTGTGTAAGTGCGTGGAAGTATGTGTAAGTACGTGTAAGTGCATATAAGTTTGTGTAAGTGCGTGAAAGTGCGTGTACCTGTGTGTAAGTGCGTGTTGGTGTGTGTGAGTGCGTATAAGAGCGTGTAAGGGCATACAAGTGCGTGTAAGTGCGGTTTACGTTCGGGTAGGTGAGTGTAAGTGCATGTAAGTACGTGTAAGTTCTTGTAAGTGCGTGTAAGTGCATGCAAGTCCTAAAAGTGTGTGTCAGTGCATGTAAGTGCGTGTAAGTACGTGTATTTTCTGTTTCAGTTTGTGTAGGTGCGTGTAAGTGTGTATAAGTTTGTGTAAATGCGTAGAAGTATGTGTAAGTACGTGTAAGTTGGTGTAAGTGCGTATAAGTGCGTATAAGTGCATGTAAGTGCGTATAAGTGCGTATAACTGTATGCAAGTGCGTGTAAGTGTGTGTAAGTAAGTGTAAGTGCATGTAAGTGCATGTAGGTGTGTGTAAGTGCGTGTAAGTACGTGTAAGTGCATGTAAGTGCATGTAAGTGTGTGTTAGTACGTGTAAGTGCGTATAAGTATGCGTAAGTGCGTGTAAGTGTGTGGAAGTACGTGTAAGTGCGTGTAAGTATGTGTAAGTGCGTGTGAGTGTGAGTGAGTACGTGTGAGTGTGTGTAAGTATGTATAAGTGCGTGTACGTGTGTGTAAGCGTGTGTAAGTGCGTATCAGTACGGGTAAGTACGTATACATGCGTGTAAGTACGTGTAAGTGTGTGTAAGTTTGTGTAAGTGTGTGTAAATGCATCTAAGTGTGTGTAAGTGTGTGTAAGTGCGTGTCAGTGCGTGTCAGTGCGTGTAAGTTCGTGTAAGTGCGTATACGTACGTGTAAGTTTGTGTAAGTGCGTGTAAGTACGTGTAAGTGCATGTAAGTGTGTGTAAGTGCGTAAAGGTACGTGTAAGTTTGTGTAAGTGCATGTAAGTTCCTGTGAGTGTGTGTAAGTGCGTGTAAGTGCATGTAAGAGCGTGTAAGTGTGTGTGAGTGTGTGTATGTGCACATAAGTATGTGTAAGTACGTGTAAGTTTGTGTAAGTGCATGTAAGTTCCTGTGAGTGTGTGTAAGTGCGTGTAAGTGCATGTAAGAGCGTGTAAGTGTGTGTGAGTGTGTGTATGTGCACATAAGTATGTGTAAGTACGTGTAAGTGCAAGTATGTGCGTGTAATTGCATGTAAGTGTGTGTAAGTGCGTATAAGCACGTGTAAGTGCGTGTAAGTACGAGTAAGTGTGTGTAAGTCATGTAAGTGCGTGCAAGTGTGTGTAAGTGCATGTAAGTACGTGTTAGTGCGTGTAAGTGCGTGTAAGTGTGTGTAAGTGCGTGTAAGTGCGTATAAGTACCTGTAAGTACGTGTAAGTATGTGTAAGTTCGTGTAAGTGACTGTCAGTTCGTGTAAGTGCCTATACGTGCCTATAAGTGCGTGTAAGTACGTGTAAGTGTGTATCGGTGTGTGTAAATGCGTGTAAGTGTGTGTAAGTACGTGTAAGTGCGTATGAGTACGTGTAAGTTTGTGTAAGTGAATGTAAGTTTGTGTAAGTGCGTGTAAGTGCGTGTAAGTACGTGTAAGTGTGTATCGGTGTGTGTAAATGCGTGTAAGTGTGTGTAAGTACGTGTAAGTGCGTATGAGTACGTGTAAGTTTGTGTAAGTGAATGTAAGTTTGTGTAAGTGCGTGTAAGTGCGTGTAAGTGCGTGTAAGTGCGTGTACGTGTGTGTAAATGCGTGTAAGTGCGTGTAAGTATGTGTAAGTGCATAGAAGTATGTGTAAGTACATGAAATTGCGTGTACCTGTGTGTAAGTGCGTGTTAGTACGTGTGAGTGCGTATACGAGCGTGTAAGGGCATACAAGTGCGTGTAAGTGCGGTTTACGTTCGTGTAGGTGATTGTAAGTGCGTGTAAGTACAAGTAAGTTTGTATAAGTGCGTATAAGTGCGTGTAAGTGCTAAAAGTGTGTGTCAGTGTGTGTAAGTGCGTGTAAGTAACTATAATTTCTGTTTCAGTTCGTATAAGTGCGTGTAAGTGTGTGTAAGTTTGTGTAAATGCGTATACGTACGTGTAAGTACGTGTAAGTGGGTGTAAGTGCGTATGAGTGCGTATAAGTGCATGTAAGTACGTAAAAGTGCGTATAAGGGCATGCAAGTGCGTGTAAGTGTGTGTAAGTGTGTGTAAGTGCATGTAAGTGCATGTAAGTGTGTGTAAGTACGTATAGGTATGTGTAAGTGCATGTAAGTATGTGTAAGTATGTGTTAGTGCGTGTAAGTACGTTAAGTGCGTGTAAGTGCGTGTAAGTGTGTGGAAGTACGTGTAAGTGCGTGTAAGTACGTGTAAGTACGTGTGAGTTCATGTGAGTGTGTGTAACTATGTATAAGTGCGTGTACGTGTGTGTAAGTATATTTAAGTGCGTGTCAGTGCGTGTAAGTGTGTATACATGTGTGTAAGTGCGTGTAAGTGTGTGTAATTTGAGTAAGTGTATGTAAATACATATAAGTGTGTAAAAGTGCGTGTAAGTGAGTGTTAGTGTGTGTAAGTGGGTATAAGTACGTGTAAGTTCGTGTCAGTTTGTGTAAGTAAGTGTAAGTGCGTGTAAGTTCGTGTAAGTGCGTGTAAGTGCATGTAAGTGCATGTAAGTGTGTGAAAGTGCGTGTAAGTGCGTGTAAGTGCAATTAAGTGCAAGAAAGTGCATATAAGTGTGTGTAAGTGTGTGTAAGTGCGTATAGGTATGTGTTAGTTTGAGTAAGTGCATGTAAGTTCCTGTGAGTGTGTGTAAGTGCGTGTAAGCACGTGTAAGTGTGTGTGAGTGTGTGTAAGTGCATGTAAGTACGTGTAAGTACGTGTAAGTGCAAGTAAGTACGTGTAAGTGCATGTAAGTGCGTGTAAGTGCATGTAAGCATGTGTAAGTGCGTGTAAGTGCGTGTAAGTACGTGTAAGTGCGTGTAAGTGTGTGTAAGTGCGTGTAAGTGCGTGTAAGT
>SZWC01000402.1:261463-302485 GCA_023375785.1 Penium margaritaceum
CGTATAAGTGCGTGTAAGTTTGTGTAAGTTCATGTAAGTTCCTGTGAGTGTGTGTAAGTGCATGTAAGTACGTGTAAGTGCATGTAAGTGTGTGTAAGTGCGTATAAGTGCGTGTAATTTCATGTAAGTACGTGTAAGTACGTGCAAGTACGTGTAAGTACAAGTAAGTACGTGTAAGTGTGTGTAAGTGCATGTCAGTGTATGTAAGTATGTGTAAGTGCGTGTAAGTGTGTGTATGTGCATTTAAGTGCGTGTAAGTGCGTGTAAGTACGTGTAAGTGCGTATAAGTGCATGTAAGTGCGTTTAAGTAGGTGTAAGTGCGTGATAGTGTGTGTAAGTACGTGTAAGTACGTGTAAGTGTATATAAGTACGTGAAAGTGCGTATAAGTGCGTTTAAGTGCGTGTAAGTGTAAGAAAGTGCGTGTAAGTACATATAAGTGTGTATAAGTGCGTATAAGTACGTGTAAGTTCGTGTAAGTACGTGTAAGTTCTTGTGAGTGTGTGTAAGTGCATGTAAGTGCATGTAAGTACGTGTGTGTGTGTGTGTAAGTGCGTGTAAGTACGTGTAAGTGGGTGTAAGTGCGTGTAAGTACGTGTAAGTACGTGTAAGTGCAAGTTAGTGCGTTTAAGTGCATGTAAGTGTGTGTAAGTGTGTGTAAGCACGTGTAAGTGTGTGTAAGTGCGTGTAAGTGCGTGTAAGTGCGTGTAAATGCATGTAAGTGCGTGTAAGTGCGTATAAGTACGTATACGTTCGTGTAAGTACGTGTAAGTTCCTATGAGTGTGTGTAAGTACGTGTAAGTGCGTGAAAGTGCGTGTAAGTGCGTATAAGTGCAAGAAAGTGTGTGTAAGTGCGTGTAAGTGCGTGTAAGTGCGTATCAGTACGTGTAAGTTTGTGTAAGTGCATGTAAGTTCCTGTGAGTGTGTGTAAGTGCATGTAAGTACGTGTAAGTGCATGTAAGTGTGTGTAAGTGCATATACGTGCGTGTAAGTGCATGTAAGTACGTGTAAGAACGTGTAAGTGCAAGTAAGTACGTGTAAGTGTGTGTAAGTGTGTGTAAGTATATGTATGTATGTGTAAGTACGTGTAAGTGTGTGTATGTACGTGTAAGTACGTGTAAGTACGTGTAAGTGCGTATAAGTGCGTGTAAGTACGTGTAAGTGTGTATAAGTGCCCTTAAGTGGGTGTAAGTGCGTATGAGTGTGTGTAAGCACGTGTAAGTACATGTAAGTGCATGTAAGTACGTGAAAGTGCGTGTAAGTGCGTGAAGGTACGTGTAAGTGCAAGAAAGTGCGTGTAAGTGCATTTAAGTGTCTATAAGTGCGTGTTAGTACGTGTAAGTTCGTGTAAGCGCGTGTAAGTTCCTGTGAGTACGTGTAAGTGCATGTAAGTGCATGTAAGTGCCTGTAAGTGTGTGTAAGTGCATGTAAGTATGTTTAAGTGCGTGTAAGTACGTGTAAGTACGTGTAAGTACGTGGAAGTACAAGTAAGTGCTTTTAAGTGCATGTAAGTGCGTGTAAGTGCGTGTTAGCACGTGTAAGTGTGTGTAAATGCATGTAAGTGCATGTAAGTGTGTGTAAGTGCATGTAAGTGCGTGTTAGTGCGTGTAAGTACGTGTAAGTGCGTGTAGGTACGTATAAGTGCGTGTAAGTGCCTGTAAGTGCGTGTATGTACGTGTAAGTGCGTATAATACGTGTAAGTTCGTGTAAGTGAATGTTAGTTCGTGGCAGTGCGTGTAAGTTCGTGTAAGTGCGTGTAAGTGCGTATAAGTGTGTGTAAGAGTGTAAAAGCGCATGTAAGTATGTGTAAGTAAGTGTCTGTGCATGTAAGTGTGTGTAAGTGCATGTAAGTATGTGTAAGTTTGTGTAAGTGAATGTAAGTTTGTGTAGGTGCATGTAAGTGCATGTTAGTACGTGTAGGTGCGTGTAAGTACGTGTAAGTACGTGTAAGTGCCTGTAGGTGCGTGAAAGTGCGTGTAGGTGTGTGTAAGTGCGTGTAAGTGCATGTTAGTGTGTGTGAGTGCGTGAAAGAGTGTATAGGTGCATGTAAGTGCGTGTAAGTGCGGTTTAAAATCGTGTGAGTGTAAGTGCGTGTGAGTACGTGTAAGTTCGTGTAAGTGCGTGTAAGTGCGTGTAAGTGCTAAACGTGCGTGTAAGTGCGTATAAGCGCGTGTAAGTGCGTGTTAGTACAGTTTAAGTTTATGTAAGTGCGTATAAATGCGTGTAAGTGCGTGTAAGTATGTGTAAGTGCGTGTAAGAGTGTGTAAGTGTGTTTAAGTGTACTTTAAGTGGATATGATTTTGTGTAAGTTCATGTAAGTGTGTGTAAGTATGTGTAAGTGCGTGTAAGTGCGTGTAAGAGTGTGTAAGTGCGTGTAAGTACGTATAAGTGCATATAAGTGTGTGTAAGTGCGTGCAAGTACGTATACGTGCGTGTAAGTGCGTGTAAGTGCAGTTTACGTTCGTATAAGTGCGTGTAAGTGCGTGTAAGTAGGTGTAAGTATGTGTAAGTGTGTGTAAGTGCATGTAATTGCGTGTACGTACGTGTAAGTACGTGTAAGTACGTGTAAGTACAAGAAAGTACGTGTAAGTGCATGTAAGCACGTGTAAGTGCGTGTAAGTGTGTGTAAGTGTGTGTAAGTGGGTGTAAGTGCGTGTAAGTGCAAGTAAGTGTGTGTAAGTACGTGTAAGTGCATGTAAGTGTGTGTAAGTGTGTGTAAGTGTGTGTAAGTGTGTGTAAGTGTGTGTAGGTGTGTGTAAGTACGTATAAGTTTGTGTAAGTACGTGTAAGTGCATGTAAGTGCGTGTAAGTACTTGTAAGTGCGTGTAAGTGCGGTTTATGTTCTTGTAAGTGCGTGTAAGTACGTGTAAGTGCATGTAAGTGCATTTAAGTGCGTGTAAGTGCGTGTAAGTACAGTTTACGTGGATGTAATTTTGTGTAAGTTCGTGTAAGTGCGTGTAAGTACGTGTAAGTGTGTGTAAGTGCGTGTACGTGCGTGTAAGTACGAGTAAGTGCGTGTAAGTGTGTGTAAGTACGTGCCTGTACGTATAAGTACCTGTTAGTGCATGTAAGCATCTGTAAGTACGTGTAAGTGCGTGTAAGTGCATGTAAGTACGTGTAAGTGTGTGTAGGTACGTGTAGGTGGCTGTAAGTGTGTGTAAGTGCATCTAAGGGTGTGTAAGTGCGTGTAAGTACGTGTAAATGCATGTAAGTACATGTAAGTGTGGTTTAAGTGCGTGTAAGTTCGTGTAAGTGCGTATAAGTACGTATAAGTGTGTATAAGTGTGTGTAAGTGCATGTAAGTGCGTGTAAGTAAGAGTAAGTGTGTGTAAGTGTGTGTAAGTGCATGTAAGTGCATGTAAGTGCGTGTAAGTGCATGTAAGTGCATGTAAGTGCGTGTAAGTGCATGTAAGTGCATGTAAGTGCGTGTAAGTGCATGTAAGTGCATGTAAGTGCGTGTAAGTGCATGTAAGTGCATGTAAGTGCGTGTAAGTGCATGTAAGTGCATGTAAGTGCGTGTAAGTGCATGTAAGTGCATGTAAGTGCGTGTAAGTGCATGTAAGTGCATGTAAGTGCGTGTAAGTGCATGTAAGTGCATGTAAGTGCGTGTAAGTGCATGTAAGTGCATGTAAGTGCGTGTAAGTGCATGTAAGTGCATGTAAGTGCGTGTAAGTGCATGTAAGTGCATGTAAGTGCGTGTAAGTGCATGTAAGTGCATGTAAGTGCGTGTAAGTGCATGTAAGTGCATGTAAGTGCGTGTAAGTGCATGTAAGTGCATGTAAGTGCGTGTAAGTGCATGTAAGTGCATGTAAGTGCGTGTAAGTGCATGTAAGTGCATGTAAGTGCGTGTAAGTGCATGTAAGTGCATGTAAGTGCGTGTAAGTGCATGTAAGTGCATGTAAGTGCGTGTAAGTGCATGTAAGTGCATGTAAGTGCGTGTAAGTGCATGTAAGTGCATGTAAGTGCGTGTAAGTGCATGTAAGTGCATGTAAGTGCGTGTAAGTGCATGTAAGTGCATGTAAGTGCGTGTAAGTGCATGTAAGTGCATGTAAGTGCGTGTAAGTGCATGTAAGTGCATGTAAGTGCGTGTAAGTGCATGTAAGTGCATGTAAGTGCGTGTAAGTGCGTGTAAGTGCGTGTATGTACGTGTAAGTGCGTATAATACGTGTAAGTTCGTGTAAGTGGATGTTAGTTCGTGGCAGTGCGTGTAAGTTCGTGTAAGTGCGTATAAGTACGTATAAGTGTGTATAAGTGTGTGTAAGTGCATGTAAGTGCGTGTAAGTAAGAGTAAGTGTGTGTAAGTGTGTGTAAGTGTGTGTAAGTGTGTATAAGTGTGTATTAGTGCCTGTAAAAGCGTGTAAGTGAGTGTAAGTATGTGTAAGTCCATGTAAGTACGTGTAAAAGCATGTAAGTGCATGTAAGTATGTGTAAGTGCGTGTAAGTACGTGTAAGTGTGTGTACGTACGTGTAAGTGCGTGTTAGTGCGTGTAAGTGCATATAAGTGTGTGTAAGCATGTGTAAGTGTGTATAAGTGCGTGTAAATGCGTGTAAGTGCGTGTAAGTGCATGTGAGTGCGTGTGAGTGCCTGTAAGTATGTTTAAGTGTGTGTACGTGCGTGTAAGTGTGTGTAAGTACGTATTAGTGTGTGTAATTGCGTGTAAGTGCGTGAATGTGCGTGTAAGTGCGTGTAAGTGCGTGTAAGTGCAAGAATGTGCGTGTAATTGCGTGTAAGTGCGTGTAAGTGCGTGTAAGTACGTGTAAGTATGTGTAAGTACGTGTAAGTGCATGTAAGTGCGTGTAAGTACGTGTAAGTATGTGTAAGTACGTGTAAGTGCATGTAAGTGCGTGTAAGTACGTGTAAGTATGTGTAAGTACGTGTAAGTGCATGTAAGTGCGTGTAAGTACGTGTAAGTATGTGTAAGTACGTGTAAGTGCATGTAAGTGCGTGTAAGTACGTGTAAGTATGTGTAAGTACGTGTAAGTGCATGTAAGTGCGTGTAAGTACGTGTAAGTATGTGTAAGTACGTGTAAGTGCATGTAAGTGCGTGTAAGTACGTGTAAGTATGTGTAAGTACGTGTAAGTGCATGTAAGTGCGTGTAAGTACGTGTAAGTATGTGTAAGTACGTGTAAGTGCATGTAAGTGCGTGTAAGTACGTGTAAGTATGTGTAAGTACGTGTAAGTGCATGTAAGTGCGTGTAAGTACGTGTAAGTATGTGTAAGTACGTGTAAGTGCATGTAAGTGCGTGTAAGTACGTGTAAGTATGTGTAAGTACGTGTAAGTGCATGTAAGTGCGTGTAAGTACGTGTAAGTATGTGTAAGTACGTGTAAGTGCATGTAAGTGCGTGTAAGTACGTGTAAGTATGTGTAAGTACGTGTAAGTGCATGTAAGTGCGTGTAAGTACGTGTAAGTATGTGTAAGTACGTGTAAGTGCATGTAAGTGCGTGTAAGTACGTGTAAGTATGTGTAAGTACGTGTAAGTGCATGTAAGTGCGTGTAAGTACGTGTAAGTATGTGTAAGTACGTGTAAGTGCATGTAAGTGCGTGTAAGTACGTGCAAGTATGTGTAAGTGTGTGTAAGTGTGTTTAAGTGGGTGTAAGTGCGTGTAAGTACATGTAAGTACGTGTAAATATGTGTGAGTACGTGTGAGTACGTGTAAGTTTGTATAAGTGACTGTCAGTTTGTGTAAATGCCTATAAGTACATGTAAGTGCGTGTAAGTGCGTGTAAGTGTGTATAAGTGCGTGTAAATGCGTGTAAGTGTGTGTAAGTGCGTGTAAGTGCATGTAAGTGTGTGTAAGTTTGTGTAAGTAAATGTAAGTTTGTGTAGGTATGTGAAAGTGCATGTAAGTGCGTGTAAGTGCGTGTAAGTGTGTGTAAGTGCGTGTAAGTGCGTGTAAGTGTGTATAAGTGTGTGTAGGTGCGTGAAAGTGAGTGTACATGTGTGTAAGTGTGTATTAGTACAGGTGAGTGCGTGTAAGAGCATGTAAGGGCATACAAGTGTGTGTAAGTGCGGTTTAAGTTTGTGTAAGTGAGTGTAAGTGCGTGTAAGTACGTGTAAGTTTGTGTAAGTACGTGTAAGTACGTATAAGTGCTAAAAGTGAGTGTCAGTGTGTGTAAGTACGTGTAAGTATGTGTAAGGGCATGTAAGTACATGTAAGTGTGTGTAAGTGCGTGTAAGTACGTGTAAGTACGTGTAAGTGCGTGTAAGTGCATGTTAGTGTGTGTAAGTGGGTGTAAGTGCGTGTAAGTACTTGTAAGTGTGTGTAAGTATATATAAGTACGTGTAAGTATGTATAAGTACGTGTGAGTGTGTGTAAGTATATATAAGTGCGTGTAAGTGCATGTAAGTGTTTGTACATACGTGTAAGTGTGTGTAAGTGAGTGTAAGTTTGTGTAAGTGTGTGTAAATGCATGTAAGTGTGTGTAAGTGCGTGTAAGTATGTGTTACTGCATGTAAGGGCGTGTAAGTGTGTGTAAGTACGTGTAAGTTTGTACAAGTGCATGTAAGTGCGTGTAAGTGCTTGTAAGTACGTGAAAGTGCGTGTAAGTACGTGTACATGCAACAAAGTACGTATAAGTGCGTGTAAGTGCGTGTAAGTGTGTATAAGTACGTGTAAGTTTGTGTAAGTGCATGTAAGTGTGTGTAAGTACGTGTAAGTGCATGTAAGTACGTGTAAGTACGTGTAAGTGCAAGTAAGTGCGTGTAAGTGCATGTATGGGCGTGTAAGTGCGTGTAAGCACGTGTAAGTACGTGTAAGTGCATGTAAGTGCATGTAAGTACGTGTAAGTGCGTGTAAGTGCGTGTAAGTGCGTGTAAGTTTGTGTAAGTGCGTGTAAGTGCGTGTAAGTACGTGTAAGTACGTGTAAGTGCGTGTAAGTATGTGTGAGTACGTGTAAGTACCTGTAAGTTCGTGTAAGGGACTGTCAGTTCGTGTAAGTGCGTGTAAGTGAGTGTAAGTGTGTGTAAGTGCGTGTAAGTGTGTGTAAGTGCATGTAAGTGCATATAAGTGTGTGTAAGTACGTGTAAGTGCGTG
Organism: Penium margaritaceum; assembly: GCA_023375785.1. Classification (NCBI taxonomy): domain Eukaryota; kingdom Viridiplantae; phylum Streptophyta; class Zygnematophyceae; order Desmidiales; family Peniaceae; genus Penium; species Penium margaritaceum. The sequence continues at coordinate 268,500 of SZWC01000402.1, forward strand.
TAAGTACGTGTAAGTATGTGTAAGTACGTGTAAGTGCATGTAAGTGCGTGTAAGTACGTGTAAGTATGTGTAAGTGTGTGTAAGTGTGTTTAAGTGGATGTATGTGCGTGTAAGTACGTGTAAGTACGTGTAAATACGTGTGAGTACGTGTGAGTACGTGTAAGTTTGTATAAGTGACTGTCAGTTCGTGTAAATGCGTATAAGTACATGTAAGTGCGTGTAAGTACGTGTAAATACGTGTGAGTACGTGTGAGTACGTGTAAGTTTGTATAAGTGACTGTCAGTTCGTGTAAATGCGTATAAGTACATGTAAGTGCGTGTAAGTGCGTGTAAGTGTGTATAAGTGCGTATAAATGCGTGTAAGTGTGTGTAAGTGCGTATACGTGCATGTAAGTACGTGTAAGTTTGTGTAAGTGAATGTAAGTTCGTGTAAGTATGTGAAAGTGCATCTAAGTGCGTGTAAGTGTGTGTAAGTGTGTGCAAGTGCGTGTAAGTGCGTGTAAGTGTGTATAAGTGTGCGTAGGTGCGTGAAAGTGCGTGTACGTGTGTGTAAGTGTGTATTAGTACAGGTGAGTGCGTGTAAGAGCATGTAAGGGCATACAAGTGTGTGTAAGTGCGGTTTAAGTTTGTGTAAGTGAGTGTAAGTGCGTGTAAGTACGTGTAAGTGCGTGTAAGTGCGTGTAAGTTTGTCTAAGTGCGTGTAAGTGCGTGTAAGTTTGTCTAAGTGCGTGTAAGTGCGTGTAAGTTTGTCTAAGTGCGTGTAAGTGCGTGTAAGTTTGTCTAAGTGCGTGTAAGTGCGTGTAAGTTTGTCTAAGTGCGTGTAAGTGCGTGTAAGTTTGTCTAAGTGCGTGTAAGTGCGTGTAAGTTTGTCTAAGTGCGTGTAAGTGCGTGTAAGTTTGTCTAAGTGCGTGTAAGTGCGTGTAAGTTTGTCTAAGTGCGTGTAAGTGCGTGTAAGTTTGTCTAAGTGCGTGTAAGTGCGTGTAAGTTTGTCTAAGTGCGTGTAAGTGCGTGTAAGTTTGTCTAAGTGCGTGTAAGTGCGTGTAAGTTTGTCTAAGTGCGTGTAAGTGCGTGTAAGTTTGTCTAAGTGCGTGTAAGTGCGTGTAAGTTTGTCTAAGTGCGTGTAAGTGCGTGTAAGTTTGTCTAAGTGCGTGTAAGTGCGTGTAAGTTTGTCTAAGTGCGTGTAAGTGCGTGTAAGTTTGTCTAAGTGCGTGTAAGTGCGTGTAAGTTTGTCTAAGTGCGTGTAAGTGCGTGTAAGTTTGTCTAAGTGCGTGTAAGTGCGTGTAAGTTTGTCTAAGTGCGTGTAAGTGCGTGTAAGTTTGTCTAAGTGCGTGTAAGTGCGTGTAAGTTTGTCTAAGTGCGTGTAAGTGCGTGTAAGTTTGTCTAAGTGCGTGTAAGTGCGTGTAAGTTTGTCTAAGTGCGTGTAAGTGCGTGTAAGTTTGTCTAAGTGCGTGTAAGTGCGTGTAAGTTTGTCTAAGTGCGTGTAAGTGCGTGTAAGTTTGTCTAAGTGCGTGTAAGTGCGTGTAAGTTTGTCTAAGTGCGTGTAAGTGCGTGTAAGTTTGTCTAAGTGCGTGTAAGTGCGTGTAAGTTTGTCTAAGTGCGTGTAAGTGCGTGTAAGTTTGTCTAAGTGCGTGTAAGTGCGTGTAAGTTTGTCTAAGTGCGTGTAAGTGCGTGTAAGTTTGTCTAAGTGCGTGTAAGTGCGTGTAAGTTTGTCTAAGTGCGTGTAAGTGCGTGTAAGTTTGTCTAAGTGCGTGTAAGTGCGTGTAAGTTTGTCTAAGTGCGTGTAAGTGCGTGTAAGTTTGTCTAAGTGCGTGTAAGTGCGTGTAAGTTTGTCTAAGTGCGTGTAAGTGCGTGTAAGTTTGTCTAAGTGCGTGTAAGTGCGTGTAAGTTTGTCTAAGTGCGTGTAAGTGCGTGTAAGTTTGTCTAAGTGCGTGTAAGTGCGTGTAAGTTTGTCTAAGTGCGTGTAAGTGCGTGTAAGTTTGTCTAAGTGCGTGTAAGTGCGTGTAAGTTTGTCTAAGTGCGTGTAAGTGCGTGTAAGTTTGTCTAAGTGCGTGTAAGTGCGTGTAAGTTTGTCTAAGTGCGTGTAAGTGCGTGTAAGTTTGTCTAAGTGCGTGTAAGTGCGTGTAAGTTTGTCTAAGTGCGTGTAAGTGCGTGTAAGTTTGTCTAAGTGCGTGTAAGTGCGTGTAAGTTTGTCTAAGTGCGTGTAAGTGCGTGTAAGTTTGTCTAAGTGCGTGTAAGTGCGTGTAAGTTTGTCTAAGTGCGTGTAAGTGCGTGTAAGTACGTCTAAGTACGTGTAAGTGTGTGTAAGTGCATGTAAGTGCATATAAGTGTGTGTAAGTGTGTTTAAGTGTGTGTAAGTGTGTGTAAGTATGTGTACGTATGTATAAGTGGGTGTAAGTGTGTGTAAGTGCATGTAAGTGCGTGTAAGTGCATATAAGTACGTGTAGGTGTGTATAAGTACGTGTAAGTATGTGTAAGTGTGTGTAAGTACGTGTAAGTGGGTGTAAGTATGTGTAGGTACGTCTAAGCGCATGTAAGTGCATGTAAGTGCGTTTAAGTGCGTATAAGTGCATATAAGTGCATATAAGTAAGTGTAAGTGCGTATAATTGCATATAAGTGTGTGTAAGTGCGTGTAAGTGTGGTGTAAATGCGTGTAAGTGCGTGTTTGTGCGTATAAGTGTATGTAAGTGTGTGTAAGTGTGTGTAAGTGGGTATAAGTATATAGAAGTACATATAAGTGCGTGTAAGTGCGTGTAAGTGTGTGTTAGTGCGTGTAAGTGCGTGTAAATGCTTGTAAGTGCTTGTAAGTGTGTGTAAGTGCATGTAAGTGCGTTTAAGTGCATGTAAGTGTGTGTAAGTACGTGTAAGTGTGTGTAAGTGCGTGTAAGTGTGTGTAAGTGCGTGTAAGTGCGTATAAGTACGTGTAAGTGCGTGTAAGTGCGTGTAAGTGTGTGTAGGTGCATGTAGGGACGTGTAAGTGTGTGTACGTGTGTGTAAGTGCGTGTAAGTGCGTGTAAGTACGTCTAAGTACGTGTAAGTGCGTGTAAGTTCGTGTAAGTGCGTGTAAGTGTGTGTAAGTGCGTGTAAGTGCGTGTAAGTGCGTGTAAGTATGTGTAAGTGCGTGTAAGTGTGTGTAAGTGTGTGTAAGTACATGTAAGTTTGTGTAAGTGCGTGTAAGTTTGTGTAAGTTTGTGTAAGTGAATGTAAGTTTGTGTAAGTGCGTGTAAGTTCATGTTAGTATGTGTAAGTGCCTGTAAGTGCGAGTAAGTGTGTGTAAGTACGTGTAAGTATGTGTAAGTGCATGAAAGTGCGTGTAAGTGTGTATAAGTGTGTGTAAGTGTGTGTTAGTGCGTGTGAGTGCGTGTAAGAGTGTGTAAGTGCATGTAAGTGCATGTAAGTACGGTTTCAGTTTGTGTAAATGAGTGTAAGTGCGTGCAAGTACGTGTAAGTTGTGTAAGTACGTGTAAGTGTGTGTAAGTACTAAAAGTGTATGTAAGTGCGTTTAAGTGTGTGTAAGTGCGTGTAAGTGCAGTTTAAGTTTGTGTAAGTGCTTCTAAGTACGTGTAAGTGCGTGTAAGAATGTGTAAGTACGTGTAAGTGCATGTAAGTACGTGTAAGTGCACTTTAAGTGGATATAATTTCGTGTAAGTTCGTGTAAGTGCGTGTAAGTGTGTGTAAGTGTGTGTAAGTGTGTATAAGTGCGTGTAAGTGTGTGTAAGTGCGTGTAAGTGCATATAAGTGCGTATAAGTGTGTGCAAGTGCCTGTAAGTGCGTATAAGTGTGTGTAAGTGCGTGTAAGTGCAGTTTAAGTTTGTATAAGTACGTGTAAGTGTGTGTAAGTAAGTGTAAGTGTGTGTAAGTGCATGTAAGTGCGTGTACGTTCGTGTAAGTACGTGTAAGTACGTGTCAGTGCAAGTAAGTGCATGTAAGCACATGTAAGTGTGTGTGTGTGTAAGTGCGTATAAGTGGGTGTAAGTGCGTGTAAGTGCAAGTAAGTGCGTGTAAGTACGTGTAAGAGCATGTAAGCACATGTAAGTGTGTGTAAGTGTGTGTAAGTGCGTGTAAGAGGGTGTAAGTGCGTGTATGTGCATGTGAGTGCGTGTAAGTACGTGTAATTACGTGTTAGTATGTGTAAGTGCGTGTAAGTGCGTACAAGTATGTGTAAGTTCGTGTTAGTGTGTGTAAGTGCATGAAAGTGCATATAAGTACTTGTAAGTATGTGTAAGTGCATGTAAGTGCAGTTTAAGACCGTGTAAATACGTGTAAGTGCGTGTAAGTGCATGTAAGTGCATTTAAGTACGTGTACGTGCGTGTAAGTGCAGTTTAAGACCGTGTAAATACGTGTAAGTGCGTGTAAGTGCATGTAAGTGCATTTAAGTACGTGTACGTGCGTGTAAGTGCAGTTTAAGTGTATGTAGTTTTGTGTAAGTTCGCGTAAGTGCGTGTAAGTGCGTGTAAGTACGTGCAAGTGCGTATGAGTGCGTGTTAGTGCATGTAAGTAGCTGTAAGTACGTGTAAGTGTGTGTAAGTGCATGTAAGTGCGTGTAAGTGCGTTTAGGTGCGTGTAGGTGCCTGTAAATGCATGTAAGTGCGTATAAGTGCGTGTAAGTGCGTGTAAGTGCGTGTAAGTGCATGTAAGTGCGTGTAAGTGTGGTTTAAGTATGTGAAAGTTCATATAAATGCGTATAAGTGCGTGTAAGTGCATGTAAGTGCGTATAACTAAGTGTAAGTGCATGTAAGTGTGTGTAAGTGTGTGCAAGTGTGTGTAAGTACGTGTTAGTGCGTATAAAAGCATGTAAGTGCGTGTAAGTGCGTGTAAGTGCATGTAAGTGCGTGTAAGTGTATGTAAGTGCATGTAAGTTTGTGTAAGTATGAGTAAGTATGTATCAGTGTGTGTAAGTGTGTGTAAGTGTGTGTTAGTGCGTGTAAGTGTGTATACGTGCGTGTAAGTGTGTATACGTGCGTGTAAGTGTGTGCAAGTGTGTGTAAGTGCATCTACGTACGTGTAAGTACGTGTAAGTACGTGTGAGTGCGTGTGAGTGCGTGTAAGTACGTGTAAGTTCGTGTATGTGCATTTAAGTGTTTGTAAGTGCGTGTCAGTACGTGTAAGTGCGTGTACGTGCGTGTAAGTGCGTGCAAGTGCGTGTAAGTTTGTGTAAGTGTGTGTAAATGCATGCAAGTGTAGGTAAGTGCGTTTAAGTGCGTGTAAGTGTGTCTAAGTGTGTATAAGTGTGTATACGTTCGTGTAAGTGCGTGTAAGTGTGTGTAAGTGCATGTAAGTGCGTGAAAGTGTGTGTAAGTGCGTGTAAGTACACGAAAGTGTATATAAGTGCGTGTAAGTGTGTGTAAGTGCGTAAAAGTATGCATAAGTTCGTGTAGGTGCATGTAAGTTCCTGTGCGTGTGTGTAAGTACGTGTAAGTGTGTGCAAGTGATTGTAAGTACGTATAAGTGTGTGTAAGTGCATGTAAGTACGTGTAAGTACGTGTAGGTACAAGTAAGTACGTGCAAGTGTGTATATATGCGTGTAAGTGTGTGTAAGTCCGTGTAAGTGCGTGTAAGTGCGTGTAAGTATGTGTACGTACGTGTAAGTGCGTGTAAGTGCGTGTAAGTGCCTGCAAGTACGTGTCAGTACGTGTAAGTATGTGTGAGTACGTGAAAGTTTGTGTAAGTGACTGTCACTTCGTGTAAATGCGTGTAAGTGCGTGTAACTGTGTGTAAGTACGTGTAAGTGTGTGTAAGTACGTATAAGTGCGTGTAAGTGCGTATAAGTGTGTATAAATGTGTCTAAGTGCATGTAAGTACGTGTAAGTGCGTGTAAGTACGTGTAGGTTTGTGTAAGTGAATGTAAGTTCGTGTAAGTGTGTATAAGTGCATGTAAGTGTGTGTAAGTGTGTGTAAATGCGTGTAATTATGTGTAAGTACGTGTAAGTGCATACAAGTTTGTGTAAGTGCGTGAAAGTGCGTGTACCTGTGTGTAAGTGCGTGTTGGTGTGTGTGAGTGCGTATAAGAGCGTGTAAGGGCATACAAGTGCGTGTAAATGCGGTTTACGTTTGGGTAGGTGAGTGTAAGTGCATGTAAGTACGTGTAAGTTCGTGTAAGTGCGTGTAAGTGCGTGCAAGTGCTAAAAGTGTGTGTCGGTGCATGTAAGTGCGTGTAAGTACGTGTATTTTCTGTTTTAGTTCGTGTAGGTGCGTGTAAGTGTGTGTAAGTTTGTGTAAGTGCGTAGACGTATGTGTAAGTACATGTAAGTTGGTGTAAGTGCGTATAAGTGCGTATAAGTGCATGTAAGTGCGTATAAGTGCGTATAAGTGCATGCAAGTGCATGTAAGTGTGTGTAAGTTTGTGTAAGTATGTGTAAGTGCATGTAAGTGCGTGTAAGTGTGTGTTAGTGCGTGTAAGTGCGTATAAGTGTGTGTAAGTGCGTGTAAGTGTGTGGAAGTATGTGTAAGTGCGTGTAAGTATGTGTAAGTGCGTGTGAGTGTGAGTGAGTACGTGTGAGTGTGTGTAAGAATGTATAAGTGCGTGTACGTGTGTGTAAGCGTGTGTAAGTGCGTGTCAGTAACTGTAAGTGCGTATACATGCGTGTAAGTGCGTGTAAGTGTGTATAACTTTGTGTAAGTGTGCGTAAATGCATCTAAGTGTGTGTAAGTGTGTGTGAGTGCGTGTTAGTGCGTGTCAGTACGTGTAAGTTCGTGTAAGTGTGTGTAAGTACGTGTAAGTTTGTGTAAGTGCGTGTAAGTACGTGTAAGTGCATGTAAGTGTGTGTAAGTGCGTACATGTACGTGTAAGTTTGTGTAAGTGCATGTAAGTTCCTGTGAGTGTGTGTAAGTGCGTGTAAGTGCATGTAAGTGTGTGTAAGTGTGTGTGAGTGTGTGTATGTGCACATACGTATGTGTAAGTACGTGTAAGTGCAAGTAAGGGCGTGTAAGTGCATGTAAGTGTGTGTAAGTGCGTATAAGCACGTGTAAGTGAGTGTAAGTACAAGTAAGTGTGTGTAAGTGCGTGTAAGTGCGTGCAAGTGTGTGTAAGTGCATGTAAGTACGTTTTAGTGCGTATAAGTGCGTGTAAGTGTGTGTAAGTGCGTGTAAGTGCGTATAAGTACCTGTAAGTACGTGTAAGTACGTGTAAGTTTGTGTAAGTGACTGTCAGTTTGTATAAGTGCGTATACGTGCGTATAAGTGCGTGTAAGTGCGTGCAAGTATGTGTAAGTGTGTATCGGTGTGTGTAAATGCGTGTAAGTGTGTGTAAGTACGTGTAAGTGCGTATGAGTACGTGTAAGTTTGTGTAAGTGAATGTAAGTTTGTGTAAATGCGTGTAAGTGCGTGTAAGTGCGTGTACGTGTGTGTAAATGTGTGTAAGTGCGTGTAAGTACGTGTAAGTACATATAAGTACGTGTAAGTGCGTGAAAGTGCGTGTACCTGTGTGTAAGTGCGTGTTAGTACGTGTGAGTGCGTATACGAGCGTGTAAGGGCATACAAGTGCGTGTAAGTGCGGTTTACGTTCGTGTAGGTGAGTCTAAGTGCGTGTAAGTACGTGTAAGTACGTGTAAGTACGTGTAAGTACATATAAGTACGTGTAAGTGCGTGAAAGTGCGTGTACCTGTGTGTAAGTGCGTGCTAGTACGTGTGAGTGCGTATACGAGCGTGTAAGGGCATACAAGTGCGTGTAAGTGCGGTTTACGTTCGTGTAGGTGAGTCTAAGTGCGTGTAAGTACGTGCAAGTGCGTATGAGTGCGTGTTAGTGCGTGTCAGTACGTGTAAGTACGTGTAAGTACATATAAGTACGTGTAAGTGCGTGAAAGTGCGTGTACCTGTGTGTAAGTGCGTGCTAGTACGTGTGAGTGCGTATACGAGCGTGTAAGGGCATACAAGTGCGTGTAAGTGCGGTTTACGTTCGTGTAGGTGAGTCTAAGTGCGTGTAAGTACGTGCAAGTGCGTATGAGTGCGTGTTAGTGCGTGTCAGTACGTGTAAGTACGTGTAAGTACATATAAGTACGTGTAAGTGCGTGAAAGTGCGTGTACCTGTGTGTAAGTGCGTGTTAGTACGTGTGAGTGCGTATACGAGCGTGTAAGGGCATACAAGTGCGTGTAAGTGCGGTTTACGTTCGTGTAGGTGAGTGTAAGTGCGTGTAAGTACAAGTAAGTTTGTATAAGTGCGTGTAAGTCCGTGTAAGTGCTAAAAGTGTGTGTCAGTGTGTGTAAGTGCATGTAAGTAACTATAAATGCTGTTTCAGTTAATATAAGTGCGTGTAAGTGTGTGTAAGTTTGTGTAAGTACGTGTAAGTGGGTGTAAGTGCGTATGAGTGCGTATAAGTGCATGTAAGTGTGTAAAAGTGCGTATAAGTGCATACAAGTGCGTGTAAGTGTGTGTAAGTGTCTGTAAGTGCATGTAAGTGCATGTAAGTGTGTGTAAGTACGTATAAGTATGTGTAAGTGCATGTAAGTACGTGTAAGTATGTGTTAGTGCGTGTAAGTACGTTAAGTGCGTGTAAGTGTGTGTAATTGTGTGGAAGTACGTGTAAGTGCGTGTAAGTACGTGTAAGTGCGTGTGAGTGCATGTGAGTGTGTGTAAGTATGTATAAGTGCGTGTACGTGTGTGTAAGTATGTTTAAGTGCGTGTCAGTGCGTGTAAGTGTGTATACATGCATGTAAGTGCGTGTAAGTGCGTGTAAGTGTGTGTAAGTGTATGTAAATACATATAAGTGTGTATAAGTGCGTGTAAGTGCGTGCGAGTGTGTGTAAGTGCGTATAAGTGCGTGTAAGTTCGTGTAAGTTCGTGTGAGTACATGTAAGTGCGTGTAAGTTCGTGTAAGTGCGTGTAAGTGCATGTAAGTGCATGTAAGTGTGTGAAAGTGTGTGTAAGTGCGCGTAAGTACAATAAAGTGCAAGAGAGTGCATATAAGTACGTGTAAGTGTGTGTGAGTGCGTATAGGTATGTGTAAGTTTGTGTAAGTGCATGTAAGTTCCTGTGAGTGTGTGTAAGTGCGTGTAAGTACATGTAAGTGTATGTGAGTGTGTGTAAGTGCATGTAAGTACGTGTAAGTACGTGTAAGTGCAAGTAAGTGCGTGTAAGTGCATGTAAGTGCGTGTAAGTGCATATCAGCATGTGTAAGTGCGTATAAGTGCGCGTAAGTGCGTGTAAGTACGTGTAAGTGCGTGTAAGTGTGTGTAAGTGCATGTAAGTACGTGTTAGTGCGTGTAAGTACATGAAAGTGTGTGTAAGTGCGTGTAAGTGCGTGTAAGTACGTGTAAGTACGTGTAAGTACGTGTAACTTCGTGTAAGTTACTTTTAGTTCGTGTATGTGCGTATACATGCGTGTAAGTGCGTGTAAGTGCGTGTAAGTGCGTGTAAGTGCGTGTAAGTGCGTATAAGTGCGTATAAGTATGTGTAAATGCGTAGAAGTGTGTGTAAGTGCGTGTAAGTACGTGTAAGCATGTGTAAGTTTGTGTAAGTGAATGTAAGTTCGTGTAAGTACGTGTGAGTGCGTGTAAGTGCGTGTAAGTGCGTGTAAGTGCGTGTAAGTTTGTATAAGTGTGTGTAAATACGTGTAAGTGCATATAAGTGCGTGTAAGTGCGTGAAAGTGCATTTACATGTGTGAAAGTGCGTGTTAGTGTGTGTGAGTGTGTGTAAGAGCGTGTAAGGGCATACAAGTGCGTGTAAGTGCGGTTGAAGTTCGTGTAAGTGAGTGTAAGTGCGTGTAAGAACATGTAAGCTCATGTAAGTGTGTGTAAGTGCGTGTAAGTGCTAAACGTACATGTCAGTACGTGTAAGTGCGTGTAAGTACGTGTAAGTGCAATTTAAGTTCGTGTAAGTACGTGTAAGTGCGTGTAAGTACGTGTAAGTTCGTGTAAGTGCGTGTAAGCGTGTATAAGTGCGTGTAAGTACGTATAAGTGAGTTTATGTGCGTGCGAGTGTGTGTAAGTCTATACAAGTTCGTGTTAGGGCATGTAAGTGTGTGTAAGTGCGTGTAAGTGTATGTAAATGTGTGTAAGTACGTACAAGTGTGTGTAGGTGCGTGTAAGTACGTGTAAGTGCGTCTAAGTGCGTGTAAGTGTGTGTACGTGCATATAAGTGCGTGTAAGTGCGTGTAAGTGCGTGTAAGTGCGTGTAAGTGCGTATATGTGTGTATAAGTGTGTGCAAGTGCGTGTAAGTGCATGTAAGTATGGTATAAGTGCGTGTAAGTGCGTGTTAGTGCGTATACGTGTATGTAAGTGTATGTAAGTGCGTATAAGTATGTATACGTACGTATAAGTGCGTGTAAGTGTGTGTAAGTGCGTGTAAGTATGTCTTAGTGTGTATACGTGTACGTAAAAGCGTGTAAGTACGTGTAAGTGTGTGTTAGTGCGTACAAGTGCAGGTAAGTGCGTGTAAGTGCATGTAAGTGCGTGTAATTGTATGTAAGTGCGTATAAGTGTGTGTAAGTATGTATAAGTGTGTGTAAGTGTGTGTAAATGAGTATAAGTACGTGTAAGTGCGTGTAAGTACGTGTAGGTTTGTATAGGTGCATGTAAGTGCTTGTAAGTGTATGTAAGTGCGTGTAAATGTGTGTAATGGCGTGTAAGTGCGTTTTAAGTTCGTGTAAGTGCGTGTAAGTTCGTGTAAGTGTGTGTAAGTGTGTATAAGTGCGTGTAAGTACGTGTAAGTGCAGTTTAAGTTCGTGTAAGTACGTGTAAGTACGTGCAAGTACATGTAAGTATGTGTAAGTACGTGTAAGTGTGTGTAAGTGCGTGTAAGTGCACTTTAAGTGGGTGTTATTTTGTGTAAGTTTTGTATAAGTGCGTGTAAGTACGTGTAAGTGTGTGTAAATGCGTGTAAGTGCGTGGAAGTGTATGAAAGTGGGTGTAAATGCGTATAAGTGGGTATAAGTGTGTGCAAGTGCGTATAAGTGCGTGTTAGTGCGTGTAAGTATGTGTAAGTGCGTGTAAGTATGTGTAAGTGCGTGTAAGTATGTGTAAGTGCGTGTAGGTGCGTGTAGGTACGTGTAAGTGTGTGTAAGTGCGTGTAAGTATGTGTAAGTGCGTGTAAGTATGTGTAAGTGCGTGTAAGTATGTGTAAGTGCGTGTAAGTATGTGTAAGTGCGTGTAAGTATGTGTAAGTGCGTGTAAGTATGTGTAAGTGCGTGTAAGTATGTGTAAGTGCGTGTAAGTATGTGTAAGTGCGTGTAAGTATGTGTAAGTGCGTGTAAGTATGTGTAAGTGCGTGTAAGTATGTGTAAGTGCGTGTAAGTATGTGTAAGTGCGTGTAAGTATGTGTAAGTGCGTGTAAGTATGTGTAAGTGCGTGTAAGTATGTGTAAGTGCGTGTAAGTATGTGTAAGTGCGTGTAAGTATGTGTAAGTGCGTGTAGGTGCGTGTAGGTATGTGTAAGTGTGTGTAAGTACGTGTAAGTGTGTGTAAGTACGTGTAAGTGCGTGTACGTGTGTATAAGTGTGTGTAAGTGCATGTAAGTGCGTGTAAGTGTGTGTATATGCGTCTAAGTACGTGTAAGTGCATGTAAGTGCGTGTAAGTGCATGTAAGTGGGTGTAAGTGCGTTTAAGTACGTGTAAGTGCGTGTAAGTGCGTACAAGTGCGTGTAAGTGCGTATACGTGCGTGTAAGTGTCTGTTAGTACGTGTAAGTGTGTGTAAAAGTGTGTAAGTACGTGTAAGTGCATGTAAGTGCGTGTAAGTGCATGTAAGTGCATGTAAGTACATGTATGTGCGTGTAAGTATGTGTAAGTGCGTGTAAGTGCGTGTAAGTGCGTGTAAGTGCGTGTAAGTATGAGTAAGTGCATGTAAGTCTGTGTACGTGCTTGTAAGTACGTGTAAGTTTGTGTAAGTGTGTGTAACTGTGTTTAAGTACATGTAAGTGGGTATAAGTGTGTGTAAGTGCGTGTAAGTGTGGTTTATGTTCGTGTAAGTAAGTGTAAGTGCGTGTAAGTACGTGTAAGTACGTGTAAATGCGTGTAAGTAAAGATTAAGTGGGCGTAATTTCGTGTAAGTTCGTCTAAGTGCGTGTAAGTGAGTGTAAGTACGACTAAGTGCGTGTAAGTGCGCGCAAGTGCGTGTAAGTGCGTGTGAGTACGTGTAAGTGCCTGCAAGAGCATGTTAGTGTGTGTATGTCTGTGTAAGTACATGTAAGTGTGTGTAAGTGCGTGTAAGTGCGTGTAAGTACGTGTAGGTACGTGTAGGTGTGTGTAAGTGCGTGTCGGTACGTGTAAATGCGTGTAAGTATGGGTAAGTTTGTGTAAGTGAATGTAAGTTCGTGTAAGGGCGTGTAAGTACGTGTAAGTGTGTATAAGTGCGTGTAAGTGCATGTAAGTGCATGTAAGTGCGTGTAAGTACATGTAAGTGCGTGTAAGTGCGTGTAAGTGCGTGTAAGTACGTGTAGGTACGTGTAGGTGTGTGTAAGTGCGTGTCGGTACGTGTAAATGCGTGTAAGTATGGGTAAGTTTGTGTAAGTGAATGTAAGTTCGTGTAAGGGCGTGTAAGTACGTGTAAGTGTGTATAAGTGCGTGTAAGTGCATGTAAGTGCATGTAAGTGCGTGTAAGTACATGTAAGTGCGTATAAGTGCGTGTAAGTGCGTATAAGTGTGTGTGAGTGCGTGTAAGTGCGTGTTAGTGCATGCGAGTGCATGTAAGAGCGTGTAAGTGCATGTAAGTGCATGTAAGTGTGTGTAAGTGCATGTAAGTGCATGTAAGTTTGTGTAAGTGAGTGTAAGTACGTATAAGTACGTGAAAGTTTGTGTAAATGTGTGTAAGTACGTGTAGGTGCTAAAAGTGCGTGTAAGTGCGTGTAAGTGCAGTTTAAGTTTGTGTAAGTGCGTGTAAGTGCGTGTTAGTGTGTGTAAGTGCGAGTAAGTACGTACAAGTACGTATAAGTACGTGGAAATGCAAGTAAGTGTGTGAAAGTATGTGTAAGTGCATGTTAGCACGTGTAAGTACGTGTAAGTGCGTGTAAGTACGTGTAAGTGGTTGTAAGTGGAGTAAGTGCAAGTAAGTGCGTGTAAGTACGTGGAAGTGCGCGTCAGTGTGTGTAAGTGCTTGTAAGTGCGTGTAAGTATGTGTAAGAGTGTGGAAGTGCGTGTAAGTATGTGTACGTTTGTGTAAGTGCGTGTAAGTGTGTTTTAAGTATGTGTAAGTGCATGTAAGTGTGTGTAAGTGCGTATAAGTGTGGTTTATGGTCGTGTAAGTGTGTGTAAGTGCGTGTAAGTGCGTGTAAGTACGTGTAAGTGCATGTAAGTGCATGTAAGTGCAGTTGAAGTGGGTGTGATTTTGTGTAAGCTCGTGTAAGTGCGTGTAAGAGTGTATAAGTGCATGTAAGTGCGTGTAAGTGTGTACAAGTGTGTGTAAGTCCGTATAAGTGCGTGTAAGTGCGTGTAACTGTGTGTAAGTGTGTGTTAGTGCGTGTAAGTGCGAGTAGGTACGTGTAGGTGCGTAGAAGTGTATATAGGTATGTGTAAGTGCGTGTAAGTGCGTATAAGTGCGTGTAAGTGCATGTACGTGCTTGTAAGTATGGTTTAAGTGCTTGTAAGTTTGTGTAAGTGTGTGTAAGTGCATAGAAGTGCGTGTAAGTAAGTATTATTGCATGTAAGTGCGTGTACGTGCATGTAAGTATGGTGCAAGTGCTTGTAAGTTTGTGTAAATGCGTGTAAGTGTGTGTACATGCGTGTAAGTAAGTGTTATTACGTGTAAGTGCGTGTAAGTACGTGTAAGTGCATGTAAGTGCGTGTTAGTGCGTGTAAAGGTATGTAATTGCGTGTAAGTGCATGTAAGTACGTGTAAGTGCGTGTAAGTGCATACAAGTGCTTGTAAGTGCGTATAAGTGATTGTAAGTATGTGTAAGTGCGTGTAAGTGCTTATAAGTGTGTGTAAGTGTGTAAAAGTGCGTGCAAGTGCGTGTAAGTGCATGTAAGTGCATGCAAGTGCGTTTAAGTGCATGTAAGTGCATGTAAGTGCGTGTAAGTGCATGTAAGTACATGTAAGTGCGTGAAAATATGTGCGAGTGCGTGTGAGTACGTGTGAGTGCTCGTAAGTATGTGTAAGTGCGTGTAAGTGCGTGTAAGTACGTGTAAGTGTATGTCAGTGCGTGTAAGTACGTGTAAGTGCATGTAAGTGCGTATACGTTTGTGTAAGTGCGTGTAAATGCATGTAAGTGCGTGTAAGTGCGTATAAGTGCGTGTAAGTGTGTGTAAGTATGTGTAAGTACGTGTACGGTTGTATAAGAGCGTGTAAGAGTGTGTTAGTGTGTGTAAGTGCGTGTAAGTGCGTGTAAGTGCGTATACGTACGTGTAAGTGCGTGTAAGTGTGTATAATTGCGTGTAAGTTTGTGTAAGTACGTATAAGTGTGTGAACGTACGTGTAAGTACATGTAAGTGCGTGTAAGTGCAAGAAAGTGTGTGTAAGTGCGTGTAAGTCCGTGTAAGTTCGTGTAAGTATGTGTAAGTTTGTGTAAGTGTGTGTAAGTTCCTGTGAGTACGTGTAAGTGTGTGTAAGTGCGTGTAAGTGCGTGTAAGTGCAAGTAAGTGCATGTAAGTGCGTGTAAGTGCGTGTAAGTGCGTGTAAGCAAGTGTAAGTGCGTGTAAGTGCGTACAAGTGCGTGTAAGTGCGTATAAGTGTATGTAAGTACGTATAAGTGCGTCTAAGTGCATGTAAGTACGTGTAAGTCCATGTAAATATGTATAAGTGCGTGAAACTGCGTGTAAGTGCAGATAAGTGCGTGCAAGTACGTGTAAGTTTGTGTAGGTGAATGTCAGTTTGTGTAAGTGCGTATAAGTGTATGTAAGTTTGTGTAAGTACGTGTAAGTCTGTCTAAGTGCGTGTAAGTGTGTGTAAGTGCATGCAAGTGCGTGTAAGTACATGTTAGTGCATGTAAGTGTCTGTAAGTGTGAGTAAGTATGTATAAGTGCGAAAAAATACGTATAAGTGCGTGAAAGTACATGTGAGTACGTGTGAGTGCGTGTGAGTGTTCGTAAGTAGTTATAAGTGCATGTAAGTGCGTGTAAGTGCGTGGAAGTGCGTGTAAGTACGTGTAAGTGCATGTACGTGCGTGTAAGTGCATGTAACTGCATATAAGTGTGGTTTTAGTATGTGTAAGTTCGTATAAGTGCGTGTAAGTACGTGTAATTATGTGTAAGTACGTGTAAGTACGTGTAAGTGCGTGTAAGTAAGTATACGTGCGTGTAAGTACGTGTAAGTGTGTGTAAGTGCGTGTACGTACGTGTAAGTGTGTGTTAGTGCGTGTTAAAGTGTGTAAGTGCGTGTAAGTGCGTGTAAGTGTGTGTAAGTACGTGTAAGTGCATGTAAGTACGTGTAAGTGTGTATAATTGCGTAAAAGTGTGTGTAAGTGCGTGTAAGTTTGTGTAAGTGCGTGTAAGTGCATGTAAGTGCGTGTAAGTTCGTGTAATTGCGTGAAGGTGTGTGTGAGTGCGTGTGAGTGCATGTGAGTACGTGTAAGTATGTGTAAGTGCGTGTCAGCGTGTGTAAGTGTGTGTAAGTGCGTGTAAGTGTGTATAAGTGCGTGTAAGTTTGTGTAAGTGCGTGTAAATGCATGTAAGTGTGTGTAAGTGTGTTTAAGTGCATGTAAGTGCGTGTAAGTATGTGTAAGTACGTGTAAGGTCGTGTAAGAACGTGTAAGAGCGTGTAAGTGCGTGTAAGTACGTGTAAGTGTGTGTAAGTGCGTGTAAGGTCGTGTAAGAACGTGTAAGAGCGTGTAAGTGCGTGTAAGTACGTGTAAGTGTGTGTAAGTGCGTGTAAGTATGTTTAAGTGCGTGTAAGTGCGTGTAAGTGCGTGTAAGTGCGTGTACGTTTGTGTAAGTGCATGTAAGTGCGTGAAAGTATGTGTAAGTGCGTGTAAGTACGTGTAAGTGCAAGAAAGTGCGTATAAGTGCATGTAAGTACGTATAAGTGCGTGTAAGTTCCTATGAGTGCGTGTAAGTGCGTGTAAGTGTATGTAAGTACGTGTAAGTGTATGTAAGTACGTGCAAGTATGTGTAAGTGCGTGTAAGTGCGTGTAAGTACGTGTAAGTACGTGTAAGTGCAAGTAAGTACGTTTAAGTGCATATAAGTGTGTATAAGTGCGTGTAAGCACGTGTAAGTGCGTGTAAGTACGTGTAAGTACGTGTAAGTGCAAGTAAGTACGTTTAAGTGCATATAAGTGTGTATAAGTGCGTGTAAGCACGTGTAAGTGCGTGTAAGTACGTTTAAGTGCATGTAAGTACGTGTTAGTACCTGTAAGTACGTGTAAGTGCGTGTAAGTGCATGTAAGTACGTGTAAGTTCGTGTAAGTGAATGTTAGTTTGTGCAAGTGCGTGTAAGTGCGTGTAAGTGCATGTAAGTACGTGTAAGTGCGTGTAAGTGCATGTAAGTACGTGTAAGTTCGTGTAAGTGAATGTTAGTTTGTGCAAGTGCGTGTAAGTGCGTGTAAGTGCATGTAAGTGCGTGTAAGTGCGTATAAGTGCGCGTAAGCGCGTGTAAGTGTGTGTAAGTGTGTGTAGGTGTGTGTAAGTACACGGAAGTGTGTGTAAGTGCGTGTAAGTACGTGTAAGTTTGTGTAAATGAATGAAAGTTCATGTAAGTGCATGTAAGTGCATGTTAGTACGTGTAAGTGCGTGTAAGTGTGTATAAGTGCGTGTAAGTACGTGTAAGTTCGTGTATGTGCATGTAAGTGTGTGTATGTGTGTGTAAGTGCGTGTAAGTGTGTGTTAGTACGTCTGAGTATGTGTAAGAGTGTGTAAGTGCATGATAGTGCGTGTAAGTACGGTTTACATTCGTGTAAGTGAGTATAAGTGCGTGTAAGTACGTGTAAGTTCGTGGAAGTGTGTGTAAGTGCGTGTAAGTGCTAAAATTGCGTGTAAGTGCGTGTAAGTGCGTGTAAGTGCGTGTAAGTGCAGTTTAAGTTTTTTGTAAGTAAGTGTAGGTGTGTGTAAGTGCGTATAAGTATGTATAAGTGCGTGTAAGTGCGTGTAAGTGCGTGTAAGTGCACTTTAAGTGGATATAATTTCGTGTAAGTTTATGTAAGTACGTGTAAGTGTGTGTAAGTGTGTGTAAGTGCGTGTAAGTGCGTGTAAGTACGTGTAAGTGTGTGTAAGTGTGTGTAAGTGCGTGTAAGTGTGTGTAAGTGCGTGTAGGTGCGTATAAGTGCGTATAAGTGTGTGCAAGTGTGTGTCAGTGCGTATAAGTGCGTGTAAGTACATGTAAGTGCAGTTTAAGTTTATGTTAGTGCATGTAAGTGCATGTAAGTGCATGTAAGTATGTGTAAGTGCATGTAAGTGCGTGTACGTACGTGTAAGTACGTATAAGTACGTGTAAGTACAAGTAAGTGTGTGTACGTACGTGTAAGTGCATGTAAGCACGTGTAAGTGCATGTAAGTGCGTGTAAGTACGTATAAGTACGTGTAAGTACAAGTAAGTGTGTGTACGTACGTGTAAGTGCATGTAAGCACGTGTAAGTGCATGTAAGTGCGTATAAGTGCGTGTAAGTGGGTGTAAGTGTGTGCAAGTGCAAGTAAGTGCATGTAAGTACGTGTAAGTTCATGTAAGTGCGTGTAAGTGCGTGTAAGTGCGTTTAAGTGCAAGTAAGTACGTATAAGTGTGTGTAAGTGCGTGTAAGTTTGTGTAAGTGCGTGTAAGTGCATGTATGTGCATGTAAGTGCGTGTAGGTGCGTGTAAGTGCATGTAAGTGCGTGTAAGTGCGTGTAAGTGCGTGTACGTACGTATAAGTTCGTGTAAGTACGTGTAAGTTCCTGTGAGTACGTGTAAGTACGTGTAAGTGCGTGAAAGTGCGTGTAAGTGCGTGTAAGTGCATGTAAGTGCGTGTAAGTGCATGTAAGTGCGTGTAAGTGCATGTAAGTGCGTGTAAGTGCGTATAAGTACGTGTAAGTTTGTGTAAGTTCATGTAAGTTCCTGTGAGTGTGTGTAAGTGCATGTAAGTACGTGTAAGTGCATGTAAGTGTGTGTAAGTGCGTATAAGTGCGTGTAACTTCATATAAGTACGTGTAAGTACAAGTAACTACAAGTAAGTACGTGTAAGTGTGTGTAAGTGCATGTAAGTGTATGTAAGTATGTGTAAGTGCGTGTAAGTGTGTGTATGTGCGTGTAAGTGCGTGTAAGTGCGTGTAAGTGCGTGTAAGTGTGTGTAAGTGCATGTAAGTGTATGTAAGTATGTGTAAGTGCGTGTAAGTGTGTGTATGTGCGTGTAAGTGCGTGTAAGTGCGTGTAAGTGCGTGTAAGTGCGTGTAAGTGCATTTAAGTGCGTTTAAGTGGCTGTAAGTACGTGATAGTGTGTGTAAGTAATCGTAAGTACGTGTAAGTGTATATAAGTATGTGAAAGTGCGTATAAGTGCGTATAAGTGCGTATAAGTTCGTGTAATTACGTGTAAGTTCGTGTAAGTGCGTGTAAGATCCTGTAAGTGTGTGTAAGTACATGTAAGTACGTGTAAGCACGTGTAAGTGGGTGTAAGTGCGTGTAAGTACGTGTAAGTACGTGTAAGTGCAAGTAAGTGCGTTTAAGTGCATGTAAGTGTGTGTAAGTGCATGTAAGCACGTGTAAGTGTGTGTAAGTGCGTGTAAGTACGTGTAAGTGCGTGTAAGTACATGTAAGTGCGTGTAAGTGCGTATAAGTACGTATACGTTCGTGTAAGTACGTGTAAGTTCCTGTGAGTGTGTGTAAGTACGTGTAAGTGCGTGAAAGTGCGTGTAAGTACGTATAAGTGCAAGAAAGTGTGTATAAGTGCGTGTAAGTGCCTGTAAGTGCGTATAAGTATGTGTAAGTTTGTGTAAGTGCATGTAAGTTCCTGTGAGTGTGTGTAAGTGCATGTAAGTACGTGTAAGTGCATGTAAGTGTGTGTAAGTGCATATAAGTGCATGTAAGTGCATGTAAGTACATGTAAGTATGTGTAAGTGCAAGTAAGTACGTGTAAGTGTGTGTAAGTGCGTGTAAGTATATGTAAGTATGTGTAAGTACGTGTAAGTGTGTGTATGTACGTGTAAGTACGTGTAAGTACGTGTAAGTGCGTGTAAGTATATGTAAGTATGTGTAAGTACGTGTAAGTGTGTGTATGTACGTGTAAGTACGTGTAAGTACGTGTAAGTGCGTATAAGTGCGTGTAAGTACGTGTAAGTGCGTATAAGTGCCCTTAAGTCGGTGTAAGTGCGTGTAAGTGTGTGTAAGCACGTGTAAGTACATGTAAGTGCATGTAAGTACGTAAAAGTGCGTGTAAGTGCGTGTAGGTACGTGTAAGTGCAAGAAAGTGTGTGTAAGTGCATGTAAGTGTGTATAAGTGCGTGTAAGTACGTGTAAGTTCGTGTAAGTGCATGTAAGTTCCTGTGAGTACGTGTAAGTGCATGTAAGTGCATGTAAGTGCGTGTAAGTGTGTGTAAGTTCGTGTAAGTATGTGTAAGTGCGTGTAAGTATGTGTAAGTACGTGTAAGTACGTGTAAGTACAAGTAAGTGCGTTTAAGTGCATGTAAGTGCATGTAAGTGCGTGTAAGCACGTGTAAGTGCGTGTAAGTATGTGTAAGTACGTGTAAGTACGTGTAAGTACAAGTAAGTGCGTTTAAGTGCATGTAAGTGCATGTAAGTGCGTGTAAGCACGTGTAAGTGTGTGTAAGTGCATGTAAGTGCATGTAACTGCGTGTAAGTGCATGTAAGTGCATGTAAGTGCGTGTAAGTAGGTGTAAGTGTGTGTAGGTACGTGTAAGTGCGTGTAAGTGCTTGTAAGTGCGTGTAAGTACGTGTAAGTGCGTATAATACGTATAAGTTCGTGTAAGTGAATGGTAGTTTGTGGCTGTGCGTGTAAGTTCGTGTAAGTGCGTGTAAGTGTGTATAAGTGTGTGCAAGTGTGTGTAAGCGCATGTAAGTGTGTGTAAGTAAGTGTAAGTGCATGTAAGTGTGTGTAAGTGCATGTAAGTATGTGTAAGTTTGTGTAAGTGAGTGTAAGTTTGTGTAAGTGCATGTTAGTGCATGTTCGTACGTGTAAGTGTGTGTAAGTACGTGTAAGTACGTGTAAGTGCCTGTAGGTGCGTGAAAGTGCGTGTAAGTGTGTGTAAGTGCGTGTAAGTGCATGTTAGTGGGTGTGAGTGCGTGTAAGAGTGTATAGGTGCATGTAAGTTCCTGTAAGTGCGGCTTAAAATTGTGTAAGTGAGTGTAAGTGCGTGTAAGTACGTGTAAGTTCGTGTAAGTGCGTGTAAGTGCGTGTAAGTGCTAAACGTGCGTGTAAGTGCGTATAAGCGCGTGTAAGTACGTGTTAGTACAGTTTAAGTTTATGTAAGTGCGTATAAATGTGTGTAAGTGTGTGTAAGTATGTGTAAGTGCGTGTAAGTACGTGTAAGTGTGTGTAAGTGCGTGCAAGTACGTATAAGTGCATATAAGTGTGTGTAAGTGCGTGTAAGTACGTATACGTGTGTGTAAGTGCGTGTAAGTGCAGTTTACGTTTGTGTAAGTGCGTGTAAGTGCGTGTAAGTACGTGTAAGTATGTGTAAGTGTGTGTAAGTGCATGTAATTGCGTGTACGTACGTGTAAGTACATGTAAGTACGTGTAAGTACAAGTAAGTACGTGTAAGTACGTGTAAGTGCATGTAAGCACGTGTAAGTGCGTGTAAGTGTGTGTAAGTGTGTGTAAGTGGGTGTAAGTGCGTGTAAGTGCAAGTAAGTGTGTGTAAGTACGTGTAAGTGCATGTAAGTTTGTGTAAGTGTGTGTAAGTGTGTGTAAGTGTGTGTAAGTGTGTGTAAGTACGTATAAGTTTGTGTAAGTATGTGTAAGTGCATGTAAGTGCGTGTAAGTGCTTGTAAGTGCGTGTAAGTGCGGTTTATGTTCGTGTAAGTGTGTGTAAGTACGTGTAAGTGCATGTAAGTGCGTTTTAGTGTGTGTAAGTGCGTGTAAGTGCACTTTACGTGGATGTATTTTTGTGTAAGTTTGTGTAAGTGCGTGTTAGTACGTGTAAGTGTGTGTAAGTGCATGTACGTGCGTGTAAGTACGTGTAAGTGCGTGAAAGTGTGTGTAAGTGCGTGCGTGTACGTATAAGTGTGTGTTAGTGCATGTAAGCATCTGTAAGTACGTGTAAGTGCCTGTAAGTGCATGTAAGTACGTGTGAGTGTGTGTAGGTACCCGTAGGTGCCTGTAAGTGTGTGTAAGTGCATCTAAGGGTGTGTAAGTGCGTGTAAGTACATGTAAGTGCATGTAAGTACATGTAAGTGCCTGTAAGTTCGTGTAAGTGCGTATAAGTACGTATAAGTGTGTACAAGTGTGTGTAAGTGCATGTAAGTGCGTGTAAGTAAGAGTAAGTGTGTGTAAGTGTGTGTAAGTGTGTGTAAGTGTGTATAAGTGTGTATTAGTGCCTGTAAAAGCGTGTAAGTGTGTGTAAGTACGTGTAAGTGCATGTAAGTGCGTGTAAGTAAGAGTAAGTGTGTGTAAGTGTGTGTAAGTGTGTGTAAGTGTGTATAAGTGTGTATTAGTGCCTGTAAAAGCGTGTAAGTGTGTGTAAGTATGTGTAAGTGCATGTAAGTACGTGTAAAAGTATATAAGTGCATGTAAGTATGTGTAAGTGCGTGTAAGTACGTGTAAGTGTGTGTAAGTACGTGTAAGTGCGTGTTAGTTCGTGTAAGTGTGTATAAGTGTGTGTAAGTATGTGTAAGTGTGTATAAGTGCGTATAAATGCGTGTAAGTGCGTGTAAGTGCATGTGAGTGCGTGTGAGTGCGTGTAAGTATGTTTAAGTGTGTGTACGTACGTGTAGTGTGTGTAAGTACATATTAGTGTGTGTAATTGCGTGTAAGTGCGTGAATGTGCGTGTAAGTGCGTGTAAGTGCGTGTAAGTGCAAGAATGTGCGTGTAATTGCGTGTAAGTGCGTGTAAGTGCGTACAAGTACGTGTAAGTTCGTGTAAGTGCATGTACGTTCATGTGAGTGTGTGTAAGTGCGTGTAAATGCATGGAAGTGCGTGTAAGTGCATGTAAGTGTGTGTAAGTGTGTGTAAGTGTGTATAAGTGCATGTAAGTACATGTAAGTACGTGTAAGTACAAGTAAGTATGTGTAAGTGCAGGTAAGTGTGTGTAGGTGTGTGTAAGTCAAGTAAGTGCGTGTAAGTACGTGTAAGTATGTGTAAGTACGTGTAAGTGCATGTAAGTGCGTGTAAGCATGTGTAAGTATGTGTAAGTGTGTGTAAGTGTGTTTAAGTGGGTGTAAGTGCGTGTAAGTACGTGTAAGTACGTGTAAACACGTGTGAGTACGTGTGAGTACGTGTAAGTTTGTATAAGTGACTGTCAGTTCGTGTAAATGCGTATAAGTACATGTAAGTGCGTGTAAGTGCGTGTAAGTGTGTATAAGTGCGTGTAAATGCGTGTAAGTGTGTGTAAGTACGTGTAAGTTTGTATAAGTGACTGTCAGTTCGTGTAAATGCGTATAAGTACATGTAAGTGCGTGTAAGTGCGTGTAAGTGTGTATAAGTGCGTGTAAATGCGTGTAAGTGTGTGTGAGTGCGTGTAAGTGCATGTAAGTACATGTATGTTTGTGTAAGTTAATGTAAGTTCGTGTAAGTATGTGAAAGTTCATGTAAGTGCGTGTAAGTGCGTGTAAGTGTGTGTAAGTGGGTGTAAGTGCGTGTAAGTGTGTATAAGTGTGTGTAGGTGCGTGAAAGTGCGTGTACGT
The DNA here is from genome assembly GCA_023375785.1 of Penium margaritaceum. Lineage (NCBI taxonomy): Eukaryota > Viridiplantae > Streptophyta > Zygnematophyceae > Desmidiales > Peniaceae > Penium > Penium margaritaceum. The sequence goes on from SZWC01000402.1 coordinate 291,121, forward strand.
GTGTGTAAGTGTGTATTAGTACAGGTAAGTGCGTGTAAGAGCATGTAAGGGCATACAAGTGTGTGTAAGGCGGTTTAAGTTTCTGTAAGTGAGTATAAGTGCGTGTAAGTACGTGTAAGTTTGTGTAAGTGCGTGTAAGTGTGTATAAGTGCTAAAAGTGAGTGTGAGTGTGTGTACGTACGTGTAAGTATGTGTAAGTGCATGTAAGTACATGTAAGTGTTTGCAATTGCGTGTAAGTACGTGTAAGTACGTGTTAGTGCGTGTAAGTGCATGTTAGTGTGTGTAAGTGCGTGTAAGTACGTATAAGTACGTGTAAGTGTGTGTAAGTATATATAAGTACGTGTAAGTATGTATAAGTGCGTGTGAGTGTGTGTAAGTATATATAAGTGTGTGTAAGTGCATGTAAGTGTGTGTACGTACGTGTAAGTGTGTGTAAGTGAGTGTAAGTTTGTGTAAGTGTGTGTAAATGCGTGTAAGTGTGTGTAAGTGCGTGTAAGTATGTGTTACTGCATGTAAGTGCGTGTAAGTGTGTGTAAGTGAGTGTAAGTTTGTGTAAGTGTGTGTAAATGCGTGTAAGTGTGTGTAAGTGCGTGTAAGTATGTGTTACTGCATGTAAGTGCGTGTAAGTGTGTGTAAGTACGTGTAAGTTTGTATAAGTACATGTAAGTGCGTGTAAGTGCTTGTAAGTACGTGAAAGTGCGTGTAAGTACGTGTACATGCAAGAAAGTACGTATAAGTGCGTGTAAGTGCGTGTAAGTGTGTATAAGTACGTGTAAGTTTGTGTAAGTGCATGTAATTTCCTGTGAGTATGTGTAAGTGCGTGTACGTGCGTGTAAGTGCATGTAAGTGTGTGCAAGTACGTGTAAGTGCATGTAAGTACGTGTAAGTACGTGTAATTGCAAGTAAGTGCGTGTAAGTGCATGTAAGTGCGTGTAAGTACGTGTAAGCACGTGTAAGTGCGTGTAAGTGCATGTAAGTGCATGAAAGTGCGTGTAAGTGCGTGTAAGTGCGTATAAGTGCGTGTAAGTTCGTGTAAGTGCGTGTAAGTGCGTGTAAGTACGTGTAAGTGCGTGTAAGTGCGTATAAGTATGTGTGAGTACGTGTAAGTACGTGTAAGTTCGTGTAAGGGACTGTCAGTTCGTGTAACTGTGTGTAAGTGAGTGTAAGTGCGTGTAAGTGCGTGTAAGTGCGTGTAAGTGCATGTAAGTACATACAAGTGTGTGTAAGTGTGTTTAAGTGTGTGTAAGTGTGTGTAAGCATGTGTACGTATGTATAAGTGGGTGTAAGTGTGTGTAAGTGCATGTAAGTGCGTGTAAGTGCATATAAGTACGTGTAGGTGCGTATAAGTACGTGTAAGTACGTGTAAGTGTGTGTAAGTATGTGTAAGTGGGTGTAAGTATGTGTAGGTGCGTCTAAGTGCATGTAAGTGCATGTAAGTGCGTTTAAGTGCGTATAAGTGCATATAAGTGCATATAAGTAAGTGTAAGTGCGTATAATTGCGTATAAGTGCGTGTAAGTGCGTGTAAGTGTGGTGTAAATGCGTGTAAGTGCGTGTTAGTGCGTATAAGTGTATGTAAGTGTGTGTAAATGTGTGTAAGTGCGTATAAGTATGTATAAGTACATATAAGTGCGTGTAAGTGCGTGTAAGTGTTTGTTAGTGCGTGTAAGTGCGTGTAAGTGCTTGTAAGTGCTTGTAAGTGCGTGCAAGTGCATGTAAGTACATATAAGTGCATGTAAGTGTGTGTAAGTACGTGTAAGTGTGTGTAAGTGTGTGTAAGTATGTGTAAGTGCGTGTAAGTGCGTGTAAGGTCGTGTAAGTGCGTGTAAGTGCGTGTAAGTGTGTGTAGGTGCATGTAGGGACATGTAAGTGTGTGTACGTGTGTGTAAGTGCGTATAAGTGCATGTAAGTACGTGTAAGTGCGTGTAAGTACGTATAAGTGCATGTAAGTGCGTGTAAGTGCGTGTAAGTACGTCTAAGTACGTGTAAGTGTCTGTAAGTGTGTGTAAGTGCATGTAAGTATGTGTAAGTGCATGTAAGTGTGGTGTAAGTGCGTATAAGTTCGTGTAAGTGCATGTTAGTATATAGAAGTATGTGGAAGTGTGTTTAAGTGTATGTAAGTACGTGTAAGTGTGTGTAAGTGCGTGTAAGTGTGTGTTAGTGCGTATAAGTGCGTGTAAGTGTCTGTTAGTGCGTATTAGTGTGTGTAAAAGTGTGTAAGTATGTGTAAGTACATGTAAGTGCGTGTAAGTGCGTGTAAGTGTCTGTTAGTGCGTATTAGTGTGTGTAAAAGTGTGTAAGTATGTGTAAGTACATGTAAGTGCGTGTAAGTGCATGTAAGTGCATGTAAGTACATGTAAGTAAGTCTAAGTACGTGTAAGTGTGTGTAAGTGCGTGTAAGTGCGTGTAAGTACACGTAAGTGCGAGTAAGTGCGTGGGAGTGCATGTAAGTGCGTGTAAGTAGGTGTAAGTTTATGTAAGTGCGTATAACTGTGTGTAAGTACGTGTAAGTGCGTATAAGTGTGTGTAAGTGCGTGTAAGTGCGGTTTAAGTTTGTGTAAGTACGTGTAAGTGCGTATAAGTGTGTGTAAGTGCGTGTAAGTGCGGTTTAAGTTTGTGTAAGTGCGTGTAAGTACGTGTAAGTGTGTATAAGTGTGTATAAGTACGTCTACGTGGGTGTAAGTACGTGTAAGTGCAGTTTAAGTGGGTGTAACTCTGTGTAAGTTCGTACAAGTGCGTGTAAGTGCGTATAAGTACGTGTGAGTGAGTGTAAGTGCAACTAAGTACGCGTAAGTGTGTGTAAGTGCGTGTAAGTGCGTGTAAGTGTGTGTAAGTGTGTGCATGTATGTATTAGTGTGTGTATGTGTGTGTAAGTGTGTGTAAGTGCGTGTAAGTACATGTAAGTGTGTGTAAGTGCGTGTAGGTGCGTGTAGGTGCGTGTAAGTGTGTATAAGTGCATGTAAGTGCGTATAAGTGCGTGTAAGTGCATTTAAGTGCGTGTAAGTGTGTATAAGTGCATGTAAGTGTGTGTAAGTATGTGTACGTGTGTGTAAGTACGTGTAAGTGCATGCAAGTGCGTGTAAGTGCATGTAAGTGCGTGTAAGTGTGGTTTAAGTTTATGTAAGTTCATGTAAGTGCGTGTAAGTACGTTCAAGTATGTGTAAGTACGTGTAAGGGCGTATAAGTACGTGTAAGTACGTGTAAGTGCGTGTAAGTCTGTGTAAGTATGTGTAAGTGTGTGTTTGTGCGTGTAAGTGTGTGTAAAAGCATATAAGTGCGTGTAAGTGTGTGTAAGTGCATGTAAGTGCGTGTAAGTGCATGTAAGTACGTGTAAGTGTGTGTAAAAGCATATAAGTGCGTGTAAGTGTGTGTAAGTGCATGTAAGTGCGTGTAAGTGCATGTAAGTACGTGTAAGTGCATGTAAGTGCGTGTAAATGCGTGTAAGTACGTGTAAGACTGTGTGTAAGTGCGTGTAAGTACGTATACGTTTGTATAAGTGCGTGTAAGTGTGTGTAAGTGCGTGTCAGTACGTGTAAGTGCGTGTACGTTTGTGTAAGTTCGTGTAAATGCGTGTAAGTGTGTGTAAGTGCGTGTCAGTACGTGTAAGTGCGTGTACGTTTGTGTAAGTTCGTGTAAATGCGTGTAAGTGTGTGTAAGTGCATGTAAGTACATGTAAGTGCATGTAATTATGTGTAAGTGCGTGTAAGGTTGTATCAGAGCGTGTAAGAGTGTGTAAGTGCGTGTAAGTGTGTGTAACTGCATGTAAGTATGTGAATGTGTGTGTAAGTGCATGTAAGTGCCTCTAAGTTTGTGTAACTGCGTGTAAGTATGTGTAAGTGCGTGTAAGTGCCTGTAAGTGCGTGTAAGTGCGTGTAAGTGGAAGAAAGTGCGTGTAAGTATGTGTAAGTACGTGTAAGTACGTGTAAGTGCGTGTAACTGCGTTTACGTGCATGTAAGTGCGTGTAAGTACGTATAAGCCCGTGTAAGTACGTGTTAGTTTTTATAAGTATGTGTAAGTTCCTGTAAGTGTGTGTAAGTACGTGTAAGTGCATGTAAGTGCGTGTAAGTGTATGTAAGTGTGTTTAAGTGTGTGTAAGTGCGTGTACATGTGTGTAAGTAAATGTAAGTACGTATAAGTACGTGTAAGTGTGTGTAAGTGCATGTTAGTGTGTGTAAGTACGTGTAAGTGCATGGAAGTATGTGTAAGTGTGTGTAAGTACGTGTAAGTACGTGTAAGTGTGTGTAAGTGCATGTTAGTGTGTGTAAGTACGTGTAAGTGCATGGAAGTATGTGTAAGTGTGTGTAAGTACGTGTAAGTACGTGTAAGTGCATGTAAGTGCATGTAAGTGTGTATAAGTACGTGTAAGTGTGTGTAAGTACGTGTAAGTATGTGTAAGTTCGTGTAAGTGAATGTAAGTTCGTGTAAGTGCTTGTAAGTGCGTGTAAGTGCATGTAAGTGCGTGTAAGTGCGTGTAGGTGCGTGTAAGTACGTGTAAGTGTGTGTAAGTGCCTGAAAGTGTGTGTAAGTACATGTAAGTACGTGTAAGTATGTGTAAGTGCGTGTAAGTACGTATTAGTTTGTGTAAGTGAATGTAAGTTTGTGTAAGTGTGTTTAAGTGCATGTAGGTGCGTGTAAGTACGTGTAAGTGCGTGTAAGTGCGTATAAGTATGTGTAAGTGCGTGTAAGTACAGGTAAGTGCGTGTAAGTGCATGTAGGTGTGTATAAGTGCGCATAAGTGTGTTTTAGTACTTGTGAGTACGTGTAAGAGCGTGTAAGTGCATGTATGTATGTATAAGTGCAGTTTAAGTTCGTGTAAGTGAGTGTAAGTACGTGTAAGTACGTGTACGTGTGTGTAAGTGCGTGTAAGTGCATGTAAGTACGTGTAAGTGCGTGTAATTGCGTGTAAGTACGTGTAAGTGCTAAAAGTGCGTGTAAGTGCATGTAAGTACGTGTAAGTGCATGTAAGTGTATGTAAGTGCTGTTTAAATTCATGTAAGTGTGTGTAAGTACGTGTAAGTGCGTGTAAGTATGTGTAAGTGCGTGTAAGTGTGTGTAGGTGCATGCAAGTGCAGTTAAAGTGGGTGTAGTTTTGTGTAAGTTCATGTAAGTGTGTGTAAGTGCGTGTAAGTGCGGGTAAGTGCGTGTAAGTACGTGTAAGTGCGTGTAAGTGCGTCTAAGTGCGTCTAAGTGCGTATAAGTGTGTCTAAGTGCATGTAAGTACGTGTAAGTTCATGTAAGTGCATGTAAGTGCGTGTACGTGTGTGTAAGTATATGTAAGTACGTATAAGTACGTGTAAGTGTGTGTACGTGCATGTTGGTGTGTGTAAGTACGTGTAAGTGCATGGAAGTATGTGTAAGTGTGTGTAAGTACGTGGAAGTACGTGTAAGTGCATGTAAGTGCATGTAAGTGTGTGTAAGTACGTGTAAGTGTGTGTAAGTACGTGTAAGTATGTGTAAGTTCGTGTAAGTGAATGTAAGTTCGTGTAAGTGCTTGTAAGTGCGTGTAAGTGCATGTAAGTGCGTGTAAGTGCGTGTAAGTGCGTGTAAGTACGTGTAAGTGTGTGTAAGTGCCTGAAAGTGTGTGTAAGTACATGTAAGTACGTGTAAGTATGTGTAAGTGCATGTAAGTACGTGTTAGTTTGTGTAAGTGAATGTAAGTTTGTGTAAGTGTGTGTAAGTGCATGTAAGTGCTTGTAAGTACGTGTAAGTGCGTGTAAGTGCGTGTAAGTATGTGTAAGTGCGTGTAAGTACAGGTAAGTGCGTGTAAGTGCATGTAGGTGTGTATAAGTGCGTATAAGTGTGTTTGAGTACTTGTGAGTACGTGTAAGAGCGTGTAAGTGCATGTATGTGTGTATAAGTGCAGTTTAAGTTCGTGTAAGTGAGTGTAAGTACGTGTAAGTACGTGTACGTGTGTGTAAGTGCGTGTAAGTGCATGTAAGTACGTGTAAGTGCGTGTAAGTGCGTGTAAGTACGTGTAAGTGCTAAAAGTGCGTGTAAGTGCATGTAAGTACGTGTAAGTGCATGTAAGTGTATGTAAGTGCTGTTTAAATTCATGTAAGTGTGTGTAAGTACGTGTAAGTGCGTGTAAGTATGTGTAAGTGCGTGTAAGTGTGTGTAGGTGCATGCAAGTGCAGTTAAAGTGGGTGTAGTTTTGTGTAAGTTCATGTAAGTGTGTGTAAGTGCGTGTAAGTGCGTGTAAGTGCGTGTAAGTATGTGTAAGTGCGTGTAAGTGTGTCTAAGTGCGTCTAAGTGCGTATGAGTGCGTCTAAGTGCGTGTAAGTACGTGTAAGTGCATGTAAGTGCATGTAAGTGCGTGTACGTGCGTGTAAGTGTGTTTGAAGTGTGTGTAAGATCGTGTAAGTGCGTATAAGTATGCATGAGGAAAAAACATCCGCTATCCGGGGTATCCGCACTATCCGTCCAGTATCCGGATAGCGGATAGTACCTGGAAAACAACTTAGAAGGATATCTGGATACATCCGGATGTATCCGGATGTGGATATCAGCTGGAGATATGTGGCTTTTTCTGAAGGTGTCCGTGAGTATCAGGAGGTATCCGTTGGTATCCATACAAGTATCCAGATGTATCCGTACTTCTATCCGTTGACATTTCCGGATAGTAAAAGCATCTGCAAGTATCCGTAAGTATCCGGATATTTGAGGCAACTATCCGGATAGCGGATACCTGACTGGTGAATATATCCGGATTGCGGATACCTCCAAAAAGGGACGAATATATCCGGATTCTCATGCCTATGTGTAAGTGCGTGTAAGTACGTGTAAGTGCATGTAAGTGCGTGTAAGTGGGTGTAAGTGCGTGTTAGTGCGAGTAAGTGTGTGTAAAAGCGTATAAGTGCGTGTAAGTATGTGTAAGTGTGTGTAAGTGCATGTAAGTACGTGTAAGTGCATGTAAGTGCGTGTAAGTGCATGTAAGTCCGTGTAAGTGCATGTAAGTACGTGTAAGTGCGTATAAGTGTGTGTAAGTGGGTGTAAGTATGTGTAAGTGCATGTAAGTATGAATAAGTGCATGTAAGGGCGTATAAGTGTGTGTAAGTGCGTGTAAGTGCGTGTAAGTGCGTGTGAGTGCGTGTGAGTGCGTGTAAGTATGTGTAAGTACGTGTAAGTGCGTGTAAGTGTGTGTAAGTGTGTGTCAGTATGTGTAAGTGCGTATAAGTGTGTGTAAGTGCATGTAAGTGCGTGTATGTTTGTGTAAGTGCGTGTAAATGCGTGAAAGTGCGTGTAAGTGCGTGTAAGTGCATGTAAGTGCAAGTAAGTATGTATAAGTGCGTGTAAGAGCGTGCAAGAGCGTGTGAGAGCGTGTAAGTGCGTATAAGTGTGTGTAAGTGCGTGTAAGTGCGTGTAAGTGCATGTAAGTGCAAGTAAGTATGTATAAGTGCGTGTAAGAGCGTGCAAGAGCGTGTGAGAGCGTGTAAGTGCGTATAAGTGTGTGTAAGTGCGTGTAAGTGTGTGTAAGTATGTGTAAGTGTGTGTAAGTGCATGTAAGTTCGTGTAAGTGTGTGTAAGTGCGTGTAATTACGTGTAAGTTTGTGTAAGTGTGTGTAAGTGTGTGTAAGTGCGTGTAAGTACGTGTAAGTGTGTGTAAGTACGTGTAAGTGCAAGAAAGTGTGTGTAAGTATGTGTAAGTGTGTGTAAGTGCGTATAAGTGTGCGTAAGTATGTGTAAGTGCGTCTAAGTGCATTTAAGTGCATGTAAGTGCGTTTAAGTATGTATAAGTGCGTAAAAGTGCGTATAAGTAAGTGTAAGTGCATATAAGTGTGTTTAAGTGCGTGGAAGTACGTGTAAGTACGTGTAAGTGTGGTGTAAATGCGTGTAAGTGCATGTTAGTGCATATAAGTATATGTAAGTGTGTGTAAGTGTGTGTAAGTGCGTATAAGTGCATATAAGTGCATATAATTACGTGTAAGTGCGTGTAAGTACGTGTTAGTGCGTGTAAGTGTATGTGAAAGTGTGTAAGTACGTGTAAGTGCGTATAAGTGCTTGTAAGTGCTTGTAAGTGTGTGTAAGTACATGTAAGCATGTATAAGTGTGTGTAAGTGTATATAAGTACGTGTAAGTGTATGTAAGTATGTGTAAGTGTATGTAAGTACGTGTAAGTGCGTGTAAGTGCATGTAAGTGCGTGTAAGTGCGTGTAAGTGCATGTAAGTGTGTATAGGTACGTGTAGGTATGTGTAAGTGTGTGTAAGTGTGTGTAAATACGTGTAAGTGCGTGTAAGTACGTGTAAGTAAGTGTACGTGCGTGTAAGTGCATATAAGTGCGTGTAAATGCGTGTAGCTGCGTCTAAGTGCGTGTAAGTGCTTGTAAGTGCGTGTAAGTACGTGTAAGTATGTGTAAGTGCATGTAAGTGTGGTGTAAGTACGTGTAAGTTCGTGTAAGTGCATGTTAGTATGTAGAAGTGTGTGTAAGTGCATGTAAGTGTGTGTAAGTGAGTGTAAGTGTGTGTAAGTACGTGTAAGTGCGTGTAAGTACGTGTAAGTATGTGTAAGTGCATGTAAGTGTGGTGTAAGTACGTGTAAGTTCGTGTAAGTGCATGTTAGTATGTAGAAGTGTGTGTAAGTGCATGTAAGTGTGTGTAAGTGAGTGTAAGTGTGTGTAAGTACGTGTAAGTGCGTGTAAGTGTGTATAAGTGCGTGTAAGTGTCTGTTAGTGCGTATAAGTGTGTGTAAAAGTGTGTAAGTGTGTGTAAGTACATGTAAGTACGTGTAAGTGCATGTACGTGCATGTAAGTGCATGTAAGTATGTGTGTAAGTACGTGTAAGTGTGTGTAAGTGCGTGTAAGTGCGTGTAAGTGCACGTAAGTACGTGGAAGTGCGTGTAAGTGCGTGCAAGTACGTCTAAGGTAATGTAAGTGCGTGAAAATACGTATAAGTGCGTGTAAGTGCATGTAAGTGTGTGTAAGTGTGTGTAAGTGCGGTTTAAGTTCGTGTAAGTGCGTGTAACTGCATGTAAGTGGATGTAAGTATGTATAAGTGCGTCTAAGTACCTGTAATTGCGTGCAAGTGCAGTTTAAGTGGGTGTAATTTCGTGTAAGTTCGTACACGTGCGTTTAAGTGCGTATAAGTGCGTGTAAGTGAGTGTAAGTGCAACTAAGTACGCGTAAGTGCGCGTACGTGCATGTACGTGTGTGTAAGTGTATGTAAGTGTGTGCAAGTACGTGTTAGTGTGTGTATGTGTGTGTAAGTGTATGTAAGTGCGTGTAAGTACATGTAAGTACGTGTAAGTGCGTATAGGTGCGTGTAGGTGCGTGTAAGTGTGTGTAAGTGCATGTAAGTGCGTATAAGTGCGTGTAAGTGCATGTAAGTGTGTGTAAGTGTGTGTAAGTGTGTGTAAGTATGTATTAGTGCATGTAAGTGTGTGTAAGTGCATGTAAGTTCGTGTAAGTGTGTATAAGTGCATGTAAGTACGTGTAAGTTTGTGTAAGTGTTTGTAAGTGTGTGTAAGTGCGTGTAAGTGCGTGTAAGTGCGTGTAAGTGCGTGTAAGTGCAAGAAAGTGTGTGTAAGTATGTGTAAGTGCGTGTAAGTGCGTGTAAGTGTGCGTAAGTATGTGTAAGTGCGTGTAAGTGCGTGTAAGTGCAAGAAAGTGTGTGTAAGTATGTGTAAGTGCGTGTAAGTGCGTGTAAGTGTGCGTAAGTATGTGTAAGTGCGTCTAAGTGCATGTAAGTGCATATAAGTGCATTTAAGTATGTATAAGTGCGTATAAGTGCGTATAAGTAAGTGTAAGTGCGTATAAGTGCGTATATGTGCATACAAGTACGTGTAAGTGCGTGTAAATGTGGTATAAATGCATGTAAGTGCATATTAGTGCGTATAAGTATATATAAGTGTGTGTAAGTGCGTGTAAGTGCCTATAAGTGCATATAAGTGCATCTAAGTGCGTGTAAGTGTGTGTTAGTGTGTGTAAGTGTATGTAAAAGCGTGTAAGTTCGTGTAAGTGCGTATAAGTGCTTGTAAGTGCTTGTAAGTGTGTGTAAGTCCATGTAAGTGTGTATAAGTGTGTGTAAGTGTATGTAAGTGCGTGTAAATGTATGTAAGTATGTGTAAGTGTGTATAACAGCGTGTAAGTGTGTGTAAGTGTGTGTAAGTGCATGTAAGTGCGTGTAAGTGTGTAAAGGTGCGTGTCGGTACGTGTAAGTGTGTGTAAGTGTGTGTAAGTATGTGTAAGTGCGTGTAAGTACGTGTAAGTAAGTGTAAGTGCGTGTAAGTGCATATAAGTGCGTGTAAGTGCGTGTAAGTACGTGTAAGTAAGTGTAAGTGCGTGTAAGTGCATATAAGTGCGTGTAAGTGCGTGTAACTGCGTCTAAGTGCGTGTAAGTGCGTGTAAGTGCGTGTAAGTGCGTGTGAGTATGTGTAAGTGCATGTAAGTGTGGTGTAAGTGCGTGTAAGTTTGTGTAAGTGCATGTTACTATGTAGAAGTGTGTGTAGGTGCATGTAAGTGTGTGTAAGTGCGTGTAAGTGTGTGTAAGTGTGTGTAAGTGCGTGTAAGTGTGTATAAGTGCGTGTAAGTGTCTGTTAGTGCGTATACGTGTGTGTAAAATCCTATACCTGTGTGTAAGTACATGTAAGTGCGTGTAAGTATATGTACGTGCATGTAAGTGCATGTAAGTATGTGTGTAAGTGTGTGTAAGTGTGAGTAAGTGCGTGTAAGTATGTGTAAGTGCACATATGTGCGTGGAAGTGCATGTATGTGCGTGTAAGTACGTGTCAGTTTATGGAAGTGCGTGTAAATACGTGTAAGTGCGTGTAAGTGCATATAAGTGTGTGTAAGTGCGTGTAAGTGCGGTTTAAGTTCGTGTAAGTGCGTGTAATTGTGTGTAAGTGTGTGTAAGTGTGTATAAGTTTGTCTAAGTGCGTGTAAGTGCGTGTAAGTGCAGTTTAAGTGGGTGTAGTTTTGTGTAAGTTTGTACAAGTGCGTGTAAGTGCGTATAAGTGCGTGTAAGTGAGTGTAAGTGCAGCTAAGTACGCGTAAGTGCGCGTAAGTGCGTGTAAGTATGTGTAAGTGTGTGTAAGTATGTGCAAGTACGTGTTAGTGTGTGTATGTGTGTGTATGTAAGTGTATGTAAGTGCGTGTAAGTACATGTAAGTACCTGTAAGTGCGTGTAGGTGCGTGTAGGTACGTGTAAGTGTGTGTAGGGGAATGTAAGTGCGTATAAGTGCGTGTAAGTGCATGTAAGTACGTGTAAGTGTGTGTAAGTTTGTGTAAGTACGTATAAGTGCATGTAAGTGCGTGTAAGTGCATGTAAGTGCGTGTAAGTGTGGTTTAAGTGTGTGTAAGTTCGTATAAGTGCGTGTAAGTACGTTCAAGTACGTGTAAGTGCGTGTAAGTGCATGTAAGTACGTGTAAGTGC
>SZWC01000402.1:327813-338612 GCA_023375785.1 Penium margaritaceum
AATTGCCTTCACAACCCGGGTTCAGAAGAATAATGGGCAGATCTGGAATTAATGGCAAGGACCTTTTCCTTTGTTTGGAACCCGGGTTCATATTCATCTGGTTTCACACTATCACCCAGCCGTGGAGTTGATTCACGTTGTCCCTTGCGCATCCTCATCAGAGTGGTCCATCTCAACCGTCCGTCATATCCAGGCTGGGAGCTTTCCGCGCAAGTGCACCCACTCACATCAGCGGATCAAAGTTCTTGCACCAAGAACTATGGAGCGCCACCAGTGTAGAAGACCAGCCTAGGGTATAAATCATATGACTCCTCTTTAGTGGGTAACGCTTCCTTGGACACTTGCACGCTTGTACCAGTTTCTGTACCCAGCAACGGGAATGAAAGATTCGTTTCTGATGCTCACGTGTGTTCAGCTGGTGTATGGATGTTTGTGCGAGAAAATTCAATGAGACCAGTGATGGCTAGATCCTACAGTAAGTACGTGTAAGTGTGTGTAAGTGCGTGTAAGTGCATGTCAGTACATGTAAGTGCGTGTAAGTGCCTTTAAGTGCGTATAAGTGCGTGTAAGTGTGTGTAAGTGCGTATAAGTGTGTATACATGCGTGTGAGTGCGTGTGAGTACGTGTAAGTATGTATAAGTGGGTGTAAATGTGTATAAGTGCGTATAAGTGTGTATCAGTGCGTGTAAGTGCCTGTAAGTGCATGTAAGTATGTGTACGTTTGTGTAAGTGCGTGTAAATGTGTGAGTACGTGTAAGTGCATGTAAGTGTGTGTAAGTGCATATATGTATGTATCAGTGCGTGTAAGGTCGTATAAGAGTATGTGAGAGCGTGTAAATACGTATAAGTACGTGTAAGTGTGTGTAAGTGTGTGTAAGTGCGTGTAAGTGCGTGTAAGTGCATGTAAGTACGTGTAAGTTCGTGTAAGTTCGTGTAAGTACGTGTAAGTGTGTGTAACTGCGTGTACGTGCGTATAAGTGCATGTAATGCGTGTGAGTGCGTGAAAGTATGTGTAAGTTCGTGTACGTGCGTGTAAATTCCTGTAAGTACATGTAAGTGCATGTAAGTGTATGTAAGTGCGTGTAAGTGCGTGTAAGTGTGTGTAAGTATGTGTAAGTGTGCGTAAGTGCGTGTAAGTACGTGTAAGTACGTGTAAGTGCAAGTAAGTGCGTGTAAGTATGTGTAAGTGCATGTGAGGCGTATAAACACGTGCAAGTGTGTGTAAGTGCGTATAAGTGCATGTAAGTGCGTGTAAGTGCGTGTAAGTGCGTGTAAGTGCATGTAAGTGTGTGTAAGTATGAGTAAGTACGTGTAAGTGCATGTAAGTGCGTGTAAGTGCGTGTAAGTACGTGTAAGTGTGTATAAGTGCGTGTGGGTTTGTGTTAGTGAATGTAAGTTCGTGTAAGTGCGTGTAAGTACGTGTAAGTACGTGTAAGTGCGTGTAAGTACGTGTAAGTTTGTGTTAGGGAATATAAGTTTGAGTAAGTGCCTGTAAGTGTGTGTAAGTGCGTGTACGTGCGTGTAAGTACGTGATAAGTGTGTGTAAGTACGTGTAAGTGCTTGTAAATACGTGTAAGTGTGTGTAAGTGTGTATGAGTGCGTGTGAGTGCATGTAAGTATGTGTAAGTGCGTGTAAGTGCATGTAAGTGCGTGTATGTATGTCTAAGTACGTGTAAGTGCGTGTAAGTGCGTGTTCATGCGTGTACGTTTGTGTAAGTGCGTGTAAATGCGTGTAAGTATGCGTGTAAGTTTAAGTAGGTGTGATTTCGTGTAAGTTTGTTTAAGTACGTGTAAGTGCGTGTAAGTGTGTGTAAGTACGTATAAGTGCGTGTAAGTACGTGTAAGTGCGTGTAAGTGCGTGTAAGTGTGTATAAGTGTGTGAAAATACGTGTAAGTGCGTGTAAGTGTGTGTAAGTGTGTGTAAGTGTGGTTTAAGTGCGTGTAAATTCGTGTAAGTGCGTGTAAGTTTGTGTGAGTGTGTGTAAGTTTGTGTAAGTGTGTATTATTGCGTGTAAGTGTGTGCCAAAGCGTGTAACTGCGTGTAAGTGTGTGTAAGTGCATTTAAGTACGTATAAGTGCATATAAATGCGTGTAAGTGTGTGTAAGTGCGTGTAAGTGCGTGTAAGTGCGTGTAAGTGCATATAAGCGTGTGTAAGTACGTGTAAGTGTGTGAAAGTATGCGTAAGTGTGTGTAAGTGCGTGTAAGTGCGTGTAAGTGTGTGTAAGTACGTGTAAGTGCGTATAATTGTGTGTAAGTGCGTGTAAGTGCGTGTAAGTGCATGTAAGTACGTATAAGTGTATGTAAGTGCATGTAAGTACGTGTACGTGCGTGTAAGTGCGTGTAAGCGTATGTAAGTGCATGTAAGTGTGTGTAAGTGCGTGTAAGTGCGTGTTAGTACATGTGAGTGCATGTAAGAGCGTGTAAGTGTATGTAAGTGGGTGTTAGTGCGGTTTAAGTTTGTGTAATTGAGTGTATGTACGTGTAAATACGTGTAAGTTCGTGTAAGTATGTGTAAGTGCGTGTAAGTGCTTAAAGTTTGTGTAAGCGCGTATAAGTGCGTGTTAGTGTGTGTAAGTGTGTGTAAGTGCAGTTTAAATTCGTGTAAGTGCGTGTAAGTGCGTGTACTTGTGTGTAAGTGCGTGTAAGTATGTGAAAGTACGTGTAAGTGAATGTAAGTGCGTGTAAGTATGTATGAGTGCGTATAAGTACGTGTAAGTTCATGTAACTGTGTGTAAGTACATGTAAGTGCGTATAAGTATGTGTAAGTACGTGTAAGTGCAAGTAAGTGCGTGTAAGTACGTGTAAGTGCATGTAAGCACGTGTAAGTGTGTGTAAGTGCGTGTAAGTGCGTGTAAGGGGGTGTAAATACGTGTAAGTGCAAGTAAGTGTGTGTTAGTACGTGTAAGTGCATATAAGTGCGTGTAAGTGCGTGCAAGTGCATGTAAGTGCGTGTAAGTGCGTGTAAGTAAGTGTAAGTGCGTGTAACTTTGTGTAAGTACGTGTATGTGCGTGTAAGTGCCTCTAAGTGTGTCTAAGTACGTGTGAGTGCAGTTTAAGTGGGTGTAAGTGCATATACGTGTGTGTAAGTACGTATAAGTGCGTGTTAGTGCATGTAAGTACGTGTAAGTGTGTAAGTGTGTATTAGTGTGTGTAAGTGCGTGTAAGTGTGTATAAGTGCGTGTTAGTGCGTGTAAGTGCGTGTAAGTGTGGTTTAAATGCGTGTGAGTTTGTGTAAGTGCGTATAAGTGTGTGTATGTTTGTGTAAGTTTGTGTAAGTATGTTTAAGTGTGTGTAAGTGCATATAAGGGCATTTAAGTGTGTGTTAGTACGTGTAATTGTGTGTTAGTGCGTATAAGTATGTGCAAAAGCGTGTAAGTGTGTGTAAGTGTGTGTAAGTGAATGTAAATGCGTGTAAGTGCATGTAAGTGCCTGTAAGTGCATGTAAGTGCGTGTAAGTGCATGTAAGTACGTGTGAGTACGTGTAAGTGCATGTAAGTGTGTCTAAGTACGTGTAAGTGCGTGTGAGTACGTGTTAGTATGTGTAAGTGCGTGTAAGTGTGTGTAAGTGCGTATAAGTGTGTGTCAGTGCATGTAAGTGTGTGTTAGTGCTTGTAAGTGTATGTAAGTATGTGTAAGTGTGTGTAAGTACGTGTAAGAGCATGTGAGTGCATGTAAGTGTGTGTAAGTGCGTGTAAGTGTGTATAACTGCGTATACGTGTGTGTAAGTGCGTGTAAGTGCGTGTAAGTGGGTGTAAGTATGTATAAGTGTGTGTAAGTACGTGTAAGTGTGTGTAAGTGCGTGTAAGTACCTGTAAGTACGTGTAAGTACATGTAAGTGCGTGTAAGTGCATGTAAGTGCGTGTAAGTGCGTGTAAGCACGTGTAAGCACGTGTAAGTACGTGTAAGTGCGTGAAAGTGCTGTGAGTGCGTGTAAGTGTGTGTAGTGCGTGTAAGTGCGTGTAAGTGCGTGTAAGTGCATTTAAGGACGTGTAAGTTTGTGTAAGTGCGTGTAAGTGTGTGTAAGTGAGTGTAAGTGCGCGTAAGTTTGTGTAAGTGTGTGTAAGTACGTGTAAGTTCGTGTGAGTGAATGTAAGTTTGTGTAAGTGTGTGTAAGTGCGTTTAAGTGCATGTAAGTATGTGTAAGTGCGTGTAAGTATGTATAAGTACGTGTAAGTGCGTAAAAGTGCGTGTAAGTGCGTGTAAGTACATGTAAGTGCGTGTAAGTGCATGTAAGTACGTGTAAGTGCATGTTAGTGCGTGTAAGTGCGTGTATGAGCATGTGAGTGCATGTAAGTACGTGTAAGTGCGGTTTAAGTTCGTGTAAGTAAATGTAAGTGCGTGTAAGTATGTGTAAGTTTGTATAAGTGCGTGTAAGTACGTGTAAGTGTGTGTAAGTGTGTGTAAGTGCGTATAAGTGCGTGTAAGAATGTGACAGTGTTTGATAGTGCAGTTTGAGTTCGTGTAAGTGCGTGTAAGTGCGTGTAAGTGCGTGTAAGTACGTTTAAGTATGTGTAAGTGCGTGTAAGTGTGTGTAAGTTTGTGTAAGTGCATATAAGTGCATGTAAGTGCGTGTACGTACGTGTAAGTATGTGTAAGTACGTGTAAGTGCAAGTAAGTGCATGTAAGTACGTATAAGTGCATGTAAGCATGTGTAAGTGTGTGTAAGTTTGTGTAAGTGTGTGAAAGTGCGTGTAAGTACGTCTAAGCGCTTGTAAGTGCGTGTAAGTGAAGTTTAAGTGGGTGTAATTTTGTGTAAGTTCGTGTAAGTGCGTGTAAGTGTGTATAAGTACGTGTAAGTGAGTGTAAGTGTGACTAACTGCGTGTAAGTGCGTGTAGGTGCGTGCAAGTGTGTGTAAGTGCGTATAAGTGTGTGCAAGTGCGTGTAAGTGCGTGTTAGTGTGTGTATGTGTGTGTAAGTGCATGTAAGTACGTGTAAGTGCATGTAAGTGCGTGTAAGTGCGTGTTAGTGTGTGTATGTGTGTGTAAGTGCATGTAAGTACGTGTAAGTGCATGTAAGTGCGTGTAAGTGTGGTTTAAGTGCGTGTAAGTTTGTGTAAGTGCGTGCAAGTGCGTACAAGTGTGTGTAAGTGCATGTAAGTGTGCATACGTGTGTATAAGTGCGTGTAAATGTGTGTAAGTGCGTGTAAGTGCGTGTTACTGCGTCTAAGTGTGTGAAGAAGCGTGTAAGTACGTGTAAGTGCGTGTAAGTACGTGTAAGTGTGTGTAAGTGTGTATAAATGCGTGTAAGTGCGTCTAAGTGCGTGTGAGTGCGTGTGACTGTATGTAAGTACATGTAAGTGTGTATAAGGTGGTATAAGGGTGTGTAAGAGTGTGGAAGTCTGTGTAAGTGCGTGTAAGTACGTGTAAGTGCGTATAAGTGCATGTAAGTGTGTGTAAGTTCATGTAAGTCCATGTAAGTGTGTGTAAGTGCGTGTAAGTACGTGTAAGTGCGTGTAAGTGTGTGTCAGTGCATGTAAGTGCGTTTAAATGCATGTAAGTGCGTGTAAGTGCGCGTGAATGCGTGTAAGTGTGTATACGTATGTGTAAGTGTGTGTAAGGTGGTGTAAGAGCGTGTAAGAGTGTATAAGTGCGTGTAAATGCGTGTAAGTACGCGTAAGTATGTGTAAGTGCATGTAAGTGCAAGTAAGTACGTGTAAGTGTGTGTAAGTGTGTGTAAGTGCGTATAAGTGAGTGTAAGTGTGTGTACGTACGTGTAAGTGTAAGAAAGGGTGTGTAAGTATGTGCAAGTGTGTGTAAGTGCGTGTAAGTGCGTGTAACTGTGTGTACATTTGTGTAAGTGCGTGAAAGTACGTGTAAGTTCGTGTAAGTGCGTGTAAGTGTGTGTAAGTGCGTGTAAGTGTGTGTAAGTGTATGGAAGTGCGTGTACGTTTAAGTGCGTATAAGTACGTGTAAGTACGTGTAAGTGCGTGTAAGTGTATGTTAGTGCGTATAAGTGCGTGTAAGTGCGTGTAAGTGTGTGTAAGTACGTGTAAGTACGTGTAAACTTGTGTAAGTGAATGTAAGTTTGTGCAAGTACGTATAAGTGCATGTAAGTGCGTATAAGTGCGTATAAGTGCGTGCAAGTGCGTGTAAGTGCGTGTAAGTGTGTGTAAGTAGGTATAAGTGTGTGTAAGTACATGTAAGTGCATGTAAGTGCGTGTAAGTACGTGTAAGTGTGTGTAAGTGCGTGTAAGTGTGTGGTAGTACGGATAAGTGCGTGTAAGAGCGTGTAAGTGCATGTAAGTGCGTGAAAGCATGGTCTAAGTTCGTGTAAGTGACTGTAAGTGTATGTAAGTTTTTGTAAGTTCATGTAAGTCCGTATAAGTACGTCTAAGTGCAGTTAAAGTTTGTGTGAGTACGTGTAAGTGCGTGAAAGTGCATGAAAGTATGTATAAGTGCGTGCAAGTGCGTGTAAGTGCGTTTAAGTATGTGTAAGTGCGTGTAAGTACGTGTAAGTTTGTGTAAGTACGTATAAGTGCGTGTAAGTGCGTGTAGTATGTGTAAGTATGTGTAAGTATGTGTAAGTGCAAGTAAGTGCGTGTAAGTACGTGTAAGTGCATGTAAGCACGTGTAAGTGCGTGTAAGTTCGTGTAAGTGCGTGTAAGTGCGTGTAAGTGTGTGTAAGTGCATGTATGTGTATCTAAGTGCGTGTAAGTACGTGTAAGTGCAGTTTAAGTGGGTGTTATTTTGTGTACGTTTGTGTAAGTACGTATAAGTGCGTGTAAGTGCATGTAAGTGAGTGTAAGTGTGACTAAGTGCGTGTAAGTACGTGTAAGTGCGTATAAGTGCATGCAAGTGCGTATAAGTGTGTGTTAGTGTGTGTATGTGTGTGTAAGTGCGTGTAAATACGTGTAAGTACGTGTAAGTACGTGTAAGTGCATGTAGATGCGTGTAGGTGCGTGTAAGTGCGTGTAAGTGCGTGCAACTGCGTGTAAGTACGTGTTAGTGTCTGTAAGTGTGTATAAGTGCATGTAAGTATGTATAAGTGCGTCTAAGTGCGTGTAAGTGCATGTAACTGCGTATAAGTGCCTGTAAGTGCGTATAAATGTGGTTTAAGTACGTGTAAGTTCGTGTAATTGCGTGTAAGTGCATACAAGTGTGTGTAAGTGCGTGTAAGTTCGTGTACGTGCGTATAAGTGCGTGTAAGTGTGTGTAAGTGGGTGTAAGTGCGTGTTAGTACGTGTAAGTTTATGCAGAAGTGTGTAAGTGCGTGTAAGTGCGTGTAAGAGCATGTAAGTACGTGTAACTACATGTAAGTACGTGTAAGTGCGTGTAAGTGTGTGTAATTGCGTGTGAGTGCATGTAAGTACGTGTAAGTACGTGTAAGTGCATGTAAGTGTGTGTAAGTGTGTGTAAGTGTGTGTAAGTGCGCATAAGTGTGTGTAAGTATGTGTGAGTACGTGTGAGTGCGTGTAAGTACGTGTAAGTACGTGTAAGTGCGTGTAAGTGTGTGTAAGTGTGTGTAAGTGCGCATAAGTGTGTGTAAGTATGTGTGAGTACGTGTGAGTGCGTGTAAGTATGTGTAAGTGCGTGTAAGTGTGCGTAAGTGTGTATACGTACGTGTCAGTGCATGTAAGTGTGTGTAAGTGTGTGAGAGTACGTGTAAGTTTGTGTTAGTGCATATAAATGCGTGTAAGTATATGTAAGTGTGTGTAAGTACGTATAAGTATGTGGAAGTGCTTGTAAGGTCGTGTAAGAGCGTGTAAGAGCGTATAAGTGCGTGTAAGTGTGTGTAAGTGCGTGTAAGTACGTGTAAGTGCGTGTAAATATGTATAAGTACGTGTAAATGCGTGCAAGTGCATATCAGTGTGTGTAAGTGCGTGTAAGTACGTATAAGTGCGTGTAAGTACGTGGAAGTGCGTGTAAGTGCATGTAAGTGCGTGTAAGTGCCTGTAAGTGCGTATACGTGCGTGTAAGTGCGTGAAAGTGCGTGTAAGTATGTGTAAGTTTGTGTAAGTTTGTGTAAGTGAATGAAAGTTCGTGTAAGTGGGTGTAAGTGTGTGTAAGTGCATGTAAGTGCGTCTAAGTGCGTGGAAGTTCATGTAAGTGCGTGTAAGTACGAGTATGGGTGTAAGCGTGTGTAAGTGCGTGTAAGTGTGAGAAAGTACGCGTTAGTTTGTGTAAGTGAATGTAAGTTCGTGTAAGTGCGTATAAGTGTGTGTAAGTGCGTATAAGTGCATGTAAGTACGTGTAAGTACGTGTAAGTGCCTGTAAGTCTGTGTAAGTGTATGTAAGTGTGTGTAAGTGCATGTAAGTACGTGCAAGTGTGTGTAAGTGCATGTAGGTGTGTGTAAGTACGCGTAAGTGCATGTAAGTGCGTGTTAATGTGTGTGAGTGCGTGTAAGAGCGTGTAAGTGTATGTAAGTGTGTGTAAGTGCAGTTTAAGTTCGTGTAAGTATGTGAAAGTGCGTGTAAGTGCGTGTAAGTACAGTTTAAGTTCGTGTAAGTGTAAGTAAGTGCGTGTAAGTGCGTCTAAGTATGTGTAAGTGCGTGTAAGAGTGTATACGTGCGTGTAAGTGCAGTTTAAGTGGGTGCAATTTAGTGTAAGTTTGTGACAGTGCGTGTAAGTGCGTGTAAGTGCATGTAAGTGTGTGTAAGTGTGTGTAAGTGCGTGGAAGTACGTGTAAGTATGTGTAAGTGCGTATAAGTGCGTGTAAGTGTGTACAAGTGCGTGTAGTTTAGTGCATATAAGTATGTATAAGTGCGTGTAAGTGCGCGTAAGTGCGTGTGGGTGTGTGTAGGTGTGTGTAAGTGCGTATATGTACGTGTAAGTGCGTGTAAGTGTGTGTAAGTATGTATACATGCGTCTAAGTGTGTGTAAGTGTGTGTAAGTGCGTGTAAGTACGTGTAAGTGCGTGTAAGTGCGTATAAGTGTGTGTAAGTATGTGTAAGTGTGTCTAAGTGCGTGTTAGTGCGTATGAGTGCGTGTAAGAGCGTGTAAGTGCATGTAAGTGCGTGTAAATGCGGTTTAAGTTCGTGTAAGCAAGTGTATGTGCGTGTAAGTACGTGTAAGGTCGTATAAGTGCGTGTAAGTGTGTGTAAGTGCTAAAAGTGCGTGTAAGTGCATATAAGTGCGTGTAAGTGCATGTAAGTGCGTGTAAGTGTAGTTTTAGTTCGTGTAAGTGTGTGTAAGTGCGTGTAAGTATGTATAAGTTCGTGTAAGTGCGTGTAAGTATGTGTAAATGCGTGTAAGTGCGTGTAAGTGGGTGTAAGTGCGTGTAAGTTCGTGAAAGTGCGCGTAAGTGCGTGTAAGTGCGTGTAAGTGCATATAAGTGCGTCTACGTGTGTATAAGTGCGTGTAAGTATAGTTTAAGTGGGTGTTATTTTGTGTAAGTTCGTGTAAGTGCGTGTAAGTGCGTGTAAGTGCATGTAAGTGAGTGTAAGTGCGACTAAGTGTGTGTAAGTACATGTAAGTGCGTGTACGTGCGTATAAGTACGTACAAGTACATGTAAGTGTGTGTTAGTGTGTGTATGTGTGTGGAAGTATGTGTAAGTGTGTGTAAGTGTGTGTAAGTGCGTGTAAGTACGTGTAAGTGCGTGTAAGTATGTGTAAGTGTGTGTAAGTGTGTGTAAGTGCGTGTAAGTGCATGAAGGTGCATGTAGGTGCGTGTAAGTGCAAGTCAGTACGTGTAAGTGCATGTAAGTGCGTGTAAGTGTGTGTAAGTGTGTGTAGGTACGTATAAGTGCATGTAAGTACGTGTAAGTGCGTCTAAGTGCATGTAAGTGCGTGTAAGTGCGTGTAAGTGCATGTAAGTGCGTATAAGTGCATGTAAGTGCGTGTAAGTGCGTGTAAGTGCATGTAAGTGCGTATAAGTGTGGTTTAAGTACGTGTAAGTTCGTGTAACTGCATGTAATTACATACAAGTGTGTGTAAGTACGTGTAAGTGTGTGTAAGTTCGTGTACGTGTGTGTAAGTGTGTGTAAGTTTGTGTAAGTGCGTGTTAGTACGTGTAAGTGCATGTAGAAGTGTGTAAGTGCGTGTAAGTGCGTGTAAGAGCATGTAAGTACGTGTAACTGCATGTAAGTGCGTGTAAGTGCGTGTAAGTGCGTGTAAGTACGTGTAAGTGCATGTAGAAGTGTGTAAGTGCGTGTAAGTGCGTGTAAGAGCATGTAAGTACGTGTAACTGCATGTAAGTGCGTGTAAGTGCGTGTAAGTGTGTGTAAGTGCGTGTAAGTGCATGTAAGAACGTGTCAGTATGTGTAAGTGCGTGTAAGTGTGTGTAAGTGTGTGTAAGTTCGTGTAAGTACGTATAAGTGCGTGTAAGTATGTGTGAGTGCATGTGAATGCGTGTAAGTATGTGTAAGTGCGTGTAAGTGCGTGTAAGTATGTATACATACGTGCCAGTGTGAGTAAGTGTGTGTAAGTGTGTGTAAGTACGTGTGAGTTTGCATAAGTGTGTGTAAATGCGTGTAAGTATGTGTAAGTGTGTGTAAGTGCATGTATGTATGTGGAAGTGTGCGTAACATCGTGTAAGAGCGTGTAAGAGCGTATAAGTGAGTTTAAGTGCGTGTAAGTGCGTGTAAGTGCGTGTAAGTTTTTGTAAGTGTGTGTAAGTATGTGTAAGTGCGTGTAAGTGCGTGTAAGTATGTGTAAGTTTTTGTAAGTGTGCGTACGTTCCTGTAAGTGCGTGTAAGTGCGTGTAAGTACGTGTAAGTGCATGGAAGTGCGTGTACGTGTGTGTAAGTGCGTGTAAGTGCGTGTAAGTACGTGTAAGTGTATGTTAGTATATATAAGTACGTGTAAGTGCATGTAAGTGCGTATCAGTGTGTGTAAGTACGTGTAAGTGCGTGTAAGTGC
>SZWC01000402.1:338673-348784 GCA_023375785.1 Penium margaritaceum
GTGTAAGTGCGTGTAAGTGCGTGTAAGTGCGTGTAAGTGTATATTAGTATATATAAGTACGTGTAAGTGCATGTAAGTGCGTATCAGTGTGTGTAAGTACGTGTAAGTGCGTGTAAGTGCATGTAAGTACGTGTAAGTGCGTGTAAGTGCGTGTAAGTGCGTGTAAGTGCGTGTAAGTGCCTGTAAGTACGTGTAAGTACGTATAAGTGCGTGTAAGTGCGTGTAAGTACGTGTAAGTACGAGTAAGTTTGTGTAAGTGAATGTAAGTTCGTGTAAGTGCGTGTAAGTGTGTGTAAATGCGTGCAAGTGCGTGTAAGTGTGTGTAAGTGCGTGTAAGTACGTGTAAGTGCGTTTAAGTGCGAGTATGGGTGTAAGTGTGTGTAATTGCGTGTAAGTGCGTGTAAGTACGTGTTAGTTTGTATAAGTGAATGTAAGTTTGTGTAAGTCCGTGTCAGTGTGTGCAAGTACGTATAAGTGCATGTAAGTACGTGTAAGTGCGTGTAAGTGTGTGAAAGTGTGTATAAGTACGTGTAAGTGCGTGTAAGTGCATGTGCGTACGTGTAAGTGTGTGTAAGTGCATGTAAGTGTGTGTAAATATGTGTAAGTGCGTGTAAGTGCGTGTTAGTGCATGTGAGTGCATGTAAGAGCGTGTAATTGCATATAAGTGTGTGTAAGTGCAGTTTAAGTTTGTGTAAGTGTGTGTAAGTGCGTATAAGTGCAGTTTAAGTTTGTGTAAGTGCAGGTAAGTGTGTGTAAGTACGTATAAGTATGTGTAAGTGCGTGTAAGTGCGTATAAGTGCGTGTAAGTACACTTTAAGTGGGTATAATCTTGTGTAAGTTTGTGTAAGTACGTGTAAGTACGTGTAAGTACGTGTAAGTACGTGTAAGTGTGTGTAAGTAAGTGTAAGTGTGTGTAAGTACATATAAGTGCTTTTAAGTGTGTGCAAGTGTGTGTAAGAGTGTGTTTTAGTGCATGTTAGTGTGTGTAAGTGCGTATAAGTACGTGTAAGTGCGTGTAAGTACGTGTAAGTTCGTGTACGTGTGTGTAGGTGCGTGTAAGTGTGTGAAAGTATGTGTAAGTGCATGTAAGTACGTATACATGCGTCAAAGTGTGTGTAAGTGCGTGTAAGTGCGTGTAAGTACGTGTAAGTGCGTGTAAGTGCGTATAAGTGCATTTAAGTATGTGTAAGTGCGTCTAAGTGCGTGTTAGTGCACGTGAGTGTGTGTAAGAGCATGTAAGTGCATGTAAGTACGTGTAAGTGCGGTTTAAGTTCGTGCAAGTGAGTGTAAGTGCGTGTAAGTACGTGTAAAATTGTGTACGTGTGTGTAATTCTGTGTAAGTGCTAAAAGTGTGTGTAAGTGCGTATACATGCATGTAAGTGCATGTAAGTACTAGTAAGTATGTATAAGTGCGTGTAAGTGCGTGTAAGTATGTGTGAATGCGTGTGAGTGCGTGTAAGTGCATGTAAGTGCGTGTGAGTACGTGTAAGTACGTGTAAGTACGTGTAAGTTCATGTAGGTACGTGTAAGTGCGTGTAAGTGCGTGTAAGTATGTATAAGTGTGTAAGTGCGTATAAGTGCGGTTTAAGTTTGTCTAAGTGTGTGTAAGTGCATGTAAGTGCGCATAAGTACGTGTAAGTACGTGTAAGTATGTGTAAGTGCAAGTAAGTGCGTATAAGTACGTGTAAGTACGTGTAAGTATGTGTAAGTGCAAGTAAGTGCGTATAAGTACGTGTAAGTACGTGTAAGTATGTGTAAGTGCAAGTAAGTGCGTATAAGTACGTGTAAGTACGTGTAAGTATGTGTAAGTGCAAGTAAGTGCGTATAAGTACGTGTAAGTACGTGTAAGTATGTGTAAGTGCAAGTAAGTGCGTATAAGTACGTGTAAGTACGTGTAAGTATGTGTAAGTGCAAGTAAGTGCGTATAAGTACGTGTAAGTACGTGTAAGTATGTGTAAGTGCAAGTAAGTGCGTATAAGTACGTGTAAGTACGTGTAAGTATGTGTAAGTGCAAGTAAGTGCGTATAAGTACGTGTAAGTACGTGTAAGTATGTGTAAGTGCAAGTAAGTGCGTATAAGTACGTGTAAGTGCGTGTAAGTATGTGTAAGTGCGTGTAAGTTCGTGTAAGTGTGTGTAAGTGCGTGTAAGTGCGTGTATGTATGTGTAAGTACGTGTAAGTATGTGTAAGTGCAAGTAAGTGCGCATAAGTACGTGTAAGTACGTATAAGTATGTATACATTTATGTATGTGCGTGTAAGTGCGTGTAAGTGCGTGTAAGTGTGTGTAAGTACATGTAAGTACGGTTTACGTTTGTGTAAGTGCGTTTAAGTGCATGTAATTGCGTGTAAGTACGTCTAAGTGCGTATAAGTACATGTAAGTACATGTAAGTGCGTGCAAGTGCAGTTTTAGTGGGTGTTATTTTGTTTAAGTTTGTGTAAGTGCGTGTACGTGCAGGTAAGTGTATGTAAGTACGTATAAGTGCGTATAAGAGCGTGTAAGTGCGTGTAAGTCCATGTAAGTGCGTGTAAGTACGTATAAGTGCGTATAAGTGTGTGTAAGTGCGTGTAAGTACGTGTAAGTACGTGTAACTACCTGTTAGTGTGTGAAAGTGCGTGTAAGTGTGTGCAAGTACGTGTAAGTGTGGTTTAAGTGCGTGTAAGTACGTGTAACTACCTGTTAGTGTGTGAAAGTGCGTGTAAGTGTGTGCAAGTACGTGTAAGTGTGGTTTAAGTGCGTGTAAGTTTGTATTAGTGTGTGTAAGTGCGTGTAAGTTTGAGTAAGTGCGTGTAGGTGCGTGTAAGTGTGTGTAAGTACGTGTAAGTGCGTGTAAGTGTGTGTTAGTATGTGTAAGTGTGTGTTAGTGCGTGTAAGTGCGTGTAAGTGTGTGTTAGTGTGTGTAAGTGCGTGCAAGTGCGTGTAAGTGCATGTCAGTGTGTGTAAGTACTTGTAAGTGCATATAAGTGCGTGTAAGTGCGTGTAAGTACGTGTAAGTACGTGTAAGTATGTGTAAGTGCGTGTAAGTGCATGTAAGTGTGTGTAAGTGGGTGTAACTGCATGTAAGTGTGTGTAAGTACGTCTAAGTTCGTGTAAGTGCGTGTAACTGCATATAAGTGACTGTAAGTGCTTGTAAGTGTGTGTAGGTGCGTATAAGTGCGGTTTAAGTTCGTGTAAGTGCGTGTAAGTGCGTGTAAGTGCATGTAAGTGTGTTTATGTACGTGTAAGTGCGTGTAAGTGCAGTTTAAGTGGATGTAACCTTGTGTAAGTTCGTGTAAGTACGTGTAAGTACGTGTAAGTGTGTGTATGTCCGTATAAGTGCGTGTAAATACGTGTAAGTACGTGTAAGTGCATGTAAGTGCGTGCTAGTACGTATAAGTGCGTGTTAGTGCATGTAAGTATCTGTAAGTGCGTGTAAGAGCATGTAAGTACGTGTAACTATGTGTGTAGGTGCATGTAGGTGCCTGTAAGTGTGTGTAAGTGCATATTAGTGTGTATAAGTGCGTGTAAGTGCGTGTAAGTGCATGTAAGTGCATGTAAGTGTGGTTTAAGTGCGTGTAAGTTTGTGTAAGTGCATATAAGTGCGTATAAGTGTGTATACGTGTGTGTAAGTGCATGTAAGTGCGTGTAAGTGTAAGTATGTATAAGTGTGTGTAAGTGTGTGTAAGTGTGTGTAAGTGTATATTAGTGCGTGTAAAAGCGTGTAAGTGTGTGTAAGTACGTATAAGTGCATGTAAGTGCATGTAAGTGCATGTACGTGTGTGTAAGTGCGTGTAAGTATGTGTAAGTGTGTGTAAGTACGTGTAAGTGCGTGTTAGTGTATATAATTATGTATAAGTGTGTGTAAGTACGTGTAAGTGTGTATAAGTGCGTATTAATGCGTGTAAGTGCGTGTAAGTGCATGTGAGTGCGTGTGAGTGCGTGTAAGTATGTGTAAGTATGTGTAAGTGCGTGTAAGTGTATGTAAGTACGTGTNGTGTGTGTAAGTGCATGTAAGTGCGTGTAAGTGTAAGTGTGTATAAGTGTGTGTAAGTGTGTGTAAGTGTGTGTAAGTGTATATTAGTGCGTGTAAAAGCGTGTAAGTGTGTGTAAGTACGTATAAGTGCATGTAAGTGCATGTAAGTGCATGTAAGTGTGTGTAAGTGCGTGTAAGTATGTGTAAGTGTGTGTAAGTACGTGTAAGTGCGTGTTAGTGTATATAAGTACGTATAAGTGTGTGTAAGTACGTGTAAGTGTGTATAAGTGCGTATTAATGCGTGTAAGTGCGTGTAAGTGCATGTGAGTGCGTGTGAGTGCGTGTAAGTATGTGTAAGTATGTGTAAGTGCGTGTAAGTGTATGTAAGTACGCGTCAGTGTGTGTAAGTACGTGTATGTGCGTGAAAGTGTGTTTAAATGCGTGTAAGTTTGTGTAAGTACGTGTAAGTGCGTTTAAGTACGTGTAAGTACAAGAACGTCCGTGTAAGTGCGTGTAAGTACGTGTAAGTGTGTATAAGTACGTGTAAGTTGGTGTAAGTGCATGTAAGTTCGTGTGAGTGTGTATAAGTGCGTGTAAATGTGTGTAAGTGCGTATAAGTGCTTGTAAGTGTGTGTAAGTGCGTGTAAGTGCGTGTAAGTGCATGTAAGTATCTGTAAGTACGTGTAAGTACAAGTAAGTATGTGTAAGTGCGTGTAAGTGTGTGTAAGTACGTGTAAATGCGTGAAAGTGTGTGTAAGTGTATGAAAGTGCGTGTAAGTACGTGTAAGTGCGTGTTCGTATGTGTAAGTACGTGTAAGTGTGTGTAGGTGTGTTCAAGTGCGTGTATGTGCGTGTAAGTGCGTGTAAGTACGTGTAAGTACGTGTAAGTACGTGTGAGTACGTGTAAGTTTGTGTAAGTGACTGTCATTTTGAGTAAGTGCGTGTAAGTACATGTGAGTGCGTGTAAGTACGTGTAAGTGCGTATAAGTGTGTGTAAATGCGTGTAAGTGCCTGTAAGTGCGTGTAAGTGCATGTAAATATGTGTAAGTTTATGTAAGTGAATGTAAGTTCGTATAAGTGTGTGAAAGTGCATGTAAGTGCGTGTGAGTGCGTATAAGTGCATGTGTGTGTAAGTGCGTGTAAGTGTATATAAGTGTGTGTAAGTGCATGAAAGTGCGTGTACGTGTGTGTAAGTGCGTGTTAGTGCGTGTGAGTGCATGTAAGAACGTGTAAGGGCATACAAGTGCGTGTAAGTGCGGGTTAAGTTCGTGTAAGTTTGTGTAAGTGTGTGTAAGTACGTGTACGTTTGTGTAAGTGCGTGTAAGTGTGTGTAAGTGCTAAAAGTGAGTGTCAGTACGTATAAGTGCGTGTAAGTATGTATAAGTGCGTGTAAGTGCATGTAAGTGTGTGTAAGTGCATGTAAGTACGTGTAAGTACGTATAAGTATGTATCAGTGTGTGTAAGTATGTATAAGTGCGTGTAAGTGTGTGTAAGTGCGTATGAGTGTGTGTAAGTATGTATAAGTGTGTATAAGTGCATGTAAGTGTGTGTACGTGCATGTAAGTGTGTGTACGTGTGTGTAAGTTTGTGTAAGTGTGTGTTAATGCGTGTAAGTGTGTTTAAGTGCGTGTAAGTATGTGTTAGTGCATGTAAGTACGTGTAAGTGTGTGTAAGTGCGTGTAAGTACTTATAAGTGCGTGAAAGTGCGTGTAAATGCGTGTAAGTGCAAGAAAGTACGTGTAAGTGCGTGTAAGTGCGTGTAAGTGCGTATAAGTACGTGTAAGTTTGTGTAAGTGCATGTAAGTTCCTGTGAGTGTGTGTAAGTGCGTGTACGTGCGTGTAAGTGCGTGTAAGTGTGTATAAGTACGTGTAAGTGCCTGTAAGTACGTGTAAGTATGTGTAAGAGCAAGTAAGTGCATGTAAGTGCATATAAGTGCGTGTTTGTGCGTGTAAGCACGTGTAAGTGCGTGTAAGTGCATGTAAGTGTGTGTAAGTGCGTGTAAGTACGTATAAGTGCGTGTAAGTGCGTGTAAGTGCGTATAAGTACGTGTAAGTTTGTGTAAGTGCATGTAAGTTCCTGTGAGTGTGTGTAAGTGCGTGTACTTGCGTGTAAGTGCGTGTAAGTGTGTATAAGTACGTGTAAGTGCCTGTAAGTACGTGTAAGTATGTGTAAGAGCAAGTAAGTGCATGTAAGTGCATATAAGTGCGTGTTTGTGCGTGTAAGCACGTGTAAGTGCGTGTAAGTGCATGTAAGTACATGTAAGTACGTGTACATATGTGTAAGTGCGTGTAAGTGCGTGTAAGTTCGTGTATGTGCGTGTAAGTGCATGTAAGTGCGTGTAAGTCCGTGTAAGTGCGTGTAAGTACGTGTAAGTACGTATAAGTTCATGTAAGTGACTGTCAGTTCGTGTAAGTGCGTGTAAGTGGATGTAAGTGCGTGTAAGTGCGTGTAAGTGTGTGTAAGTACGTGTAAGTGCATATAAGTGTGTGTAAATGCGTGTAAGTACGTGTAAGTGCGTGTAAGTGCGTGTAATTACGTGTACGTATGTGTAAGTGCATGTAAGTGCATATAAGTGTGTGTAAATGCGTGTAAGTACGTGTAAGTGCGTGTAAGTGCGTGTAATTACGTGTACGTATGTGTAAGTGAATGTACGTTCGTGTAAGTGTGTGTAAGTACGTGTAAGTCCATCTAAGTGTGTATAAGTGCGTGTAGGTGCGTATAAGTGGGTGTAAGTGCGTGTAAGTGCGTGTAAGTGCGTGTAAGTGCCTATAAGTAAGTGTAAGTATGTGTAAGTGTGTCTAAGTGCATGTAAGTGCATGTAGGTGCGTGTAAGTGCGTATAAGTATGTATAAGTGCGTATAAGTAAGTGTAAGTGTGTATAAGTGCGTGCAAGTGCGTGTAAGTGCGTATAAGTATGGTGTAAATACGTGTAAGTGTGTGTAAGTGCATGTAAGTGCGTATAATTGCATATAAGTGCGTATAAGTGCGTGTAAGTGCATGTAAGTGTGTGCTAGTACGTGTAAGTGTATGTATAAGCGTGTAAGTATGTGTACGTGCCTGTAAGTGCTTATAAGTACTTGTAAGTGCGTGTAAGTGCATGTAAGTGCGTGTAGGTACGTGTAAGTACGTGTAAGTGCGTGTAAGTGTGTATAAGTATAAGTGTGTGTAAGTACGTGTAAGTGCGTGTAAGTGTGTATAAGTGTGTGTAAGTGTGTGTAAGTGCGTGTAAGTGCGTGTAAGTACGTGTAAGTTTGTGTAAGTGTGTGTAAATGCTTGGAAGTACATGTAAGTGCGTGTAAGTGTGTGTAATGGCGTGTAAGTACGGTTAAAGTTTGTGTGAGTGCGTGTGAGTGCGTGTAAGTGCGTATAAGTGTATATAAGTGTGTATAAGTGCGTGTAGGTGCAGTTTAAGTCCGTGTAAGTGCGTGTACGTGCGTGTAAGTACGTGTATGTGCGTGTAAGTGTATGTAAGTGTGTGTAAGTACGTGTAAGTGTGTGGAAGTATGTGTAAGTGTGTGTAAGTACGTATAAGTATGTGTAAGTGCGTGCAAGTGCTTATAAGTGCATGTTAGTGCATGTAAGTGTGTGTAAGTACGTGTAAGTGCGTATAAGTGCGTGTAAGTGCGTGTAAGTGTTTGTAGGTGCGTGTACGTACGTATAAGTGTGTGTAAGTGTGTGTAAGTGCATGTAAGTGTGTGTAAGTATGTATAAGTTTGTGTAAGTGCGTGTAAGTGCATGTACGTGCGTGTAAGTGCTTGTAAGTGCGTCTAAGTGCGTGTAAGTGCGTGTAAGAACGTGTACGTACGTGTAAGTATGTGTAAGTGCATGTAAGTGTGGTGTAAGTATGAGTAAGTTGGTGTAAGTGCATGTTAGTATGTAGAAGTGTGTGTAAGTGCATGTAAGTGTGTGTAAGTGCGTGTAAGTGCGTGTAAGTACGTATAAGTGCGTGTAAGTGCCTCTCAGTGCGTATAAGTGTGTGTAAAAGCGTATAAGTGTGTATAAGTGCATGTAAGTGCGTGTAAGTGAATGTAAGTGCATGTAAGTACATGTAAGTGCGTGTAAGTGCGTGTAACTGCGTGTAAGTCCGTGTAAGTGTGTGTGAGTGCACGTACATACGAGTGAGTGCGTGTAAGTACGTATAAGTGCGTGTAAGTACGTGGAAGTTTATGTAAGTGCGTGTAACTGCGTATAAGTGCGTGTAAGTGTGTGTAAGTGCGTGTAAGTATGGGTTAGGTTCGTGTAAGTGCGTGTAAGTGCGTGTAAGTATGTGTAAGTGTGTATAAGTGCGTCTAAGTGCGTGTAAGTGTGTATAAGTGCAGTTTAAGTGGGTGTAATTTTGTGTAAGTTCGTATAAAAGCGTGTAAGTGCGTCTAAGCGCGTGTAAGTGAGTGTAAGTACAACTAAGTACGCATAAGTACGCGTAAGTATGTGTAAGTGCGTGTAAGTGTGTGTAAGTGCGTGCAAGTACGTGTTAGTGTGTGTATGTATGTGTAAGTGTGTGTAAGTCCGTGTAAGTGCATGTAAGTGCGTGTAAGTCCGTGTAAGTGCGTGTAAGTACGTGTAAGTGTGTGTAAGTGCGTGCAAGTACGTGTTAGTGTGTGTATGTATGTGTAAGTGTGTGTAAGTCCGTGTAAGTGCATGTAAGTGCGTGTAAGTGAATGTAAGTGCATGTAAGTACATGTAAGTGCGTGTAAGTCCGTGTAAGTGCGTGTAAGTACGTGTAAGTGTGTGTAAGTGCGTGCAAGTACGTGTTAGTGTGTGTATGTATGTGTAAGTGTGTGTAAGTCCGTGTAAGTGCATGTAAGTGCGTGTAAGTGAATGTAAGTGCATGTAAGTACATGTAAGTGCGTGTAAGTCCGTGTAAGTGCGTGTAAGTACGTGTTAGTTTGTGTAAGTGAATGTAAGTTCGTGTAAGTGCGTATAAGTGCCTGTAAGTGCGTATACGTGCGTGTAAGTGCATGTAAGTGTGAGTAAGTGCGTGTAAGTGCATGTAAGTACGTGTAAGTGCGTGTAAGTGTGTATAAGTGCAGTTTAAGTGGGTGTAATTTTGTGTAAGTTCGTATAAAAGCGTGTAAGTGCGTCTAAGCGCGTGTAAGTGAGTGTAAGTACAACTAAGTACGCATAAGTACGCGTAAGTATGTGTAAGTGCGTGTAAGTGTGTGTAAGTGCGTGCAAGTACGTGTTAGTGTGTGTATGTATGTGTAAGTGTGTGTAAGTACGTGTAAGTGCATGTAAGTGCGTGTAAGTGCGTGTAGGTGCGTGTAGGTACGTGTAAGTGTGTGTAAGTGCATGTAAGTACGTATAAGTGCGTGTAAGTGCATGTAAGTGTGAGTAAGTGCGTGTAAGTGCATGTAAGTGTGTGTAAGTGTGAGTAAGTGTGTGTAAGTATGTGTAAGTGCATGTAAGTACGTGTAAGTGCATGTAAGTGTGTGTAAGTGTGGTTTGAGTGTATGTACGTTTGTGAAAGTATGTGTAAGTACGTACACGTATGTGTAAGTGCGTGTAAGTGCGTATAAGTACGTGTAAGTGTGTGTAAGTGCGTGTAACTAGGTGTAAGTATGTGTTTGTGTGTGTTAGTGCGTGTTAGTGTGTGCAAAGGCGTATAAGTGTGTGTAAGTGTGTATAAGTGCATGAAAGTGCGTGTAAGTACATGTAAGTGCGTGTAAGTGCATGTAACTGTGTGTAAGTGTGTGTAAGTGCATGTAAGTGCGTGTAAGTGCATGTAAGTATGTGTAAGTTTGTATAAGTGCGTGTAAGTGTGTGTAAATGCATGTCTGTACGTGTAATTGCATGTACGTTTGTGTAAGTATGTGTAAATGCGTGTAAGTGTGTGTAAGTGCATGTAAGTACGTGTAAGTGCATGTAATTATTTGTAAGTACGTGTAAGGTCGTATCAGAGTGTGTAAGAGCGTGTAAGTGTGTGTAAGTGCGTGTAAGTGCATGAAACTGTGTGTATGTGCATATAAGTGTGTGTAAGTGCCTGTATGTTTGTGTAAGTGCGTGTAAGTGCGTGTAAGTACGTGTAAGTGCGTGTAAGTGCGTGTAACTGTGTGTAAGTATGTAAAAGTGCCTGTAAGTATGTATAAGTACATGTAAGTGCGTGTAAGTATGTGAAAGTACATGTAAGTACGTGTAAGTTCATGTAAATGAATGTAAGTT
>SZWC01000402.1:349106-361391 GCA_023375785.1 Penium margaritaceum
GTGTAAGTGCGTGTAAGTGTGTGTAAGTGTGTGTAAATACGTGTAAGTGCGTGTAAGTACGTGTTAGTTTGTGTAAGTGAATGTAAGTTCGTGTAAGTGCGTATAAGTGCCTGTAAGTGCGTATTCGTGCGTGTAAGTGCATGTAAGTGCATATAAGTGCGTGTAAGTGCGTGTAAGTGTGTGTCAGTGCGTATAAGTGATTTCGTGTAAGTTCGTGTAAGTGCGTGTAAGTGCGTGTAAGTGCGTATAATTGTGTGTAAGTGCGTATAAGTGCGTTTAAGTGTGTGTAAGTGCATATAAGTGCGTATAAGTGCGTGCAAGTACGTGTAAGTGCGTGATAGTACGTGTAAGTGTGTGTAAGTGCGTCTTAGTATGTATAAGTACGTGTAGGTGCATGAAGGTGCGTGTAAGTGTGTGTAAGTATGTGTAAGTGCGTGTAAGTACGTGTCAGTACGTGTAAGTGCATGTTAGTGCGTGTAAATGTATGTAAGTGCGTATAAGTGTGTGTAAGTGCGTCTAAGTGCGTGTAAGTATGTCTAAGTGCCTGTAAGTACATATAAGTGCGTGTAAGTGCGTATGAGTGCGTGTAAGTGTGGTTGAAGTGCGTATACGTTCGTGTAAGTGCGTGTAAGTAGGCATTAGAAAACAATATCCGCTATCCGGGGTATCCGCACTATCCTTCCAGTATCCTGATAGCAGATAGTACGTGGAAAACAACTTGGAAGGATATCCGGATACATCCGTATACATCTGGATGTGGATATCAGCTGGAGATATGTGACTTTTTCTGAAGGTGCCTGTGAGTATCCGGAGGTATCCGCTGGTATCCGTACAAGTATCGGGGTGTATCCGTACTTCTATCCGTTGAACTATCCGGATAGTGCAAGTATCCACAAGTATCCGTAAGTATCTGGATATTTGAGGCAACTATCCAGATAGCGGATACCTGACTGGTGAATATATCCGGAGAGCGGATACCTCCAAAAGGGGACAGATACATCCGGATTTTCATGCCTATGTGTTAGTGCGTATAAGTGTGTGTAAGTGCGTATAAGTGCGTGTAAGTGTGTGTAAGTGGGTATAAGTGTGTGTTAGTGTGTGTAAGTGTGTGTAAAAGTGTATAAGTGCGTGTAAGTATGTGTAAGTGTGTGTAAGTGCATGTAAGTATGTATAAGTGCATGTAAGTGCGTGTAAGTGTGTGTAAGTATGTATAAGTGCGTGTAAGTGCGTGTAAGTGTGTGTAAGTACGTGTAAGTATGTGTCAGTGCGTGTAAGTGCGTGTAAGTGCCTTTAAGTGCGTATAAGTGCGTGTAAGTGTGTGTAAGTGCATAAAAGTGCATATAAGTGCGTGTGAGTGTGTGTGAGTACGTGTAAGTATGTAAAAGTGCGTGTAAATGTGTATAAGTGCATATAAGTGTGTATCAGTGTGTGTAAGTGCCTGTAAGTACATGTAAGTGTGTATAAGTGCGTGTAAGTTTGTGTAAGTGCGTGTAAATGCGTATAAGTGCATGTAAGTGCATGTAAGTGTGTGTAAGTGCATATATGTATGTATCAGTGTGTGTAAGGTAGTGTAAGAGTGTGTGAGAGCGTGTAAATGCGTATAAGTACGTGTAAGTACGTGTAAGTGTGTGTAAGTGTGCCTAAGTGCATGTAAGTGCATGTAAGTACGTGTACGTTCGTGTAAGTGTGCGTAAGTACATGTAAGTGTGTGTAACTGCGTGTACGTGCGTATAAGTGCATGTAATGCGTGTAAGTGCGTGAAAGTACGTGTAAGTTTGTGTAAGTGCGGGTAAGTGCGTGTAAGTGCGTGTAAATGCGTATAAGTACGTGTAAGTGTGTGTAAGTGCATATATGTATGTATCAGTGTGTGTAAGGTAGTGTAAGAGTGTGTGAGAGCGTGTAAATGCGTATAAGTACGTGTAAGTGTGTGTAAGTGCATATATGTATGTATCAGTGTGTGTAAGGTAGTGTAAGAGTGTGTGAGAGCGTGTAAATGCGTATAAGTACGTGTAAGTGTGTGTAAGTGCATATATGTATGTATCAGTGTGTGTAAGGTAGTGTAAGAGTGTGTGAGAGCGTGTAAATGCGTATAAGTACGTGTAAGTGTGTGTAAGTGCATATATGTATGTATCAGTGTGTGTAAGGTAGTGTAAGAGTGTGTGAGAGCGTGTAAATGCGTATAAGTACGTGTAAGTGTGTGTAAGTGCATATATGTATGTATCAGTGTGTGTAAGGTAGTGTAAGAGTGTGTGAGAGCGTGTAAATGCGTATAAGTACGTGTAAGTGTGTGTAAGTGCATATATGTATGTATCAGTGTGTGTAAGGTAGTGTAAGAGTGTGTGAGAGCGTGTAAATGCGTATAAGTACGTGTAAGTGTGTGTAAGTGCATATATGTATGTATCAGTGTGTGTAAGGTAGTGTAAGAGTGTGTGAGAGCGTGTAAATGCGTATAAGTACGTGTAAGTGTGTGTAAGTGCATATATGTATGTATCAGTGTGTGTAAGGTAGTGTAAGAGTGTGTGAGAGCGTGTAAATGCGTATAAGTACGTGTAAGTGTGTGTAAGTGCATATATGTATGTATCAGTGTGTGTAAGGTAGTGTAAGAGTGTGTGAGAGCGTGTAAATGCGTATAAGTACGTGTAAGTGTGTGTAAGTGCATATATGTATGTATCAGTGTGTGTAAGGTAGTGTAAGAGTGTGTGAGAGCGTGTAAATGCGTATAAGTACGTGTAAGTACGTGTAAGTGCATGTAAGTACGTGTACGTTCGTGTAAGTGTGCGTAAGTACATGTAAGTGTGTGTAACTGCGTGTACGTGCGTATAAGTGCATGTAATGCGTGTAAGTGCGTGAAAGTACGTGTAAGTTTGTGTAAGTGCGTGTAAATTCCTGTAAGTACATGTAAGTACATGTAAGTGTGTGTAAGTGCGTGTAAGTACGTGTAAGTGCGTGTAAGTACGTGTAAGTGTGTGTCAGTGCGTGTAAGTACGTGTAAGTACGTGTAAGTGCAAGTAAGTGCGTGTAAGTATGTGTAAGTGCATGTGAGGCGTATAAGTATGTGTAAGTGTGTATAAGTGCGTATAAGTGCATGTAAGTGCGTGTAAGTGCGTGTAAGTGCGTGTAAGTGCGTGTAAGTGCGTGTAAGTGTGTGTAAGTGTGAGTAAGTATGTGTAAGTGCATGTAAGTACGTGTAAGTGCATGTAAGTGCGTGTAAGTGCGTGTAAGTGCGTATAAGTACGTGTGAGTTTGTGTAAGTGAATGTAAGTTCGTATAAGTGCGTGTAAGTATGTGTAAGTGCGTGTAAGTGCGTATAAGTGCGTGTAAGTGCGTGTAAGTACGTGTAAGTACGTGTAAGTACGTGTAAGTTTGAGTTAGGGAATATAAGTTCGTGTAAGTGCGTGTAAGTGCGTGTAAGTCCGTGTAAGTACGTGGTAAGTGTGTGTACGTACGTGTAAGTGCTTGTAAATACGTGTAAGTGTGTGTAAGTGTTTATGAGTGCGTGTGAGTGCATGTAAGTATGTGTAAGTACGTGTAAGTGCATGTAAGTACGTGTAAGTACGTCTCAGTACGTGTAAGTGCGTGTAAGTGCGTGTAAGTGTGTGTTAATGCGTGTACGTTTGTGTAAGTGCGTGTAAATGCGTGTAAGTATGTGTAAGTGCATGTAAGTGCGTATAAGTCCATGTAAGAATGTGTAAGTGCGTGTAAGGTCGTGTAAGAGCGTATAAGAGCGTGTAAGTACGTACAAGTGCGTGTAAGTGCGTGTAAGTGCGTATACGTTTGTGTAAGTGCGTGTAAGTGCGTGAAAGTACGTGTAAGTACGTATAACTGCATGTAAGTGCGTGTAAGTGCGTGTAAGTACGAGTAACTGTATGCAAATATGTGTAAGTATGTGTAAGTGCATGTAAGTGCGTGTAAGGGTGTGTAAGTGCATGTAAGTACGTGTAAGTACGTGTAAGTTTGTGTAAGTGCGTGTAAGTATGTGTAAGTGCATGTAAGTGCGTGTAAGGGTGTGTAAGTGCATGTAAGTACGTGTAAGTACGTGTAAGTTTGTGTAAGTGCGTGTGAATGCGTGTAAGTGCGTGCGTGTAAGTGCGTGAAAGTGCATATAAGTATGTATAAGTACCTATAAGGTCGTGCAAGAGCGTGTGAGAGCATGTAAGTGTGTGTAAGCGCGTCTAAGTACGTGTAAGTACATGTAAGTGTGTGTAAGTATGTGTAAGTACGTGTAAGTGCGTGTAAGTGCGTGTACGTTCATGTAAGTGCGTATAAGTATGTGTAAATGCATGTAAGTGTGTGTAAGTGCAAGAAAGTGTGTGTAAGTACATGCAAGTGTGTGTAAGTGTGTGTAACTGCGTGTACGTGCATGCAAGTGTGTGTAAGTGTGTATAAGTGCGTGAAAGTACGTGTAAGTTTGTGTAAGTACGTATAAGTTAATGTAAGTGCATGTAAGTGCATGTAAGTGCATGTAAGTGCGTGTAAGTGTGTGTAAATGCGTGTAAGTGCGTTTAAGTATGTGTAAGTGCGTGTAAGTACGTGTAAGTATGTGTAAGTGCAAGTAAGTGCGTGTAAGTGCGTGTAAGTACGTGTAAGTGCCTGTAAGCACGTGTAAGTGCGTGTAAGTACGTGTAAGTATGTGTAAGTGCAAGTAAGTGCGTGTAAGTGCGTGTAAGTACGTGTAAGTGCCTGTAAGCACGTGTAAGTGCGTGTAAGTGCGTACAAGTACGTGTAAGTGTGTGTACGTATGTGTAAGTGCGTGTAAGTGCGTGTAAGTGCATGTAAATGTGTGTACAAGCGTGTAAGTACGTGTAAGTGTGTGTAAGTGCGTGTAAGTACGTGTAAGTGCGTGTAAGTATGTGTAAGTTCGTGTAAGTGAATGTAAGTTCGTGTAAGTGCGTGTAAGTGTGTGTAAGTGCGTGTAAGTACGTGTAAGTGCGTGTAAGTATGTGTAAGTTCGTGTAAGTGAATGTAAGTTCGTGTAAGTGCGTGTAAGTGTGTGTAAGTACGTGTAAGTGCGTGTAAGTGTATGTAAGTGTGTGTAAGTGTGTGTAAGTGCATATAAGTGCGTGTAAGTGCGTACAAGTGCGTATAAGTGCGTTTAAGTGTGTGTAAATACATGTAAGTTTGTGTAAGTAAATATATGTTCATGTTAGTGCATGTTAGTGTGTATAAGTACGTAGAAGTGCGTGTAAGTACGTGGTAAGTACGTGTAAGTGCGTGTAAGTGTGTGTAAGTGCGTATAAGTATGTGTAAGTGTGTGTAAGTGTGTGGAAGTGCATGTAAGTACGTGTTAGTGCGTGTGAGTGCGTGTAAGAGCGTGTAAGTGCATGTAAGTGCGTACAAGTGTGATTCATGTTCGTGTAAGTGAGTGTTAGTGCGTGTAAGTACGTGTAAGTTTGTATAAGTGTGTGTAAGTGTGTGTAAGTGCTAAACGTGCGTGTAAGTGTGTGTAAGTATGTGTAAGTGTATGTAAGTGCGTGTAAGTACAGTTTAAGTTGGTGTGAGTGCGTGTAAGTGCGTGTAACTGCGTGTAAGTGCGTGTAAGTATGTGTAAGTGCGTGTAAATGTGTTTAAGTGCGTATAAGTATGTATAAGTACATGTAAGTTCGTGTAAGTATGTGTAAGTGTGTGTAAGTGCGTGTAAGTACGTGTAAGTACGTGTAAGTACGTGTAAGT
Organism: Penium margaritaceum; assembly: GCA_023375785.1. Classification (NCBI taxonomy): domain Eukaryota; kingdom Viridiplantae; phylum Streptophyta; class Zygnematophyceae; order Desmidiales; family Peniaceae; genus Penium; species Penium margaritaceum. Next base: position 354,777 of record SZWC01000402.1, read on the forward strand.
GCAAGTAAATGTGTGTAAGTATATGTAAGTATGTATGAGTATGTGTAAGTTTGTGTAAGTGTGTTTAAGTGCATTTAAGTGCGTGTAAGTGCGTATAAGTGCGTGTAAGTGCGTGTAAGTGCGTGTAAGTGCGTGTAAGTACGTGTAAGTGCGTGTAAGTGCGTGTAAGTGCGTGTAAGTGCCTTTAAGTGCGTGTAAATGTGTGTAAATGCGTGTAAGTGCGTGTAAGTGCATGTAAGTGCATGTAAGTGCATGTAAGTATGTGTAAGTGCGTGTAAGGTCGTATAAGAGCGTGTGAGAGCGTGTAAATGCGTGTAAGTACGTTTAAGTACATGTAAGTGTGTGTAAGTGCGTTTAAGTGCGTGTAAGTGCATGTAAGTGCGTGTAAGTTCGTGTAAGTGTGTGTAAGTACGTGTAAGTGTGTGTAACTGCGTGTACGTGTGTATAAGTGCATGTAATGCGTGTAAGTGCGCGAAAGTACGTGTAAGTTCGTCTAAGTGCGTGTAAATTCCTGTAAGTATATGTAAGTGCATGTAAGCTTGTGTAAGTGCGTGTAAGTGCATGAAAGTGTGTGTAAGTACGTGTAAGTGTGTGTAAGTACGTGTAAGTACGTGTAAGTACGTGTAAGTACAAGTAAGTGTGTGTAAGTATGTGTAAGTGCATGTAAGTGCGTATAAGTACGTGTAAGTGCATGTAAGTGCGTATAAGTGCATGTAAGTGCGTGTAAGTGCGTGTAAGTGCGTGTAAGTGCGTGTAAGTGTGTGTAAGTGTTTGTAAGTACATGTAAGTGCATGTAAGTGCGTGTAAGTACGTGTAAGTGCGTGTAAGTGCATGTAAGTGCGTATAAGTACGTGTGAGTTTGTGTAAGTGAATATAAATTCGTGTAAGTACGTGTAAGTGTGTGTAAGTGCGTGTAAGTGCGTGTAAGTGTGTGTAAGTGCTTGTAAGTGCATGTAAGTGCATGTAAGTGCGTGTAAGTGCGTGTAAGTGTGTGTAAGTGCTTGTAAGTGCATGTAAGTGCATGTAAGTGCGTGTAAGTGCGTGTAAGTGTGTGTAAGTGCTTGTAAGTGCATGTAAGTGCATGTAAGTGCGTGTAAGTGCGTGTAAGTGTGTGTAAGTGCTTGTAAGTGCATGTAAGTGCATGTAAGTGCGTGTAAGTGCGTGTAAGTGTGTGTAAGTGCTTGTAAGTGCATGTAAGTGCATGTAAGTGCGTGTAAGTGCGTGTAAGTGTGTGTAAGTGCTTGTAAGTGCATGTAAGTGCATGTAAGTGCGTGTAAGTGCGTGTAAGTGTGTGTAAGTGCTTGTAAGTGCATGTAAGTGCATGTAAGTGCGTGTAAGTGCGTGTAAGTGTGTGTAAGTGCTTGTAAGTGCATGTAAGTGCATGTAAGTGCGTGTAAGTGCGTGTAAGTGTGTGTAAGTGCTTGTAAGTGCATGTAAGTGCATGTAAGTGCGTGTAAGTGCGTGTAAGTGTGTGTAAGTGCTTGTAAGTGCATGTAAGTGCATGTAAGTGCGTGTAAGTGCGTGTAAGTGTGTGTAAGTGCTTGTAAGTGCATGTAAGTGCATGTAAGTGCGTGTAAGTGCGTGTAAGTGTGTGTAAGTGCTTGTAAGTGCATGTAAGTGCATGTAAGTGCGTGTAAGTGCGTGTAAGTGTGTGTAAGTGCTTGTAAGTGCATGTAAGTGCATGTAAGTGCGTGTAAGTGCGTGTAAGTGTGTGTAAGTGCTTGTAAGTGCATGTAAGTGCATGTAAGTGCGTGTAAGTGCGTGTAAGTGTGTGTAAGTGCTTGTAAGTGCATGTAAGTGCATGTAAGTGCGTGTAAGTGCGTGTAAGTGTGTGTAAGTGCTTGTAAGTGCATGTAAGTGCATGTAAGTGCGTGTAAGTGCGTGTAAGTGTGTGTAAGTGCTTGTAAGTGCATGTAAGTGCATGTAAGTGCGTGTAAGTGCGTGTAAGTGTGTGTAAGTGCTTGTAAGTGCATGTAAGTGCATGTAAGTGCGTGTAAGTGCGTGTAAGTGTGTGTAAGTGCTTGTAAGTGCATGTAAGTGCATGTAAGTGCGTGTAAGTGCGTGTAAGTGTGTGTAAGTGCTTGTAAGTGCATGTAAGTGCATGTAAGTGCGTGTAAGTGCGTGTAAGTGCGTGTAGGTGCCTTTAAGTGCGTGTAAATGCGTGTAAGTGCGTGTTATTGTGTATCAGTGCGTGTAAGTGCCTATAAGTGCGTGTAAGTGTGTATAAGTGCGTGTAAGTTTGTGTACGTACGTGTAAATGCGTGTAAGTGCGTGTAAGTGCATGTAAGTGCGTGTAAGTGCATGTAAGTATGTGTAAGTGCGTATAAGGTCATATAAGAGCGTGTGAGAGCGTGTAAATGCGTGTAAGTACGTGTAAGTGCATGTTAGTGTGTGCAAGTGTGTGTAAGTGCATGTAAGTGCATGTAAGTGGGTGTAATTTTGTGTAAGGGTGTGTAAGTACATGTAAGTGTGTGTAACTGGGTGTACGTGCGTATAAGTGCATGTAATGCGTGTAAGTGCGCGAAAGTACGTGTAAGTTTGTGTAAGTGCGTGTAAATTCCTGTAAGTATATGTAAGTACATGTAAGTTTGTGTAAGTGCGTGTAAGTGCGTGAAAGTGCTTGTAAGTACGTGTAAGTGTGTGTAAGTACGTGTAAGTACGTGTAAGCACGTGTAAGCACAAGTAAGTGCATGTAAGTATGTGTAAGTGCATGTAAGTGTGTATAAGCACGTGTAAGTGCGTGTAAGTGCGTATAAGTGCATGTAAGTGCGTGTAAGTGCGTGTAAGTGCGTGTAAGTGTGTGTAAGTGTGTGTAAGTGTGTGTAAGTACGTGTAAGTGCATGTAAGTGCGTGTAAGTACGTGTAAGTGCGTGTAAGTGCATGTAAGTGCGTATAAGTACGTGTGAGCTTGTGTAAGTGAATATAAGTTCTTGTAAGTACGTATAAGTGTGTGTAAGTGCGTGTAAGTGCGTGTAAGTGCGTGTAAGTGCGTGTAAGTACGTGTAAGTACGTGTAAGTACGTGTAAGTTTGTCTTAGGGAATATAAGTTCATGTAAGTGCGTGTAAGTACGTGTAAGTACGTGTAAGTGCGTGTAAGTACGTGGTAAGTGTGTATAAGTACGTGTAAGTGATTGTAAGTACGTGTAAGTGTGTGTAAGTGCGTGTGAGTGTGTATGAGTGCATGTAAGTATGTGTAAGTGCGTGTAAGTGCGTGTAAGTGCGTGTAAGTACGTCTCAGTACGTGTAAGTGCACGTAAGTGCGTGTAAGTGCGTGTAAGTACGTGGTAAGTGTGTATAAGTACGTGTAAGTGATTGTAAGTACGTGTAAGTGTGTGTAAGTGCGTGTGAGTGTGTATGAGTGCATGTAAGTATGTGTAAGTGCGTGTAAGTGCGTGTAAGTGCGTGTAAGTACGTCTCAGTACGTGTAAGTGCACGTAAGTGCGTGTAAGTGCGTGTTAATGCGTGTACGTTTGTGTAAGTGCGTGTAAATACGTGTAAGTATGTGTAAGTGCATTTGAGTGCGTATAAGTGCATGTAATAATGTGTAAGTGCGTGTAAGGTCGTGTAAGAGCGTATGAGAGTGTGTAAGTGCATACAAGTGCGTGTAAGTGCGTGTAAGTGCATGTAAGTTTGTTCAAGTGCGTGTAAGTGCTTGTAAGTGCGTGTAAGTGCGTGTAACTGCATGTAAGTGTGTGTAAGTGTGTGTAAATACGTGTAAGTATGTGTAAGTGCATGTAAGTATGTGTAAGGGTGTGTAAGTGCATGTAAGTGCGTGTAAGTATGTGTAAGTGCATGTAAGTGTGTGTAAGTGCAAGAAAGTGTGTGTAAGTACATGTAAGTGTGTGTAAGTGTGTGTAACTGCGTGTATGTGCATGTAAGTGTGTGTAAGTGCATGTAAGTGCGTGAAAGTACGTGTAAGTTTGTGTAAGTGCGTATAAGTTCATGTAAGTGCATGTAAGTGGATGTAAGTGCGTGTAAGTGCGTGTACGTGCGTGTAAGTGCGTGTAAGTGTGTGTAGGTATGTGTAAGTGCGTGTAAGTACGTGTAAGTATGTGTAAGTGCAAGTAAGTGCGTGTACGTACATGTAAGTACGTGTAAGTGCCTGTAAGCAAGTGTAAGTGCGTGTAAGTGCGTACAAGTACGTGTAAGTGTGTGTAAGTACGTGTAAGTATGTGTAAGTGCATGTAAGTGCATGTAAGTGCATGTAAAAGCGTGTAAGTACGTGTAAGTGTGTGTAAGTGCGTATAAGTACGTGTAAGTGCACTTAAGTATGTGTAAGTTCGTGTAAGTGAATGTAAGTTCGTGTAAGTGCGTGTAAGTGCGTGTAAGTGTACGTAAGTGCGTGTAAGTGCATGTAAGTGTATGTAAGTACGTGTAAGTGCGTGTAAGTGCATGTAAGTGCGTATAAGTGTGTACAAGTGCGTATAAGTGCGTTTAAGTACATGTAAATACATGTAAATTTGTGTAAGTGCATGTATGTTCATGTTAGTGCATGTCAGTATGTGTAAGTGCGTATAAGTGTGTGTAAGTACATGGTACATGTGTGTAAGTCCGTGTAAGTGTGTGTATGTGCGTGTAAGTATGTGTAAGTGTCTGTAAGTGTGTGTAAGTATGTGTAAGTGCGTGTTAGTGTGTGTGAGTGCGTTTAAAAGCGTGTAAGTACATGTAAGTGCGTACAAGTGTGGTTTATGTTCGTGTAAGTGAGTGTTAGTGCGTGTAAGTACGTGTACGTTTGTGTGTGTGTAAGTGTGTGTAAGTGCTAAACGTGCATGTAAGTGCATGTAAGTGCGTGTAAGTGCATGTAAGTATGTGTAAGTACAGTTTAAGTTTGTGTAAGTTCGTGTAAGTGCGTGTACGTGCGTGTAAGTGCGTGTAAGTACGTGTAAGTGCGTGTAAGTGCGTGTAAGTGCGTGTAAGTATGTATAAGTACGTGTACGTTCGTGTAAGTATGTGTAAGTGTGTGTAAGTGCGTGTAAGTACATGTAAGTACGTGTAAGAATGTGTAAGTGCAAGTAAATGTGTGTAAGTATGTGTAAGTACGTATAAGTACGTGTAAGTTTGTGTAAGTGCGTGTAAGTGCGTGTAAGTGCGTGTAAGTATGTGTCAGTACTTGTAAGTGCGGTTTAAGTTTGTGTAAGTACGTGTAAGTGCATGCAACTGCGTGTAAGTGCGTGTAAGTGTATTTAAGTGTGTATAAGTGCGTGTGAGTACAGTTGAAGTGGTTGTAAGCTTGTGTAAGTGCGTGTAAGTGTGTTTAAGTGCATGTAAGTGCGTGTAAGTGCGTATAAATGCGTGTAAGTGTGTGTAAGTACGTGTAAGTGTGTGTAAGTGCGTGTAAGTGTGTTTAAGTACGTGTAAGTGTGTGTAGGTGCGTGTAACTGCCTGTTAGTGCGTGTAAGTACGTGTAAGAGTGTGCAAGTATGTGTACGTGTGGTATTAGTACGTGTAAGTTCGTGTAAGTGCGTGTAAGTGTCTGTAAGTTTATGTAAGTATGTGTTAGTTTGTATAAGTGTGTGTAAGTGCGTGTCAGTGTGTGTAAGTGTGTGTTAGTGTGTGTAAGTGTATGTTAGTATGTGTAAGTGTGTACAAAATCGTGTAAGTGCGTGTAAGTGCGTGTAAGTGCATGTCAGTACGTATAAGTGCATGTAAGTGCGTGTAAGTGCGTGTAAGTGTGTGTAAGTATGTGTAAGTGCGTGTAAGTGCATGTGACTTCATGTAAGCATGTGTAAGTGTGTGTAAGTGTGTGTAAGTGTGTGTAAGTGCGTGTAAGTATGTGTAAGTGCATGTAAGTGCGTGTAAGTGTGTGTAAGTGTGTGTAAGTACATGTAAGTACATGTAAGTACATAAAAGTGCGTGTAAGTGTGTATAAGTGTGTGTAAGTGTGTGTAAGTGTGTGTAAGTGCGTGTATGTACGTGTTAGTGCATGTGAGTTCGTGTAAGAGTGTGTAAGTGCATGTATGTGTGTGTTAGTGTGGTTTAAGTTGGTATAAGTGAGTGTAAGTGTGTGTAGGTATGTGTAAGTTCATGTAAGTGCGTGTATGTGCGTGTAAGTGCTAAAAGTGTGTATAAGTGCGTGTAAGTGCATGCAAGTGTGTGTAAGTGCGTGTAAGTGCAGTTTATGTTCGTGTAAGTGTGTATAAGTATGCGTAAGTGCGTGTAAGTGCGTGTAAGTGCGTGTAAGTATGTGTAAGTGTGTGTACGTTCGTGTAAGTGTGTGTAAGTGTGTGTAAGTGCGTGTAAGTACGTGTAAGTACGTGTAAGTATGTGTAAGTGCAAGTAAGTGTGTGTAAGTACGTTTAAGTACGTATAAGTATGTGTACGTTTGTGTACCTGCGTATAAGTGCGTGTAAGTGCATGTAAGTGCGTGTAAGTGTGTGTAAGTGCGTGTAAGTATAGTTTACCATTGTGTAAGTGCGTGTAAGTGCATGTAACTGCATGTAAGTACGTGTAAGTGCGTATAAGTGCATGTAAGTACGTGTAAGTGCGTGTGAGTGCAGGTTTAGTGGGTGTAATTTTGTGTAAGTTCGTGTAAGTGCGTGTAAGTTCATGTAAGTGTATGAACGTGCGTATAAGTGCGTATAAGTGCGTGTAAGTGCGTGTAAGTGCGTGTAAGTG